>CM036937.1:3309680-3695231 GCA_020800305.1 Porphyrio hochstetteri
TGTGGTGCAAATACTTCTTAAAAATCTGACTTGTAAATGCTTTTACAGTTAGGGAGTATGCAGGTATTTGACATATTTGGCAACTGGGGACCATTGTGTACTTATGCTTGTATGCTGGTTTAACCCTGGCTGGAGGCTGGATGCCCACTGAGGTTGCTCTATTACTTTCAGCTGGACAGAGGAGAAAATATATATTGAGAGGCTTAGGAGTTAAGGACAGGGAGAGATCATTCAACAAATAACATCACAGGCAAAACAGACTCAACATGGAACTAAAAAATCTAATTATATACACGCACACAGTGAAACCAGAGTAGGGTAATTAGAAGTAAAACCAAATCTTAAAAACACACCCCCACCCCCTTCTTTGCTGACTCAAATTTATTTATGATTTCTCTCACTTCCTCCTCCCTGTCGCAGGTGTCACAGGGGGAGATGGGGAATGGGGTTTTGGTCAGTTCACCATGAGTTGTTGTTTTGGGGGGGGGGGGGGCAGGGGAGAAAATGAAAACCGAAAGCAAACCTGTTTGGGATAAGGATAGTTTACTGGGACAGCAGAGAGAGAGATATAACACTAATAGGACTTTATAGCAAAATATATAAAACTGGTAATATGCAATGCAGTTTCTCACCAAACTGCAACTCCAGCCGTACAGCTCAGAGCTATCACAAAGCTGCATGTCCTGGAGCCATGTGCTCCAACCCCACCAGCCCCCCTTTTATGCTGAGCATGGTGTAATTGGTATGGAATAACCTCTTTAGCCAGTTTGGGCCATCTGTCTTGGCTGTGTCCCCTCTCAGCTTCCTGGGTACCCCCTTCCTTCTCTTTAGCAGGGCAATGTGAGAAGCTGAAAAGTCATGACTGCTTGGCAACAACTAAAAACATCATTGTGTTATCAGCACTGCTCTCATCCTAACTCCCCCACACAGCATTCCACAGGCTGTAAGAAAGAAAATGAACTCTATCCTAGCTGAAAGCAGGATATTACCTACCCCTTATTCTATACTATTTCATAGAATCATAGAATGGTCTGGGTTGGAAGGGACACCAAGGATCATAGAGTTCCAATCCCCCTGCCACAGGCAGGGCCACCAACCTCCAGGCCTGGATCTACACGTGGTTGCCCAGGGCCCCATCCAACCTGGCCTTGAACACCTCCAGGGACGGGGCATCCACCACCTCTCTGGGCAGCCTGTTCCAGCACCTCACCACTCTCTCTGTAAAGAACTTCCCTCTAATATCCAATTTAAACCTTCCTTCCTTTAGCTTTAATCCATTCCCCCTTGTCCTGCCACTGTCTACCCTTTTAAAAAGCTGATTCCCCTCCTGGTTGTATGCTCCCTTCAGGGACTGGAAGGCTGCAATGAGGTCCCCCTTCTCTTCTCCGGGCTGAACAAGCCCAGCTCCCCCAGCCTCTCTTTGTAGGGGAGGTGCTCCAGCCCTCGAATCATCTTCGTGGCCCTCCTCTGAACCCTCTCCAGCAGTTCCACATCTTTCTTGTTTTGGGGGCCCCAGCTCTGGACACAGTACTCCAGATGGGGCCTCACGAGGGCAGAGTAGAGGGGGACAATCACCTCCCTGTCCCTGCTGGCCACCCCTCTTCTGATGGAGCCCAGGATACCATTGGCCTTCCAAGCTGCAAGAGCACACTGCTGGCTCATCCACCATGACACCCAGGTCCTTCTCAGCAGGGCTACTCTCAAGGAGCTCTTCTCCCAGTCTGTATATATATTTGGGATTTCTCCGGCCCAAGTGTAAGACCTTACACTTTGCAGTGTTGAACCTCATTAGGTTCACCTGGGCCCACCTTTCCAGCCTGTCAAGATCCCTCTGGATGGCTTCCTTTCCTTCTGTTGTGTCAACCACACCACTCAGCTTGGTGTCATCCGCAAACTTGCTGAGAGTGCACTCAATTCCATCATCGATGTCATTGATAAAGATGTTAAAGAGAACCGGTCCCAAGACAGACCCCTGGGGGACACCGCTTGTCACCGGCCTCCACCTGGACATAGACCCATTGACCACCACCCTTTGGCTACGGTCTGTCAACCAGTTTCTTATCCACTGGATGGTCCACCTATCAAATCCACACCTCTCCAATTTAGAGATAAGGATGTGGTGGGGGACCATGTCAAAGGCCTTGCACAAGTCCAGGTAGATGACATCGGTTGCCTTCCCTTTATCCACCGATGCTGTCACTCCATCATAGAAGGTCACCAGATTGGTAAGGCACAACCTTCCCTTGGTGAAGCCGTGCTGGCTGTCCTGGATCACACGCTCATCCCTCATGTGCTCTAGCATGTCGTCCAAGAGGATCCGTTCCATGATCTTCCCAGGCACATAGGTGAGGCTCACCGGCCTGTAATTCCCTGGGTCTTCCTTGCTCCCTTTCTTATAAATGGGAGTGATGTGACCCTTTTTTGGGTTGCTGGGGACCTCGCCCGACAGCCACGACTTTTCAAATATGATGGAGAGCGGCTCGGCAACCACATCAGCCAGCTCCTTCAGGACCCTGGGATGCATGTCATCCGGCCCCATAGACTTGTAGACATTCAGTCTCATGAGGCGGTCTCGGACTTGCTCTGCCCTTACGGCAGGGGTGGGGTGTGACGGCCGGCAGAGAGCAACACGCAATTCGAGATGAATTTTAGGTGAAGCCATTTATTGGGTGAAATCACACAGATTATATACCTTTTTTACTGCAAACGTGGCAAGCTAAAAAACTGCTAATTGGTTACACACACTGTTCACACCGTATTGATTGGTTAGTAATTATAACGTGTTCTGATAAACCTATCTTATAGCTAAATATCGTTAGTTTACCTTTGATGCCTAAAAGTATCTGCACACCTGCTGTTTTGACCCTCTTGTTATGGTTGGTTCCTAACATGTTCCGTTACTCCAAAAAACCTTCCCATAACTGCTTCTTGGTTTAGGGTAGCCTGTACCCTTATCAACAAGGCCGCTGTGTTTTGAGAATGTGATTATTAAGATCCTCAGAGCATGAGTAACTTTTCCTGTCTCATGGAAACAGAAGAATATTGTCAGGGCCTAAATCCTGGGCGAAGAGAGCTAGGCCGCCGGCAGGCCTGCTGTCTTCCCTGACAGTGGGGGTGGGGTGTGTGTGTTTACTTCTCCAGTTCCCACCTAGAGGTCCAGGGATGCAAGGTTCTGGGATTTGCGAATTATGAGAATCCTGGCTGCCAGAGAAGACCGAGGCAAAGAACTCATTCAGTACCTCAGCCTTCTCCACATCTGTTGCAGCCAATTCTCCTTGCTGCTGTCTTCCCCAACAATTCCCCCTTTTTGTATTTGTGTTACAAAAACTGCCTGTAGAGATCTCTGCGGGGCCCTTTGCAGAAAGCTCAATAAACATGGCAGTAAGAGTAAGACAACTACTAGGATTGCTAAAATCAGCAATCCGGTTTTGGCCATTGACAATATCCATCCTGAAATTCCCCACTCATGAAACCAATTGTCCAATCCAAAGAATCCATTTTCTTGTTGCATTTTTTGTGTTTGATCTATTAATTTTTGAATGCTGGCATGAATCAACTGAGAGTGGTCAGATAGATTCATGCAGCACATGCCATCAAAATCTTGACACCTATGTCCATGAGCCAGTAATAGGAAATCAATTGCTGCACGATTCTGTAAGGTGGCATGTCTCACAGAATCCACAGCCGTAGCTAAGTGCCTTAGCTACCTTTGCTGTTGTATTTGTTTGCTTTGCCAATCAGGAGTGTCAGGAGTGTTTGGGTGTAGGTAACAGCAGCTTCTCTTCTGGTACAGGCACCCATTGTAGTCCATGGCCTTAGGCTGTGCAGAAGTCACTATTTCACTAATTTACAGGCGTATTTCAAAAACTGTTAAATAGTTCAATATGTCCCATAGCAAAATTCAAGTCCACTGTGGCTGCAGTTGGAACACTTGACTTCAGTTACTGGGATCAGGATCTCGTCCTGGTTTATGCAGGCTTGCTTTCTTCTGGATCCACAGCTTTATCCACTTGGCTGGTACCCACTTGGTTTCCGTATCTGTAACAACACAGGCAGATCTCCTTCCCCAAATTAGTACCTGTAATTTCATTTCTTACTACCACCTGACATTGACTTTCTTTGATCCCTTCCAAACCTCCTTTTAAACCTGCTCCATGTTCCACCATTGGAGGTACCAAACTGTCCTGTGGCAGACAAATAGTTCAAAACATAAAGAACTTGTTTTAGTCGATCAGCTGGAGAGATGTCCTTCTCTCCCCCTTTTTGTTTGTGAAGCAAACGCTTGAGAGTTTGATTCATACGTTCCACCATGGCTTGGCCTGTGGGCGAATGTGGTGTCCCTGTGACATGGGTAATGCCCCATAACTGGAAGGAGGTTTGTGTTGCCTGTGCTATATACCCTGGGCCATTGTCAGTTTTGATTTCAGGGGGTACCCCAAGTGCTGCTATGGCAGAGCACACGTGGCGTTGGACATGCTTACTAGATTCCCCTGTTTGTGCAGTGGCCCCACACTGCCAGAGAAAAAGGATCTATACAAACATGGACATACTTTTGCCGACCAAATTCTGGGACGTGTGTAACGTCCATTTGCCAGACTTCTAGTGGGCCTGTGCCACGAGGATTGACGCCCGGGGCAAGGCCACTGGTGAATTGCTGACAGTCCAGGCACGACTGTACAATCCCTTTAGCCTCGGCAACCGACAGGTGGTATTGTCGTTGAAGGACCTTGGCAGATTGATGAAAGAATTCATGCAGTCCCCGAGCCTGTGCAAAGTGGTCTGCTGAGGGAGCAGCCCATGCCGGTGCCACCAGCCTGTCTGCTCTCTGATTTCCTTCTGCTAGACCTTGAGTTAGTCCAGTGTGGCTGCGAATATGGGTAATAAAATACTGATGCTGTCAGTTAGACAGTAGGAGCCATAATTCTTTAAACAACCTACACAATCTTCGTCTGAAATTCCCTTTAATAGTTCCCGTTCCATTCGGGTCACTATTCCCACCACACACAGTGAATCACATACTATATTAACCGGTTCGGCTTTCCACTTATCAAACACTTTTACAACCGCCTGCAACTCCAACTGCTGAGCTGAGGCTTGGGCTCCTTTTAATATCAAATCCTGCCATTTCCCATTCTCTTGCCATGTAATTGCAGCCTTCTGAATCCTTCCTCCCGCATGAGTAAATACTGTAATACCCCGAACCGGATGCCCAGACAACAAGGGCTTTTCTTCTATTTGACTGTTCTGTTCTACTGTAAAGATTCTATGTGGTGGGTAATGCACTTTCACTTCCCCTGCGTAGTCTAATAAAGCTATTTGCAGGGCAGTACTGTTCCTCAAGGCCCAAGCTAAACACTCTGAAATGCGGGTTCTGTTTTTGGCTGCACTGGCAAGAATACCCATTCTAACAACCTTAAGGGATCTTTGTCATTAGTCCACTGCATTATAATAGCAAACACATGCTCTGTTTGATTGATGACTGTGACTCCTATGTCCCAGTCAGGATCCCATCGATGGGTATATGTATTCTTAATTTTGTTACTAATAACTTCCAGGGCCTTTTTAGCTTCTTCTGACAGGATTCTCGGTGCTCCTGCACCACCTCTTCCCTTTAGCAATGCCACTAAAGGTTCCAGTTCCCTATTCGTAATGCCACACAATGGTCTAACCCAGTTAATATCTCCGAGCAGCTTTTGAACATCATTTAACGTGCTGACCTCAGCTCAGATCGCAAGCTTTTGGGGTGTTACGGTACTTTTATCAATCTGCCACCCCAGATATTGCCACACTGGCTTCTTTTGAATTTTCTCTGGAGCAATCTGTAACCCCTTGCTTTTCAAATGCACTGTTAACTCATGAATCAAACTTTCAATGTCCAAGTTTTTTCCCGCAATCAGTATATCATCCATGTGATGATAAAAGATTAGATCAGGATGCGCTTTTCGTACTGGAGCAAGTGCCCAGGCTACATAAGTCTGGCACATAGTTGGTGAATTTTTCATGCCTTGTGGGAGCACTACCCAATGATACCTTTTCATAGGTTCATTTTTTGTTTATAGTAGGGACTGAAAAGGCAAATGTTTCATAATCATCAGGGTGTAAAGGAATAGTGGAAAAAAAAAATCCCAATCTTTTAAAAATTTTGGCATGTTCCACGGACTTGTGGAAGGCTTGATATGACCCTTAGTCAGTTGCTCCCGTATTAAATCTTGTAGGTGGGCAAATGGTTTTGTGAGTAAGCAGGCACTGATCAGCCCAAACGGGGATTTCTGTTTTCCAGGTTAATTTTAAAATAAGCTTCCCACTTTCAATGGCCGCTATCAAAAATCCTTTTGCTCTGTAACCAGCCTTGCTCTCAGTGGATAAGCGCATCTCTGACCCTATAACACACACGCTGCAAACCGATTCATCAGACAAACGACATTGCAAGACGCGAGTTGCCACATCCGCTCCGTGTGGATGGAGGGGGTTAGGGGGGGAGAGTGGGGGGTGTGCAGCGATGTCGCGCCGCGATGACGTCACTCGCTGAGTCACCCGGGCCTCCTCCCGGCGGGGCCGAGATGGGGGGTGGATGGGGGGGCGGTTGTCGGACTTTCGCGTCACTTTTGAAACGGCACCCGGCGCCGCGCCACGCTTTCGCGGGCAGCGCCGCTTTTCTCCCGCCCCCACCGCGAAGCCCAGCGCGATCCTGCCGGCCACCGGTGCTGAGCGCTACCAGCCGGGCGAGCGCTAGGACCCGGGGGAGCGCCAGGACCGGCCGCCGCGCCGTCTCCATGCTTCCACCTCACACCTCCCACCGGCCCGCTATCAACTTTCTCCACCACCCGGTCGTTCCCGCGTAGTTTCTGCGATTGAGCAGAAATTGAGTTCCCTTCAGTTCGAATCAAAATACCCAGATTCAGCTGTTTTTCCCGTACTGACGCCGCCTTACGTGCCCAGGCTCCGACGAGCAGTCCCTCTGGGTCGTCGGGAGACGGTGGTACATCGTTAAGTTCACCGGGCGGCGTGGGCGGGAGCGGTGGGTGTAGAGACAAAGTGGGTCCCTGATCCGATGGTAGGCAAGGCGGATTCTGGACCGTCGCTGTAGGGCTTTTGTCCGTGTCCATGGGTTCCAGAGGTGCCGCGGGCACAACTCTCACCGGTGCATTAGTCGGTGTCTCTTCGTATTCGTAGTCTTCGTGTGGGGGGACGGGCGGTCCCGGGACTAGGGGCTCAAACACAGCAGGGCATGCCGTTGCCGCGAGAGCTTTAACAGCCCCGGAGGCGGCTGTCTGCTCCGCTTTTATGTCCTCCAGAGTAGAAATCACAAGTTTCCAAGCAGCAGCAAGTCTCTCTGCCTTCTTGTCTCCCCTACATACCGCATGCCATAATTTATCCCCCACCCCTTGCCAGGCGTTTATGCTGAGCACTAAGTGCGGTTCGACTAAAACTCCATGATCACAACACCACTGCAGCAGACACTTCAGCGTCGACTCATCATACTTTATGCCTCTCTTTGAAAGGATTTTTGCTAAAATCCTGACTATAGCCCTTTCCTCGCTAGATAACTTATTCCCCATAGCTGTAACAGCTGCTCACCTTATCAAGCGTACTGCTGCAAAGTGTTGTTTTCTCTTTTTTTTTCGCTGTCCTTGATGCGAGATCTGGCTGCAGAAGGGATTGTTTCCAGCTGCTTTTTCTCCAGAGTTTTGCTGACTCCCTTGGCCGCGGTTTCAGGAGCTCGTCGGTCTAGTTTCAGGTCGAGTCGGCCTCGATCTCGGGTTCGGCAAGTCGGGTTAGGCACGTCGGATTCATCATGTCGGGGTCACCATTTGTGGCGACTGGCAGAGAGCAACACGCAATTCGAGATGAATTTTAGGTGAAGCCATTTATTGGGTGAAATCACACAGATTATATACCTTTTTTACTGCAAATGTGGCAAGCTAAAAAACTGCTAATTGGTTACACACACTGTTCACACCGTATTGATTGGTTAGTAATTATAACGTGTTCTGATAAACCTATCTTATAGCTAAATATCGTTAGTTTACCTTTGATGCCTAAAAGTATCTGCACACCTGCTGTTTTGACCCTCTTGTTATGGTTGGTTCCTAACATGTTCCGTTACTCCAAAAAACCTTCCCATAACTGCTTCTTGGTTTAGGGTAGCCTGTACCCTTATCAACAAGGCCGCTGTGTTTTGAGAATGTGATTATTAAGATCCTCAGAGCATGAGTAACTTTTCCTGTCTCATGGAAACAGAAGAATATTGTCAGGGCCTAAATCCTGGGCGAAGAGAGCTAGGCCGCCGGCAGGCCTGCTGTCTTCCCTGACAGTGGGGGTGGGGTGTGTGTGTTTACTTCTCCAGTTCCCACCTAGAGGTCCAGGGATGCAAGGTTCTGGGATTTGCGAATTATGAGAATCCTGGCTGCCAGAGAAGACCGAGGCAAAGAACTCATTCAGTACCTCAGCCTTCTCCACATCTGTTGCAGCCAATTCTCCTTTCTCATCTACCAAAGGGGGTACGCTCTCTTTGGCCTGTCTCTTCTGGCCAATGTACCTGTAAAATCCCTTCTTGTTGTTTTTAACATCCCTCGCCAAGTTCAGTTCCATCTGCACCTTGGCTTTCCTGATCCCATCTCTGCAAGTCCGAACAGCATCCCTGTATTCCTTCCAGGCAACACACCCTTGTTTCCAGAGCTTGTACTTGCCTTTCTTTTCCCTCAGTTTGACCAGCAGGTCCTTGCCTAGCCATGCTGGTTTCCTGCCCCTCCTGCCCACTTTCTTATTCAGAGGGACAGAGAGCTCTTGAGCTCTCAGAAAGGCATCCTTAAACAGTAGCCAACTTTCCTCAACATTTCTGTCTCTAAGGACCACCTCCCAGGAGATCTCAGCCAACAATTCTTTAAACAGCCTAAAGTTTGCTCTCCTAAAGTTCAGGGTCCTGATCCCACTCTTTGTCAGGCCCACATTCCTCAAGAATGAGCCCATCTGTATGTTGCATCTGTTCCTTGATGACCTGAGGAGTCACAGGCCCATTGAGCTATGAATAATTCACCTTTGTGTTGCCAGTCAAGATCTACCTGAGCCACTTCAATCCTAGCAGCCTTATCCACCTGATGGCTGTTTTGATGTTCCTCCATGGCCCAACTCTTAGGTACATGGGTGTCTAGATGATGTACTTTTACGACGAGCTGCTTCAGCTGGGCAGCAATATCTTGCCATAAGTCAGCAGCCCAGATGGGTTTGCCTCTATGCTACCACTTGCTCTGTTTCCATTGCTGCAACAACCTCCACGGGGCATTTGCCACCATCCATGAGTCAGTATAGAGGTAGAGCATTGGCCACTCTTCTCTTTTGGCAAAGTTCAGGGCTAGCTGCATGGCTTTCACCTCAGCAAACTGGCTCGATTCACCTTCTCCTTCAGTGGCTTCTGTGACTCGTTGTGTAGGACACCATACAGCAGCTTTCCATCTCCGATGCTTGTGACAGGACCCATCAGTGAACAGGGCATATTGCTTCTCATTCTCTGGTACTTTGTTGAATGGTCGGGCTTCTTCGGCACGTGTCACCTCCTCCTCTGGTGACATCCAAAAATCTTTGCTTTCTGGCCAGTCTGTGATCACTTCTGGGATTCCTGGGCAATTGGGGTTTCCTATTAGAGCCTGCTGCGTGATAAGTGCAACCCACTTTCTCCACGTAGCATCGGTGGCATGGTGTGTAGAAGGGGCCTTCCCTTTGAACATCCACCTCAGCACTGGCAGCCAGGGTGCCAGAAGGAGCTGGGCTTCAGTTCCAATCACTTCTGAAGCGGCTCAAACCCCTTCATATGCTACCAGTATTACCTTTTCTGTTGGAGTGTAACAGGCCTCAGATCTTCTCTATCCCCGACTCCAAAACCTCAGCGGTCAGACTCCCCGTGTGCTTTCTGCCAGAGACTCCAGGTAGGGCCATTCTCCCCTGCTGTGGTGTAGAGCACATTTTTAATATCTGTCCCTGTCTGGACAGGCCCAAGGGCTACTGCGTGGACTGTTTCCTGTTTGCAAGTGTAAAGTCTTGCACCTGGGAAGGAACAACTGTTTGTATCAGTACAGGCTGGGGGATGACCTGCTGGAGAAGAGCTCAGTGGAGAAGGACCTGGGGGTCCTGGTAGATGACAGGTTGGCCATGAGCCAGCAGTGTGCCCTGGTGGCTAACAGAGCCAATGGGATCCTGGGATGCATCAGGAGGAGTGTAGCCAGCAGGTCAAAGGAGGTGATCCTCCCTCTCTACTCTGCCCTGGTCAGGCCCCACCTGGAGTATTGTGTCCAGTTCTGGGCTCCTTGGTATAAAAAGGACAGGGATCTCCTGGAAAGAGTCCAAAGAAGGGCTACGAAGATGATTAAGGGCCTAGAGCATCTCCCCTATGAGGAAAGGCTGAGTAAGCTGGGACTGTTCAGCCTTGAGAAGAGAAGACTAAGGGGGGACCTAATCAAAGTTTATAATTATCTGAAGCAGGGGATGCAGGGGGAATCAGCCAGCCCCTTTTCAGTGGTCTGTGGGGATAGGACAAGGGGCAATGGCTGCAAGTTGGAGCATAGGAAGTTCCGCACCAACATGCGGAAGAACTTTTTCACAGTGAGGGTGACTGAGCACTGGAATAGGCTGCCCAGGGAGGTGGTGGAGTCTCCTTCTCTGGAGATATTCAAGACTCGTCTGGACGCCTATCTGAGCAATATGAGCTAGGGAGCCTGCTTTGGCAGGGGGGTTGGACCTGATGATCTCTCGAGGTCCCTTCCAACCCCTACAATTCTGTGATTCTGTGATTCTGTGATCTGTTCAAAGGCTTGTCGCTGCTCAGGGCCCCATTGGAAATGGTGCTTCTGGGTCACAGGGTTGAGAGGGCTCACAATGAGACTGTAGTTTAGGATATGCATTTGCCAGAAACTCATGATGACTAGGAATGCTTGTGTTTCCTCTTTGTTGGTTGGTGGAGACATAGCTGCTATTTTATTGACAATGTCCATTGGGATCTCACCACATCCATCCTGACATTTTATTCCTAATAACTGGATCTCTTGGGCAGGCCCCTTGACTTTCCTTTGTTTTATAGCAAAACCAGCTATCAAAAGGATTTGGACTTTTTTTCCTTTCTCAAAAACCTCCTCTGCTGTGTTGCCCCATACAATGATGTCATCAATATACTGCAGATGCTCTTGGGCTTCATGCTTTTCTAATGCAGTCTGGACCAGTCCATGACAGATGGTGAGGCTGTGTTTCCATCCCTGGGGCAGTCAATTCCAGGTTTACTGGATGCCCCTCCAAGTGAAAGCAAACTGTGGGGTTCACTCTGCTGCCAAATTAATCAAGAAGAAAGCTTTTGCAATGTCTGTTGTGGCATACTACTTGGCTGCCTTTGATTCCAGTTCATATTGGAGTTCTAGCATGTCCAGCACAGCAGCACTCATGGGCGGTGTGACTTCATTGAGGCCACGATAATCTACTGTCAGCCTCCATTCTCCATTCAACTTCCACACTAGCCATATAGGACTGTTAAAAGGTGAATAGGTTCTGCTTATCACTCCCTGACTCTCCGGTTGACGAATCAGCTTATGGATGGGGATCAGGGAGTCTCAGTTGGTGCAGTATTGTCATCTGTGCACCGTCATGGTAGCAATTGGCACCTGGTATTCTTCGACCTTCAGCGACCCCACAACCAAGGGGTCCTCCAAGAGTCTAGGCAAGGTACACAATTGTTCAATTTCTTCTGTCTCTAGGGCAGCTATTCCAAAAGCCCACCAGTACCCTTTTGTGTCTTTAAGGTACCCTCTTGTTGAGTGTTCCCCGCGTCCTAATCCAGATCTTGGGAAACTTTTAGGTCCGGGGCTTCGAAAGAGCGGGACGGCGCTAGGAATCAGACCGCACACCAATATGGCTAAAAGCAGTCAGTTCACTTATTCTACAGAGCAGCGTGATTATATACTCTCTAGCAAGCTTAACAAAGCATGGCTGGGAACCACGGAGGGGAGGGAAGTGAAAACAGTGAAGGCGATAGAGCGGACACCTGCGCAAGGCCTATATCTTATCTTGTCTCAGAGGAATGTTTCAGAATTCGGAGCTTCTATTCACAGCCCATACTCCTTAACCCATTATCTGACTTTGCTGCTAGCTCCACATTCCTTTAGAGCGATGTTTCATTCTGGCTGTTTTGCTCACAGGGGTAGAGAGTGGGAAATATGTGTCCGTTCTCACGGAGCCATTCCTCCACAGTTCCCTCTTTTTCTTTTTGCGCAAGCAAAACAGCCGAGGACAAGGCTTTGCTCAGAAGTCTCTTAAGGATCTGAATAATGCAAGGAATAACAGTTAAAATCAACAAAACAACTATCAATATAACTAAAGCACCCTTTAACATGTCTCTAACCCACCCAATTATTCCCCATTTGTTAAACCATCCATCGAGCCAGCTACCCTCATATCTCAGTTTCACCAGCTGGCTTCGCAATGTTGCAATACTTTGATGGATCAATTCTGAATGGTCTGACAAATTCATGCAGCAAAATCTTCACAACCATGACCATGAGCCCGATTTTGAAGAGTAACATGTCTAATGCTATCCACGTCAGTTAGCAAACCACTTAATGCAATGGATGTAGCATTAGTTTGCTTACTCGGCCAACAGCCCAATCTCGTAAGTTTTTTAAGAGCAGCAGCAGAGGCCACTCCCGAGGCTAGTACTGATGATGCTATTATTTCTGCGGGTCCCCAAAATGCTACCTGGTCGTCACAGTCCTTCTCAAATTGGTGAATGTGTCTATGCCCTCGTCCTCTTAATTTACATTGTTTCGCATGTATCATGGTCAAATTAGGAGTCAGCAAAGTGAGACGACTGAGACTGCAGGGGCCACCGTTCAAACATGATGGAATTACGCTCCAGGCTCGGTCTCCACATATCAAAAAGATGCCAGGAGGCAAAGTGAGCGGTATGGCTGATGATCGGGAAATATTTGGACTCATATAGCCACACCAAGCAGCAGCATTACGATATATACTAAGCATAGCGTTAACATTCTGACCTCTACGAGTAATGCTATAAGTATAATTAAAATATATACAAGCATCCATCACCACAGAGCCCAATAGTGTTAACCCTTGAGGTTCCTGTGTCTGCTGCGGAAGATGGAGTAGCCACAGAAAGACACAGTGTATTTTGAGCAGTGATGTTTGCAAGGGTTACCCATACATTCTGCTTCGGCTGAGCAATTACCCAGGCTTGATTATATGGGGGTCAGCAATAAATCTGGATGGGCCACGAAACCCATTCCTCTCAATTCCCCCTTTTTGTTTATGGAACAGCCAGATTTTTGCAAAAAGCGTTATCCATCCTGCAAGAGAAACACTGTGACATACACGGCAGAAATAACACTAAGTCAAAAATAACTAACAAAAGCATTAGTCCTTATTTAACTATATTTAAAAGCCATCCTGTAAACGGAAAGCCATACTATAAAATGTGGCAAGCTGTTAATTGGCTACACACACTGTTCACACCAGAGTGATTAATTAGTAATTATAACGAGTTTTGATAGGCATATCTTATAGCTAAACATTGTTAGTTTACCTTTGATGTCTAAAAGTTATCTGCACACCTGCTTTGTTTTGGCCTTCTTATTACTGCTAGTTCTTGACATATTCACTTACTTACAAATAACTTCTCACAACTCCTCGGTTTAAGGCAGTCTGTCCACCTGCCTTCAAGGCCGCTATGTTTTGAAAATGTGATTACCAAATACCTCTCAGCATGAGTAAATTTGCTGTCTCGTGGGAATTCAAGGATACTGTCGGGGCCTGTGTCTGTGTGAGGAGAGCCAGGCCGCCGGCAGGCCTGTCCTCCCTGACAATTTTTTTTTTCTTTTTAGTATCTGCGTTTCAAAAAACTGCTTTTAGAGGTCTCTGCAAGGGCCCTTTGCAGAAAGCTCAATAAGCATGGCAGTAAGAGTAAGACAAGTACCGTAACTGCCAAATCCAATAATCCAAATTTGACCACTGACAATATCCATCCTGAAATTTCCCACTCGTGAACCCAATTGTCTGATCCAAACAATCCATTTTCTTGTTGTATCTTTTGTGTTTGATCTATTAATTTCTGAATGCTCGCATGAATTGACTGAGAGTGGTCAGCCAGATTCTTTGTTTGCTTTGCCAATCAGGAGTGTCAGAGGTGCAGATAACATCAACCTCACACAGTCTGTGATCTTAGGCTGTGCAGAAATCACTATTTCCCTACTTTTCATTTACCACAAATACATGCATATCTCAAAGACTGTTAGATGGTTCAAAATGTCCCACAGCAAAACTCATAGTCCACTGTGGCTGCACTTGGAACACTTGACTTGAGTTACTGTGATCAGGATCCTGTCCTGGTTCATGCAAGCTTGATTTCTTCTGGATCCATGGCTTTATCCACTTGGTTCCCGTATCTGTAATGACACAGGCAGATCTCCTTCCCCAAGTTAGTACCTGCAACTTCATTTTTTACAAGCACCTAACATTAACTTTTTTCTCTTGTTTCTTTTTTTCTTTTTTTTTTTTTTCTTTTCCAAACCTCCTTTTAAACCTACTGCATGTTTCACCATTGGAGGTACTGTTAGAAATGCCAAAAAGTCCTAAAAACAAAGGACTCAAGGTAGATACGTTAGTGAAGCAGTAATTTATTATACGTTCTTGCAAGAGCGGGTGACCCAAAAAGTAGGCACACTTTTGGTCCGAGCCTGCAGCCTTTTTATACAATCTCTGTTAGGTAACCTCATACATCTATACATATTCATCACCTGTCCCGCTTCGTATTAAGATGAGTTCTAGGAGATGATTTCCATAAGCTCCTCCCAATTGTCCCATGGTGGTGGTCGTCAGGGGGTCTGAGATGAAGGCTCGAAGTCTTCCTCAGGTTGAATTCTTTTTACAGGCTCAACCAAGGTGCCTTCTTTACAATAGCACACAATGCAATACACATTGCATGTCTGGCAGACCCCCACCTCCCAAAATGAAAATGCATGAGTCCTCTTGTCTGGGACAACTGCTTACTGGCAAGTACTTAACTTTATCTTAACTTTCCCGGCAACTGACATGGGCCTAGGGCTGAAGGAAGTCAAAGGTCACACAGGTTTCAGATATGTTAATTTTGTAGCCTCTTGAAAAGGTTTGTTCATTGATTACATTCTCCCAAGAGCATTCAATGCCCATTGGCAATTTGTGCCCCAGTATGAGTCATCACTGTCGAAACCTGTTGGTTGAGCTTTATTCCCTTCAGTCACAATTTAACCCTTATTTGAGAGATTTTGACATAACACAATCAACAGCAA
This sequence comes from Porphyrio hochstetteri, assembly GCA_020800305.1. Taxonomy (NCBI): domain Eukaryota; kingdom Metazoa; phylum Chordata; class Aves; order Gruiformes; family Rallidae; genus Porphyrio; species Porphyrio hochstetteri. Next base: position 3,324,998 of record CM036937.1, read on the forward strand.
AATATTACCAGTAAAAAATATGACAACCCATTTCAGTTTGCAAAAGCAACATTTCCCAGCATTTTTCACAGTACCAAACTGTTCTGTGGCAGACATAAATAGTTCAAAACATAAAGAGCTTTGTTTAATCAATCAGCCGGAGAGATACCCTTCTCTCCCTGTTTTTGTTTGTGAAGCAAACGCTTGAGAGTTTGATTCATACGTTCCACTATGGCTTTGCACGAGGATTCACGCCAGGGGCAAGGCCACTGGTGAATTGCTGACAAACCAGGCACAACTGTACAATCCCTTTAGCCTCAGCAACCAACAAGTGGTATTGTCATTGAAGTACTTTAGCAGATTGGTTAACAAAAATGCATGCAACTTCTGAGCTCCTGCAAAGCTGTCTGCTGAGGGAGCAGCCCAGGCGGGTGCTAGCAGCCTGTCTGCTCTCTCGTTTCTGTCTGCTAGACCTTGAGTTAGTCAGTTAGCTCAGTGTGGCTGCAAATATGGGTAATAAAATGCTGATGCACAATACCACACAATAATCTAATCCAGTTAATATTTCCAAGCAACTTTTGAACATCATTTAATGTGCTAACCTCAGCTTTGATTTCAATCCTCTGAGGAGTTACGGTATTTTTATCAATCTGTCAGTCCAAATATTTCCACTATTGTGAATTTTCTGTAATCTGTAACCCCTTGCTTTTCAAATGCACTGTTAACTCATGAATCAAACTTTCAACGTCCAAGTTTTTTTCCCCGCAATCAGTATATCATCTATGTAATGATAAAGGATTAGATCAGGATGCATTTTTCATACTGGAGCAAGTGCCCAGGCTACATAAGTCTGGCACATAGTTGGTGAATTTTTTATGCCTTGTGGGAGCGCACCCAGTGATACCTTTTGAAAAAGAAAACCCAATCTTGGATAATTCACATGACTGGAGTGCTGAAATTACTGGCTACAAACTATACAGGCATGACAGGCTGGGTAGGAGAGGAGGTGGGGTAGCCCTGTATGTCAGAGAATGCTTTGACAGCCTAGAGCTGGAGTATGATGAAGACAGGGTCGAGTGTCTCTGGGTGAAAATCAGAGGAGAACAAAATCAGCGAGATATAGTGATGGGAGTCTGCTATAGACCACCTGACCAAGAGGAGGAAGCTGATGAGTTGTTTTTTAAACAACTGGGAGAAGTCTCGCGATCACCAGCCCTCGTCCTTATTGGGGACTTCAACTTACCGGATTTCTCCTGGAGGTACAATACAGCAGGGAGGAAACAGTCTAGCAGGTTCCTGGAGGGTTTGGAAGACAACTTCCTGACCCAGCTGGTAAATGAACCCACAAGGGAAGGTGCCCTGCTGGACTTGTTGTTTGTCAATAGAGAAGACCTGGTGGGGGATGTGAAGGTTGGAGGACACCTGGGGCATAGTGATCATGAGCTTATAGAATTCTTAGTACTGGGAGAAGTAAGGAAGGGAGACAGCAGAACAAGCACCTTAGACTTCCGTAGGGCTGACTTCGGATTGTTCAGAAAGCTGCTCGATAAGATTCCATGGGAGGCAGCCCTTGAGGGCAAAGGAGCCCAAGAGGGTTGGTTGCTCCTCAAGAAGGAAATCTTGGCGGCACAAGAACAGGCTCTCCCAGTCGGACAGGAGAGGGGTCGGCGAGCTAGGAAGCCAGCCTGGCTGAGTAGAGACATTCAGGCTGATATACGGGAAAAGAAGGAAAAATATGAGCTTTGGAAGAAGGGGCAGGTGTCTTGGGATGATTATAGGAATTTAGTAAGATCATGTAGGGAGAAAGTCAGAAGGGCTAAAGCTGATCTGGAACTCAGGCTGGCCAGTTCTGTAAAAGATAATAAAAAGTCCTTCTATAGGTATATTAATAGTAAAAGGAGGGTCAAGGAGAATCTCCAGCCCTTATTGGATGCTGATGGCACATTAGTGACAAGGGATGAGGACAAGGCTGAGGTCCTTAATTCCTTCTTTGCCTCAGTCTTTAACAGTAAAGAAGGATATTCTGTGAGTACTCATCCTCCGGAACTGGCTGACAGGGAGGGGAAGAATAACAAAGTTCCCATGGTTCAGGAGGAAATGATTAGCGACCTACTTGGCCAGTTAGATACCCACAAGTCAGTGGGGCCAGATGGGATTCACCCAAGGGTACTGAGGGAGCTGTCAGATGTGCTTGCCAAACCCCTTTCCATCATCTATCAGCAATCCTGGCAGACTGGGGAAGTTCCACTCGGCTGGAGGCTGGCAGATGTTACACCCATAGACAAGAAGGGTCGGAAGGAGGATCCAGGGAACTACAGGCCTGTCAGTCTGACCTCAGTCCCGGGGAAGATCACGGAGAGGGTCATCTTGGGAGCTATCATGCAGCACATGCACGATGGCCAGGGGATCAGGCCTAGTCAACATGGGTTTACAAAAGGTAGATCCTGTCAAACTAACCTGATCACCTTCTATGACAAGGTGACCCGCTTAACGGACGAGGGTAAGGCTGTGGATGTGATCTACCTGGACTTTGGTAAAGCCTTTGACACAGTTTCTCACAGCATCCTGACTGAGAAACTGGCTGCCACTGGCCTGGACAGGTGGACCCTCAGCTGGGTTAAAAACTGGCTGGATGGCCGAGCCCAAAGGGTGGTGGTAAATGGAACAAAATCCAGCTGGTCACGAGTGGCGTCCCCCAGGGCTCAGTCCTGGGTCCAGTCTTGTTCAACATCTTTATCAATGATCTCGACGAAAGGATTGAATGCTCCCTCACTAAGTTTGCTGATGACACTAAAGTAGGAGGAAGTGTTGACCTGCCTGAGGGTAGGGAGGCTCTTCAGAGGGATCTGAACAGACTGGACCGATGGGCTGAGACCAATGGGATGAAGTTTAACAAGGCCAAGTGTAGAGTGCTACACATGGGACATAATAACCCCATGCAGCCCTACAGGCTTGGGGGAGACTGGCTGGAGAGCTGTCAGGCAGAGAAGGACCTGGGGGTGTTGGTTGACTGCAGACTGAATATGAGTCAGCAGTGTGCTGAGGTAGCCAAGAAGGCCAATGGCATCTTGGCTTGTATCAAAAACAGTGTGGCCAGTAGGTCTAGGGAGGTGATTGTGCCCCTGTACTCGGCATTGGTGAGGCCACACCTCGAGTACTGTGTCCAGTTCTGGGCTCCTCACCACAAGAAGGACATGGAGGTCCTGGAGCGAGTCCAGAGAAGGGCAACCAGGCTGGTGAAGGGGCTGGAGGGCAAATCCTATGAGGAGCGGCTGAGGGAGCTGGGGCTGTTTAGCCTAGAGAAGAGGAGGTTGAGGGGAGACCTTATCACCGCCTACAACTACCTGAAGGGAGGTTATAGAGAGGTAGGTGATGGTCTCTTCAGCCAGGTGACAGGTGATAGGACAAGGGGGAATGGCATGAAGCTGCGCCAGGGCAGGTTTAGATTGGATGTTAGGAAAAAATTTTTTACTGAAAGAGTTGTCAGGGCCTGGCACAGGCTGCCCAGGGAGGTGGTCGAGTCACCTTCCCTGGATGTGTTCAGAAAAAGGGTAGATGAAGTACTTAGGGATATGGTTTAGTTTAGGATGTGAATGGTTGGACTTGATGATCTTAAAGGTCTTTTCCAACCTTGTGATTCTGTGATTCTGTGATTCTGTGATCTTTTAAAAATTTTGGCATGTTCCACAGACTTGTGGAAGGCTTGATATGACCCTTAGTCAGGTGCTCCCGTATTAAATCTTATAAGTGGGCAATTTTTTCCTTGAGTAAGCAGACATTAATCAGCCCAAACGAGGATTTCTGTTTTGCAGGTTAAATTCTTAACGTAACCTTCCCACTTTCAATGGTCGCTATCAAAAATCCTTTTGATTAATAACCAGCCTTGCTCTCAGTGGACAAACGCATCCCTGAACCTATAGCACATACGCTGCAAACCAATGCCTCAGACAAACAACAGTGCAAGACACAAATTGTCACATCCAGTCCGTATGGGTGGGTGGGTGGATGGTGGTGGGGCAGTTCTCCCACTACTACAGCAATTCCGCCAAGGCACTCGGCTGCGTGGCACGTTGTCGCGGGTCGCGACTGCTGCCTACAGCACCGTTCTCCCCCTGCTGTGAACCGCAGCGTGACCCCGGTAGTCACTGTGACTGAGCCCTGCATGAATGCTAGGACCCTGTTCACCTCCCACCGGCCCACTATTAACTCTCTCCACCACTCGCTCATCCCCACATATACTTTTCCCTGGTAATTTTCACGATTGTGTAGGAATCAAAATACCCTGATTTAACCGTTTTTCCCGCTCTGACGCCACCTTATGTGCCCAGGCTCCGACGAGCAGTCTCTGCAGAGTCTCTTGGGCGTCAGGAGATGTATGGATGATGTTTGTCGGGCGGTGTGGGTGGGAGCGGTGGGTGTAGATACAAAATGTGTCCCTGATCCGATGGTTGTCAAAGCCGATAATTGTCCATGGCCGTGGGTGTCCTGTGTCCTGTCCTTAGGTTTCTTGTCCGTGGGCATAGGTTCCTTGTCCGTGCCGTAGTCTGTGATTCTTCGTGTCGGTAGTGTCCGGGTGGGTGGGTAGGCAATTCTGCAAACCCTTTCACAGCAGGGCATGCCACTGCCACAACTGCCTGCTCCGCTTTCATGTTTTCCAGTTTTTCAAGGACAAGCCGAAGTTTTAGATGGCGGTTAACATCTCCGTCTGTGTCATGGGCTCTTTTAGGCTCAGTAAAAGTTAGAGGTGAATAGATATTAAAGGCAGTCGGTTGGACTTTTTTTTTTTTCCACATTTTTTCCTTCCAAAGCTATCATAGTGGGGGGGTTTGCAGACCGTGGTGGCAGATTTACGTGCACTACTTGCTCCCCTTCCCGGTCAGTTCCGACAGATTTATCACTTTGCTCTGATAACATGGCATAATTACTTAGCATAGTAAGTGGGGTAGGTGAAAGAGCACCCAGAAACAAAAACACATTCTCCATAGTAGATGTTTTCCCTTTTGAATTGGTTCTGTAGAACTCGCAACTGGTGTTAAAGCTGCAAAGGCTGAAGCGGCAGCAACGCAAACCGCCTCCATTTCGGTTAGAGTCCTTTCAGTTAATTTCCAGAGAGTTATTAACGACTTAGCTTCTTTCACCCCAACTGAGGGTTCGTCAAGGAGTTAAACTCCAATAGCCTCCCAAGTAGGCAAATCAAACGCTGTATTTACGTTTGTTATAAGATTCCTTTCTTCGCTCCACAAAAGGAGCTATTTTAAAGCATTTTTAATTACTCTCTTAGAGAGCATATTGTATAACTCCAGTCCAACGGGAGGGAGGGCTATGAACTCCTGGGTCTGGAGGAGCAGAAGGCAATGATGGAGTAACAGCTGCCTCCTCCTTTACTTTTTTTTTATGTTGATTGCTTTTCTGTAATTTTTCTCTTTGTGATATTTCCAATTTCTGCAATCGCCCAGTAAGTTTACACATTTCAGTCTCTCCTTCCTCCCCTTCTGAATCTGGCCAAGTAGTTTCGGAGGAAGGAGGGCAATGAGGAGTTGGATTCGAGGGGGTATTCTCAACAGCAGAAGCTGGAGTTTGTGTTGACTCGTTAGTTTTTAAAGCAGAGTTAGTTTTCAGAGTAGAATTAAAGGACTCAGAAACTTCACCCCCCGAGGTGTTAGATTGCTGTTTTTTAATTGAGTCCTGTAACTCCGCAGCACTTGAACAAACCAGGTGAACCAGTCCGCGTACCGGAGTTTCTAACAGGGTGGCAGATGGTGTCACTGAGCCAGACAGAGCTTGAACAGCTGCAAGCAGCTACTTGCCTCTCTGCCTGCATGGCGTTTAGGGTGTTAAATACTACACGCCAGGTCGCACCCAACGATCGCAGTAGTTTTTCTTCCTTTCCTCCAGTAATCACCACATCCCAAAGATGATCTCCTATCGCTCGCCACTCAGCAACACTGAATATCAGCGCTACTTCTTCCAGGTGTCCCGACCTGCGGGCCCATTTAATTAAGTCTGAAAGCCCTTTTGGAGTCACCATCTCGCTTTTCTTTGAGAAAATAACTAGAGTCGGCTTCTCCGCAGCTAGCCCTATTGGAGATGCCTGCTCGCCTCTCTTAGAGAGTGTACTGAAGAGCGGTTTCTCCGCAGCTCCCCACTCCATTGTGGGCACAGAGGGCGGGTAGCGACCCCGCGTCCAGCTACCGCAACACTTATGATTTTCACCAGCGCCTCCTCTGTAGCAACCGTCTCTGAAACCTTCTTTCCGGTCCCTGTTTGGGTGCCAATTGTCGAGTGTTCCCCACGTCCTAATCCAGATCTTGGGAAACTTTTAGGTCCAGGGTCTTCGAAAGAGCGGGACGGCGCTAGGAATCAGACCGCACACCAATTCCTTTAGAGCGATGTTTCATTCTGGCTGTTTTGCTCACAGGGGTAGAGAGTGGGAAATATGTGGCCGTTCTGACGGAGCCATTCCTCCACACCCTCTATAGAGTTAGTCTATGCCCAAGATGCATGGAGCCTCTGGATCAGTCTACAGTGGGGTGTTTTTCCCAGTCCTTCCCAGTTATGCTCAATTCATCCTCTAGCAGAGTCAACTGTTGGGATCCCCCTGTCACTCCAGAAATACAGATGGGTTCTGAACCTTCATGATTCAATGGTATTAGGGTACGCTGGGCACCGGTATCCACTAGAGCCTTGTACTCTTGTAGATCTGATATGCCAGGCCATCAAATCCACACAGTCCAATAAACCCACTTGTCCCTTACCTCCACCTGGCTGGAGGCAGGTCTCCTCTAATTTTCTGATCATAATTGCTTTATACTTGTTGCAAAAAATTCTTAGAGGTCCCTGCAAGAGGATTGGACGTATAGGTAGGCCTTCCACTTTGTCTAGGGAACTGTCCAGTGGAATCTGGTGCAGCATTTTTTCTGGCAGAATCTCTTTGTATGATTGCTGTACTTAGCAGCTCATTTACTCATGCTGGGGAGGTTGAGGTAGGCTTTCCATCCCACTTCCTCCTGTCCTCTCTGTTGTTATGCAGATAAAACCACAGTGTACCTTGTGGTGTGTACCCTCTATATTCTCTCTTGAGAAGAGGGACGCTTTCTCCTGATAGCTGCAACATTGCACTGTATGTGTTGGGAGTAGGATGTGTTGTCTTTGAGTTGCTGGACAAGTTTCTCCACTGCTTAGATGTGGTAAGAAGAAATATTGTCTTGATATTGTTGGGAGTTGGGTGGTTAGTTCATGTACTGTTGGTGCATCTGCATTACTCTAGTCCATTATTGCCAGTGAATTGGTGTATGATGATGGTGCACTTTTTACAACCTTACTCCACCTGTCTTGGTTGTATCACACTTCATCAGGATCGGTGGATAATTGTGCATTGTCTGCATAAAAATAAACCACCTACTGTAAGGTAAGTTCTCTCAGGTACTGGATAGCTTTTTCTTTGGTGGTCTGCTTGGGTGACTGATTGTTCTGGTTTTGTGTGGCAAGGTTCTGGTAGTGGAGGGAGGGGCTGCAGGGGTGGCTTCTGCAAGAAGCAGCTAGAAGCTTCCCCTAGGCCTGACAGAGTAAATACCAGCTGGCTTAAGGCCGGACCTGCTACCGACCAAAGCTGAGCTAATCAGCGATGGTTATAGCGCCTCTGTGAATCACATGTAAGAGAAAACACAAGCAGATGCTTTTTGCCACCAGAGAAGGGAGTGAGAAGATGTAAGAAACTTTGTGCACACCAAGGTCAGTGGAAGAGGTGCTTCAGGCACTGGAGAATGAGATTCCCCTGCAGCCCATGGAGAAGACCATGGTGGACCAGGTTTTCCCCCTGCAGCCTGTGGAAGATGATAAGGAACAGAGATCCTACCTGCAGCCCTTGGAGAGTCCCCATGCTGGAGTGGGTGGAGACATATGGAAGATGCTGTGACTTGCATTGGAGCAAACTCCTGGTAGGACCTACAGCCCAGGGAGCGAGAGGCCCATACCAGAGCTGGTTTGCTGGGGGAATGTTCTGACTCTTTGGGGGGACCAGTTTGGAGCAGTCTGGGCCTGAGAGACATTCTATGATTTATGACTGCACCCCATAGAAGTGGCCCATACTGGAGCAGTTGGTGAAGAGCTGAAGCCCCGTGGGAAAGGACTCAGGTTGGAGAAGTTTGTGGAGGACTGTCTCCCGTGGGTGGGACCCGACGCTGGAGCAGGGGAAGAGTGTGCAGAATGCCCCCCTGCCACTAAGAAGGAAAATAACTTGTGAGGAACTGACTAAAACCCTGATTCCCGTCTCTCCCTGTGCCACTTGGGTGGGGGAGGGAGGAGGAAGGGAGAGAAATAATGCATAAAGTTCAGTCTGTGAAGAAGGGAGGAGTGGGGGAAGTGTTTTAAGATCTGGTCGCACTTCTCATTACCCAACTCTGGTGTCACTGGGTGTGCAGTGCAGTGTAATAAATTAGATAGATTTCTTTCCTTTATTCTGTGCTGAGTCTGTCTTGCCCATGACACTGATTGCGGAATGATCTCTCCCTGTCCTTATCTTGACTCCTGAGCCTCTCTCTATATATTTTCTCCCCTGTCCAGCTGAAAAGGGGAGTGATAGAGTGACTTTGGTGGGCATCAGGGTCAAACCACCACAAAATACCAGCTTTAGTTTGTGATTGTCTATGTTACCATATCATAGATGGATATCAATCACATTGTACAGTAAAAGGAGGAACCAGAGCTCAGTCCCAGAGGTAATAAACACCAGGGTAAAGAGTATATATAGCAAGTACGGGTTAAAGTATCACAGCCATGTGATCAAACACAACAACATTATGACCAGCAACTGTTTCAGTAATACAGTGAATACATATCACAATCTTATGTTTAATGCAGTTGGGTCAGGTCTACTGTTATCCTAACCCTTCGTGGCCTGTGTTGGGTGCCAAAAAGGACTGTTGTGATTTGATTTCACCCCAGCTGGGAGCTGAGTACTATGCAGTTGCTCTCAGTTTTAGTGGGGGGTTGTAAGGGAAAGAAAGGGATAAGGACTGATTACTGGGACAGCAGAGAAAGAGAAATATAACAACAATAATAGGACCTTATAGCAAAATATAAAAAAACCTGGTGATATACAATGCAGTTTCTCACCAAACTGTACAGCTCAGAGCTGGCCTGAAGTTGGACTGTCCCAGAAACTGAATGTCATGGAGCTGTGCACTCCTTCCCCCACCAGCTTTATGCTGAGCTTGATGTAATTGGTATGGAATACCCCCTTTGGTTAGTTAGCAGGGCAGTGTGAGAAGCTGGAAAGTCCTTGACTGCTTGGCAACAACTAAAAACATCAATGTGTTGCTCTCATCCTAATGCCCAAACACAGCACTACACCAGCTACAAGAAAGAAAAATTAACTCTATCCTAGCGAACCCAGGACATTACTCACCCATGAGAGACAGTCCTCCACAAACTTCTCCAATGTGAGTCCTCAGCTTCAGCTCTTCACCAACTGCCCCAGTGTCCCTTACATGGGGTGAAGTCCTTCAGGACCAGAGTGCTCCAGCATGGTCCCCCACAGAGTCACAAGTCCCCCCATCAAACCTGCTCTAGTGCAGGCCCCTTTCCACAGGCTGCAGGTCCTGCCAGGAGCTTGCTCCAACGCAGGCTTCCCACCAGGTCACAGCATCCTTCATATGTCTTCACCTGCTCCAGCGTGGGGTCCTCCATGGGCTGCAGGTGGGATCTCTGCTCCCCGGCATTATCCATGGGCTGCAGGGGGACAGCCTGATTTAGGCCCACTCCAAGAGGCCCATGTACTTGTAATGAGGGCTCCAGAGCAGGATGCAGTACTCCAGGTGGGTCTCACCAGAGCAGAGTAAAGGGGGCAAATCACCTCTCTTGATCTCCTGGCCACAGTTCTTTTGATGTAGCCCAGGATCCATTTCACCTTCTGGGCTGCCAGCGCACATTGGTGGCTCATGTCCAGATTTTCATCTATCAGCACCCCCAAGTACTTTTCCGGAGGGCTGATCTCTTATTACATCATCCCTCAGCCTGTATTCATAGCAAGGATTGTTGTGACCCAAGTGCAGAATGTTGCACTTGTCCTTATTGAACTTAATGAGGTTTGTGCGGGCCCACCTCTCTACCTCTTCCAGGGCACTCTGGATGACATCCCATCCCTCTGGTGTGTCGACTGCAGCACTGTGGTGGTTTGACCCTGGCTGGAGGCCAGATACCCACCAAAGTCAGTCTATCACTCGGATAAGTGCGGCCAGATTTTAAAACACCACCCCCCCGCCCAAACTTTCTTATCAGACTTAACATTATTCATGATTTTGCTCCCTTCCCCCCCCTCATTGTGGCATGGGGAGGTGTTAGAAATATCAATGGTCCTAAGAAAGGACTCGAGGTAGACACATTAGTGAAGCAGTAATTTATTATACGTTCTTGCAAGAGCGGGTGACCTAACAAAGTAGGCACACTTTTGGTCAGAGTTGGTAGGATTTTTATACCATATCCCTGTCCGAAATGATTATATTACATCATACACCTGTACATATTCATCACCTGTCCCGCTTCGTATTAAAATGAGTTCCAGGAGGTGATTTCCGTACACTCCTCCCAATTGCGCCTGCGCACTGCCTCATGGTGGTGGTCGTCAGGGGGTCTCGGTGATGAAGGCTCGAAGTCTTCATCAGGTTGAACTTTTCACCTCCTTCCCCTGGCACATGCGTAGTTGTGATTGTTCCAGATGGGCACAATTATCCTTGGGATGTTGCCTTCTTATCTATCCTAGGCACCACCTTCCTAGGGATGCTTCCGCCTTATCAGTCCTGGGTCCGCTTTAAATTATTCCAAGGACACTAATCACTCAGGACTAACTAGAGTTGTTCAAGTGAGACATTGTTTATGTGAGGTCACCTCTGACATAACCACTATGGCACTTCAAACCATCCTGTTAGTAAGCCCCCCCTTAACCCTTTGTAAGCATCTTCTTAGCAAGTAAAAGTGTGTGCACAATAGTTCAATAGCTACAATCAAAACATTAACAAAATTAAAAATGCATCGTAAATTGGTGCCATCAAATTAATATATTCCCTTGTTCCTTGTGATTTTGGAAATGCAGAACCGATCAATTTTGGAATATGCAATGCAGGCAGTCTACAGTTTTCCCAGCCCGTCACCCAATATTTAGCAAATTAAGCTTCAGGTGGTCTTCATTGCCAGTCATGGCCTTGAGATCAATTTCCTTTTTTATCATGCGCCATCATTATGGCGGAATTATTGGATTCACTGAATTCACGCATGTGTGAGCTTCCTTTTCTAGTACTTTCTGTGGGGAGGTTGGGGGAAAACTGCGCATGCGCATTTCCAAAAACACACAGTTAGGGGAACGAGCACCCGAGCAGCAGAAAATGGCTGGCGTGGGTGAAGAAGGGACCCCAGATCCCCTCCCTGAACCTCGCAGTGCACCTGCAACTTCCCAAGAGGTAAGGCCTCCCCTCTACAGCACTATAACCAGGCAGTAGGGACAATGGCCTTGCTATGGCTATAGTGGTATATTGTTCCTTTACCATTAGATTCTCAGGCCATCATCGCCTACCAGACGAGTGCTTTTTCGCCTCCCGGAGCAACCAGAGAGGTGGGTGTTATTGGGACTGAGTGGTCTCTTCAAACTTAGATAGCTGGTTTAGAAAGGATCAAGGTTTTCCTTTTCTGTTATTGCTTTATTTCTAGGCAGATGACCCATAGAATCACAGAATCACAGAATTGTAGGGGTTGGAAGGGACCTTGAGAGATCATTGGGTCCAACCCCCCTGCCAAAGCAGGCTCCCTAGCACATATTGCACAGATAGGCGTCCAGACGAGTCTTGAATATCTCCAGAGAAGGAGACTCCACCACCTCCCTGGGCAGCCTATTCCAGTGCTCTGTCACCCTCACTGTGTAAAAATTCTTCTGCATGTTGGTGCGGAACTTCCTGTGCTCCAATTTACAGCCATTGCCCCTTGTCCTGTCTCCACAGACCACTGAAAAGGGGTTGGCCAATTCCCCCTGCATCCCATACTTAAGATATTTATAAACATTAATTAGGTCCCCCCATGCTTCTCCTCGCAGGGTAGCAGATGATGTGGCGATGTATGAACGACGCCTGAGGATTGCATTTTGTGTACTGATAGGAGTTGTTGCTATTGTGGTTGTGACTGCTTACCTTTGTTGTTACGGCTGTGCACACTAATAAAGTTTAGTTTTGTTAGTTTCTCTATATAAATCTATTAGACAAAAGCGGGAAAGGGGGAGAAAGTTGCCACCCCACGTGACTAATAACACGTAAAGTAAAAGTTTCCCTCCCCTGTTTCCCTATGTCAGGGTACTAAGTTATAAATATTCCTTTTGTCCGGGACAAATGTTTGTTGTCTGAATAGTGGGGCTTAATTGGGACATAAAGTTTGTTGAAGGAATCCAGAGCCCCCATCCAGGCTTCAGTTTTTCGTATGTTAATTTTGTAGCCTCTGAGAAGGTTTGTTATCTTTACTAACAGGCGATTCCACCTCTGGTCAAAATGATTAGATTTCTTAGATGGTATTGAGACCCCCACATCATTTTGCCTGTTTTGCCTGTTTGCCTTGATGTGGTAATTTGTGCCCCATTATCAATCAGCGTGGTTGAAGCCTGTTTGTTGGGCCTGATTTCCTTAAGTTCCAGCGCATGACCTCAGTCACGATTTAACCCCTTATCTCATTGTCCAGGATCATCTGTATCTTTTAGCAGAGCTATGTACTCAAATTGAACCCTTATTTGAGAACAGTATTCCCCCTTAAGTTTATGTGCTATCCTAAATTCCCTACAAAGGATTTCTGATGAGGCAGCCTGAGTCCTCTAAGTCAGTAAAAAAAATACAACAACCCTTTTCAGCTTGCAAAAGCAACATTTCCCAGCATTTTCCACAACTACACTTATCACAATCACAAGAGATTCACAGAATGCACTACTGCCAACACAACAGTCACAAAATGCAGTATTAATACCCGCAACAGTCACGTTACTATTACCGCCCGCAGGCAATTTACAAGATTCAATATTACAACCACAGCAGATTCATGGAACACACAATCACAACACACAAGTGTTCTAAATACTACATGTGTATTAGTCAATCACCTGAGACTACAAACTTAAAGCATATAAAATATTCATTTACCCATCTCTACAGATAAGGGTTCTCAATACATTACCTTAGCCAGCATCCTGGCCAAGGGGGAAGAGTCTCCTTGCAGAGTTGAAGAAGCAGCTCCCTCCTCTCAGACTGAATCCAATTTTTTTTATTTGGTTTTATGTCTTTGATCTACATGACAGTGGGCAGGACTGTGCAGAGTGGAGAATACCACCTTCCATGTTTGTCATTAGCAGTGTTCCCCCTTATCTTATGCCCTATCTGTTGCATATCTTTGTATTGTCCGGGCCCATTGAAGCCAAATGGGGACTCTCTGGCTTGCCTTTATCTTGTCAGCTGAACAGTGGCTTGACTGGGACTTGGGGCATATTGTTTGTTGAAGGAATTCAAGGCTCAACACAGCTTTCAGTCTGTTGAATTATGCAGCACTGCCCTGTTTAGTCTCAGTTTACAGGACAACTCAAGTTTGAGCTATCTACACAGCTCTCCATGAGTTGTCTTTGCAGAGATGGGGCCTCAAGGCAATCCAAGGCTGAGTTGCTTTTACAACCCCCCAGGAGTTGCCTGATGCGCTAGACATTACCGAAATCTGTTTGTGGAACTCTGAGCAAGACGATCCTTACAGACCCCTACTAAGGACAAGTGACTGACTAAAATAAAGAAACTTCTCATCCTCACAAAACTTAACTCAATTATTCATATCTAAGAAAAACATGAATTGCTGATGCCTAATAACTTTGCAGATGTTGATGACAAACATCTGGATGAACATAAAAGGATGCTGACAGATAATGATGCTGCAAGACTTACAAAAATATATTTTGTAGCGCATGTTGTTATACTGTACCACATTTATGATTGGATAATTAGAAATATGCATTAGTAGGTAATTGGATGATTCATATCATACCTTTTTCATCTAAGGTTTAAAACCCCTAAAAAAAACCCCCTTAGGTGTGTCCAGTTTAGCTGAGACATCTCACACATATTAATATTTACCTTTGTAACTCTATAATTTGCATCCTAGCCTCTCTCCTTGGTCAGCACAGGCCAAAATTGTAACACAGGATATCCATAGCTGATTTTCCTTTCTTATGATGGCAAAGGGGCAAGGGAGAGCCACTGGCTCTAAAGGCCTGTTTAGGGAAGGGGTACCGCTGCCATAAAGCACTGTGGCCACCTCTCGAGGCAGGTAGTGGACCTACCGCAGTGGGTGGGTGGGAAAGGTTCACTGCCCCAGGGCCTAGTGGCCTACATTTAGAGAAGGGCCAACAGACAACCATCTGCTGACGAGCCCTCACCGCTCTACGCTAACGGCCGCCGACAGAGAGCTGGGAGACAGCAGTGAAGGAGTAGTAGCAACATCTACAGGCGCAACTGTGTGCTAGCGACTAGTGGTGGATTGGGTGGAGAATTGCTTCCTGCGCTCCTGTCGCAGTTCGGAATTTGCAGTGCGCCTGCGCGTTGGCAGAAGAGAGGAGGGCGGTGTCCGGACCTGTGTTTTGAACGTGTCGATGCGGGTAGCTCACTATTTGGCAGGAAGGTGAGGAGGCTTCCATCCTGGCTGTGGAGCTCGTGTACGGAGAGGAGGATTCAAATGTGGCAGAGGCGAACAGGAGGTAGTGGTGGAGAGGGATAAACGAGATAGGGGGTATAGCTGTTTTGTAAAGAATCTGAGCGGCCTAGCGAGATAGGAGGGTTGTTGCAGTGCTAATGCTCCTAGGCCGTCGTTTTGGCATTCGCGGGTACTCGCTCTCCCAGCTGGTGAGTAGTGAATACGGGGGGGGACGGGGGACGGGACGGACACGGGAGCGGGGATGGGAAAGCGCAGCCCATCACGTCGTCCTTGGCCTGGCTTTAGCCTAGTTTAGTACCAGGCAGAAACGGAGGGAGCCATTGCGCCTAATTTTCCTCCCCCAAGACTGATGTTATTTATATACTTGTGGCGTTTGTCTTGGTTACCTTTTCTTCACTGCCCATCTCAGCGGCCTGCTCAGAAGCCGCGGGAGGTGGGTGAGAGTGAGAGCCTTCGGGTTCATGTTGCTGTTTTTATCTTTCCTTCCTACGTAGTGCCCTGGCTCCTTGACAAGCCCCCGCTCTCTTCTGGGCTCCGAGAGACTGCTGCCTTCCTTTGGCACGGCCCTTAGTATCTACACGTATCCCCACATCCCCTTGCTGGAGAGGATGGGTCGCAGCTGCACATCCCCCCCCTTCCTCTCTATGGAGCTATTGTACTGAGGGCTGGAGCCGCCGAGGGGCTCCCGGCAGATAAGCCTTTGTCGATAGTACACGTTGGGGGAAGTGGAGGGAGATATACCTCTGTCCTGTCATCTATCCGTTCCCCTCATGAGAAAATGGGGTGAAGGGGATGTGATGGTGGTGGCGAGGCTCCGCCGCGCCGCAGTAGCCAAAGGCTGTAGCTGGGAGAGTTGCTAATGCGCTGGGCTGGCAGCGCTGGGATTGTACACCGCTGCCTCTGTCTGGGACACCTAGTGTATGTGCGCGCGCTGTTTGTGCTCTTCTGGGTTCCTTTGTCTGCTGCTGCTGCCGCCGCTTTTCCCTCCTCCCTCTGTTCCCTCTCTTCCCCCCTTTTCTTCTCCCCTCCCTTATTTCACCTCTCTCCCAGACTCAAAAGGCCACTGCAGCTGCGGGTTTGTAAATACTGGACCAACGCAGACAACATGGCTGACGCTCGTCTTGCTCCTTCACCAGGCTCTCCTCTTTCTTCTCTCTCCGCCGCTTAGCCTCTCCTCCATTTAGACTTTTGTTTCTTTCTGTTTATCTCCCATTAAAAAAACAACAAACAAACCCTTCTTATTGCGTGCATCGGTGGGATTTCAAAGGTAAGGATCCTCGCTTTGGAGGCTTTCTCCTTTCATTTTGTTGTAAACAGCAAAACGAAACCTAAAATCTGGGGATTTGGGAACCTAGCAAAACCTGGAGGGAGGGAAAGAATTGGCTGAGTCCTGCTGAGAGGGACTTGATTGGAATGAGCGTATCTCGGAGGGGGGCGACTGCGGCTGGTGCATCTAAGTGCTGGCTGATATAAAAATACTGTATTGTGCTTGCGAAATGATCTAGTGCCGTTTCTTTCATTTTAGTGTTTTAGGATGTCGTTCAATATAAGGTATCAACTCGGCACAATCTTATTAAAAAGACCTGAGCCAGTTATGTTAGAAAAGGTATTGTGTAGTAAAATCCCATCATATAGGATTTTTGGGTTTTCTTGGCTTGCTCTGTATCTCCTTGTATCTCTCTCTCTCTGTATCTTTAAATAGCTCGCAAATCACAGGATATAAAACCGGAATTAACACTTGCCGGGTCTCTGCATTGCTGGTTTTCTGTCACAGATTAATTTGCCCTTGTGATGGTAGTAGCACGAACGGAAGCATTTTTGTTGTTAAAAGGAACACCTTTTCTTAAAGAAAAGGTATGGCATTGAGAACTGAAGTGCGATGCTGAACTGCGTGTTTGACAGCTCCGAATACAAGGCAAATGTTCTGTTCAGCACCTCCAACCTCAGTTATTCAGAGTACCCCCTTCTGGTTTCATTGAAAATAACTTAATTTTATTGTGGTTTTGTGGTTTCGTTGGGTGGTTTTTTTATTAAATAACATTTGAATTCTTGGGTATATCTAAAATAATCTTCTGGGGAACAGCATATCTAGGCTTTAAGGATGAATGCTCAAGGTGCAAAGGATATGATGCTTTCTAAACATGCATTACTGTAACTCATAGTAAATGTTTAGC
Organism: Porphyrio hochstetteri; assembly: GCA_020800305.1. Taxonomy (NCBI): domain Eukaryota; kingdom Metazoa; phylum Chordata; class Aves; order Gruiformes; family Rallidae; genus Porphyrio; species Porphyrio hochstetteri. The sequence continues at coordinate 3,341,863 of CM036937.1, forward strand.
TTTTCAAATATAATATTAAAAACACAGTTATTTATCAAAGCATATACACATTGATAGTCATGACTTCTATCAGAGCAGTGCTCTGAAGTAATGTCCTGACTGTATTTTTGCTACTTTGCTTCAGAAGCTTCTAGTGCAGAAGCACTGGCATAGCATAATCATAGTTTTTATTAAGATAGAAGTAATTACTGCATTTTAAGGCTAGAATTAAGTATCATATATTACTAATTTCTTTAATCTATGTTTGGTTTTGCTCCCACTTTTTTGGTCCCTGTTAACAAGTATTGATTAACTGGAGGAGAAAATAAATTATAGCACTGAGTTTACCACAATGTCACACATGGAGTCATTCAAATTGCATTTTGGAATGTGTATTCATGTTATGGTTCCCAAGCCAACTGTAATACTTCTAGATGGAAAATTCTGAGCAGAAGCCTGCAACTTGATATGTCAGTGGATTTGTGCAGCACTGTTATTCTTAGCTGCTGTTAACTAATTAAGAAAACAACTAAGTTGTATTTTATATGTGAACAGTGAAAAGCGGGTCTGGGATCGCTGAAGTAATTTTCAAGTAATGGTGAAATTATTTGATTGAAAAATATTTTTACAATGTGACAGTGGTTGGATTTAACTTTGTCTTAATCTAAAATGTGAATTTGGTGATGGCATGCAGAATTTGGCCAAATCACTTCACCTTCTATCAAAGGAGATTGCCTTTTTATATTAATGTACTTTGTAAAACTACTGTAAATCCATGTTATGTGAGGTAATCTTTGACATGTTTGCTTGGAAAGTTTGTTGTATGTATTAGCAGGATGTGGAACCATTACAAATTGTCTTTAACTGTGGTGGCTATATTAGATTTAAATGTAACCTATTGTATTCTGGTATTTGCAATTATTACAAGGTGGCTGAGATGTGTTGTTAAATTATCATTTATGATGGGGTTTCCCTTCCAACTCATACCATTCTATGATTCCTCGAAGCTGTAAACATTTACAGGTAGGTTTTTATAGCTTCTTTTGCTAAGGTTAGTTTTTAGTGTGTCTCTTTTTTTGTTGAATGCTCTTATGTGCTATTCAAGGTCTGCACCTCCAATAGTGTTGAGAGTAGGTCTTAAAATTAAGAGTAGTTCTATTGATTTCAACAGTGCTTAACATGCAGATGAGCTGCTGAACTTTAGACCTTTGATTGCAAGTGGTAGTTTGAACAGAGAAGACCTTTACTATTTTGTTTACTAATAATATTCCCGTTGGTTTTATATGGATGATTTATAGTAGCCATTTATAGCAAGGACGTTTTTATCATTGTGACCAATTGTTGAGTCCACTTGTCATCTTTCAAGTAATTTATTTTCACTGTCATTTGTGGCATAGCTGTATGCAGATCCTATTCTTTGTCCATGTTGTAGCTGATGGTCTGCATGTATTAACAGTGCTAGCTATTTTAATTGAAGCGCCTTGGATTCAGTCTCTGCAGTTCTGTTTCCTGAGAGTGATCAGTGCTGTATCTGTGACCTGGCTAGCCTTAATGTTTCTTTTTGGAATTTTTGGTTGGTTTGATTTAGTGTGTCAGAGTTCTGGGGAGCCTATCTGTCTACTTAAGTTTAAGACTGCTTCTGTCGGCGAGTTTGGAAACACTGTAGGATCACAGAATCGTAGGGGTTGGAAGGGACCTCGAGAGATCATCGGGTCCAACCCCCCTGCCAAAGCAGCTCCCTAGCTCATATTGCACAGATAGGCGTCCAGACAAGTCTTGAATATCTCCAGAGAAGGAGACTCCACCACCTCCCTGGGCAGCCTATTCCAGTGCTCGGTCACCATCACTGTGTAAAAGTTCTTCCGCATGTTGGTGCGGAACTTCCTGTGCTCCAATTTACAGCCATTACCCCTTGTCCTGTCTCCACAGACGACTGAAAAGGGGTTGGCCAATTCCCCCTGCATCCCATACTTAAGATATTTATAAACATTAATTAGGTCCCCCCTCAGTCTTCTTTTCTCCAGGCTGAACAGCCCCAGCTCACTCAGCCTTTCCTCATAGGGGAGATGTTCCAGGCCCTTAATCATCTTCGTAGCCCTTCTCTGGACCCCCTCCAGGAGATCCCTGGATGTCTTTTTTATACCAGGGAGCCCAGAACTGGACACAATACTCCAGGTGGGGCCTGCCCAGGGCAGAGTAGAGGGGGAGGATCACCTCCTTCGACCTGCTGGCCACACTCTTCCTGATGCATCCCAGGATCCCATTGGCCCTCTTAGCCACCAGGGCACACTGCTGGCTCATAGCCAACCTGTCATCAACCAGGACCCCCAGGTCCTTCTCCACAGAGCTCTTCTCCAGCAGGTCATCCCCCAGCCTGTACTGATATAGACAGTTATTCCTCCCCAGGTGCAAGACTTTACACTTGCTTTTGTTGAATTTCATTAGGTTTCTCCCTGCCCAGCTTTCCAGCCTGTCCAGGTCTCGCTGGATGGCAGCGCAGTGTTCCTGCGTGTCAGCCACCCCTCCTAGCTTTGTATCATCAGCGTACTTGCTGAGGGTGGATGCTATTCCCTCATCAAGGTCGTCGATGAAGATATTAAACAGGACTGGACCCAACACCGAGCCCTGGGGAACACCGCTAGTCACAGGCCTCCATTCAGATTTTGTTCCACTGATCACGACCCTCTGAGCCCGGTCCGACAGCCAGTTCTCAACCCACCTCACTGTCCAGTCATCTATCCCATGATCTCTCAGCTTTGCTATCAGGATGTCATGGGAGACAGTAGCGAAAGCCTTGCTGAAGTCAAGGTAGATGACATCCACTGCTCTCCCTCCATCCACCCAGCCGGTGATGAGATCATAGAAGGCTATGAGATTGGTTGAGCACGATCTCCCCTTGGTGAATCCATGCTGACTGCTCCTCATGACCTTCTTCTCTTCCAGTTGCTTGGTAATGGCATCCAGAACAAGCTGTTCCATCACCTTTCCAGGGACAGAAGTGAGGCTGACTGGCCTATAATTGTTAGGGTCCTCCTTCTTGCCCTTTTTGAAGACTGGCGTGATATTGGCTATTCTCCAGTCCTCAGGTACTTCTCCTGTTCTCCAAGAGCTGTCGAAGATGATAGCAAGCGGCTCCGCAATCACTTCCGCCAGCTCCCTCAGCACACGTGGATGTATCCCATCCGGGCCCGTGGATTTGTTTGCATTAATCCCTTTGAGCCGCTCCTGGACCACCCCTACCTCAACTAGAGGGAAGCTCTTCATTCCACAAACACTCCTACTTTCATCCAGGATCTGCGGGTCCCGAGGGGCCTTTGGAGTGAAGACCGAGGCAAAGAAGGCATTCAGTATTTCCACCTTCTCATCATCACCCGTTACCAGGACACCCGCCTCATTCATCAAGGGACCTACATTATCCCTGGTCATCCTCTTACTATTCACATATCTGAAAAAACCCTTTTTATTATCCTTTATGTCCTTTGCCAGTTTCATCTCCAAGCGGGCTTTAGCCTTCCTAGTCGCATCCCTACAGGCCCTGACAACATCCCTATATTCCTCCCAGGTGCACAGACCCTGTTTCCACAGTTCATAAACCTTCTGCTTCCCTTTGAGTTTACTCATTAGCTCCCTCCTCATCCACACAGGTCTTCTGCCTCTCTTTCCCGATTTCTTACTCAAAGGGATGCACCTATCCTGTGCTTGGAAGAAGTGCTGTTTAAATGCTAGCCATCTCTCACAGGCTCCCTTGCCTTCTAACAGCGTAGCCCACGGGATAGCTCCTAAAAGGTTGCGGAAGAGATCAAAGTTAGCTCTTCCAAAATTCAGGGTAGCTATCCTGCTTTTTGGCTTGCTTCTTCCACTCAGGATCTTGAACTGGATCATTTCGTGGTCGCTTTGTCCTAAGCTGCCCCTGACCTTCACCTCCCTGATGAGCCCGTCCTTGTTAGTAAGAACAAGGTCCAGCACTCGCCCTCCCCTTGTAGGTTCCTGCACCATCTGTAGCAGGAAATTGTCCTCAACATACTGCAGAAATTGTCTGGACTGCATACGACTGGCCGTATTGCTTGCCCAGCAAATATCTGGGTAGTTGAAGTCCCCCATAAGGACCAGGGCCTGGGATCTCGAGGCTACTTCTAGCTGCTCATAGAAAGCACTATCAGCCCGCTCCTCTTGATCAGGGGGCCTATAGCACACACCCACAACAGTGTCACTCATACTAGCGTGACCCTTGATTCTTACCCACAAGCACTCGACTGATGGGTCATCTTTCCCCAGGTGGAGCTCAATACATTCAAGCTGCTCTCTAACATAAAGAGCAACTCCTCCACCTCGCCTCCCTAGCCTGTCTTTCCTGAAAAGCACATAGCCATCCATGACAGCGTGCCAGTCATCCAGGCTGTCCCACCACATCTCTGTGATCGCAATGAGATCGTGGCCCTGCGACCGCACAAAGATCTCTAATTCTTCCTGCTTGTTTCCCATGCTATGTGCATTTGTATAAAGGCATTTTAGTGGGGCAGCAGGTGCAGGTATCCTCAGCAGATCACAGTGAGATTTCCGACAGGGGATGGGCAATAGTGGCTCCACTGAGGAGTCCTCAGGGCAATCTCCAGAATTTTCCCTACTATCACATGGAACAACATCCCCAAGTCCATCACTGTGCTGCTGGCATTTACCTTCTTCCACCGTCAACTCATGTCATGTCTCCCAAAGCCCATGCCTAACCCCAAGAGCCTTCATAATACCCCCTCCCCCCTTCCTAACTAGTTTAAAGCATGCTCAATGAGCCCTGCCATCTCCTGGCCAAGGATTCACTTACCCCTTTGGGACAGGTGAGCCCCATCAGCAGTCATCATGCCAGGAGCAGAGTACACCTTCCCTTGGTCAAAAAACCTGAAGTTCCTATGCCAGCACCAGCCTTTCAGCCACTCATTCAATAGATGGGTTCTCCTGACCTGCTCTGAACCTCTCCTCCCACTAGTAGGGATAGGTGAGAATATTATTTGAGCTCCCCCCGCCTTCAACACATCGCCTTAGATCACGAAACTCCCTCTTGATAGCACGCAGGCTACACTTCATGATTGCATCCCTGCCTGCTTGAACAATCAGTAGAGGATAATAGTCAGAGGGTCTTACCAGCCCTGGGAGCCTTCTGGTAATATCACGGACCCTGGCTCCAGGGAGGCAGCACACCTCCCTTTGTGTAGGGTCTGGTCTAGAAATGGGGCCCTCCGTCCCCCTGAGAAGGGAATCCCCGACCACAATTACCCTTCTCTCTTGCCTAACAGAGGCAGTCTCAGGGCGTGCAGACTTTTGCCTCACTCTAGGCTTCCGCTTCCTCTGAGGCAGAGGGGCTGCACTCATCCCTTCACATACCTCCTCCTCAACTTCCAGGGCCCCAAACCTGTTGCTTAGGGAAACCTGGGGGAGCGGGGTAGGTAGGCAGGGGGAGCGCCTATGACGGCAAGACCGGACTGTCTTCTAGCCCTCCTCAGGGTTCAGGTCACTCCCATTTACCTCATTAAGACAGGACAGAGGGGCTGTCTTCAGTTTTGAGGTGTCCTCCTGGCACTCTTCCCTCTGGGATGCCAGGGAGCTACTCCACCAATCAATCTCCTGCTCACATTCCCTGATAGCTCTCAGTGATTCAAGCTCTTCTTTTAGTTTGATTACCAAACCTAGCAGATCGTCCGCCTGCTCACACCTCACACAGGTGAGGCGTTTGCCCCTTTTCCCTGGCAGCAGCAAACTCAGGCATTCCCTGCAGCCAGAGACCTGAACCGCAGCATCCCTGGGCAGGCCCTCCAATGGGGTTGCCCCAGTCGTGTTGGGAGAACCTCTTTGCCTGGTGGAGACCATGGTTCAACTGACTGGGCACCCAGCAGACAGGAATCCCTTGGCTCACCCTGCATACTCTGTGAGCACTAGCCAGTCGGCTCAAATTACCCTTCCGACCTAGGAGGAGGGCTAGCCCTGCCTGCTAGCCCTGCATGTGCGAACTGCTGTGCAAACTGTCGCGCCACGCCCTTCTGACGTGCCACGCCCTGTTTGCCGCACTCCTGGTCGCTAGCGCTCCCAGAGGCCCCTCTTGTATGGAGAGGGATTACTGCTGCCGCCCTTAGCTCCGCCCCCGATGAGTCACGCCTGCATGCAGCCGCGGTGAGAAGCAATGGCTGCCACCGGGTGCGTCGTGCCATCTCTCCTCTTTAGTTAATTTATTTGCCCTCGCGGATCAGTGCCCAGGGGCTGCCGCTTCCAGGAAGGGTCCCTCGACGAGGTCTCCCGCTCCAGAGCTCTTCTCCTCAGCAGGATGGAAGTGCTCTAATAAAATGTGTTACTATGTTTAAGGTCATTGGTTGATCAGTCGTCCCAGTGGTTCAGAGGTAGTCCTGAATCCCAAGGTAACATTTGGTCTAGCCTATTAAGATGACAATTCCCTCTGAATGTGTACTTCCAAGTCTTTTTAATTCTATCCACTGTATTGCTTGGTGGGTTTTGTGTTGTTTTTGTGGGGTTTTTTTGTGGTTTTTTTGTTTTCCCCCAACTACTATTAGGTCAGAACAAGTAACGAATAAAGGGAACATGGGTAACTTCTGTTTTAAGACTGCTTTGTTGACTAGGTTGTAAAATGTGATGTTACCTAGCAGATTGATGTTTACCGCTGGTGTTGCTTCTCAAGGTGATATTGTTTTGCACAGATGTCAGTCACTTGTAAAATGAAGAAGTAAGCTTGACTCGGTAACGTTCATTGACTTGTTCTAAAGCATGCTAAGCTGCTATTATGCTGATTTCTGCTTAAACAAAAATTAGCAACACCTTAACTTGCTCCCCCTTCAAAAATAGAAATGATTTTTTCCGAACCTATATTAATCACATTAAAAATGAACTTTATTAGATCATGTCCTTTTACCCTAAGAAGCACAGCTGAAAGATATCAGACTTCTGATATGCGTTAAGATCAAATAACTGTTTCTGGTGCAAAAAATATTTTCCCACTTCAGTATGTATTTTCTTGATGAAAAATTCTTCCCTAGTGTATTCAAAAAAGGTAGCTTAACTCCACAATAGAATTTCATGCTTACTGTTGAGATTTTTAAATTTGGAACTTCCCAGCAGCATGTTCTAGAATAGTTCGATTGTGACATTTTGTATTAGGCACAATTGGGGGGGGTGGGGGTGTAGGGACACACAAGGCAAGGCTGTAGGAGTGGTCTCTGTGGGAGAAAATTGACTGCCTTGTACTGGTTACAGTTTGTTCCAGTCAGCTCAGCTGCAACCTCATTGCAGATCACACCTTACTTTGTGGTGCCTCTGTAAAAACAAAACTAAGAAAGGGTGGTAAATACTGGAAAAAAAGGAAGAAGAGAAATAACACCAGAGCAGATGAAAGAGGAAGCAGAAGATCATGCTGAAATAGGAGACCAAGAGCACAAATAGTAGCCTAGAGCAGGGGCCAAGTGGTCTGACTAAAGCCACTGCTGCCAGTACAGGAACCACTGCACACTGACCCCAATTTCCTGCACTGCCTGTTGCCCCATCTAAGAGATTGTTTTTTGTGTGGTGATAGGATTAGAGAATGAACAGGGGAAGGAAAGGTTTTGCAGAGACAAGGGATGATGAGATGGATTGAAAACTGTCTGAATGGCTGAGACTAGAGGGTGTTGATCAGTGGCACAAAGTCTAGGTAGAGGCCAGTAACTAGTGGTGTACCCCAGGGGTCAAAACTAGGTCCAGTCCTGTTTAACATCTTCGTTAATGACCTAGATGATGGGGCCCAGTATATCCTCAGCAAGAAGGGAGGAGTGACTGGTGCTGCCCAGAGGGACCTGGATGGGCTGGACAAATGGGCTAACAGGAACCTCATGCAGTTCAACAAGGGGAAATGCCAGTTTCTGCACATGAGGAGGAACAATGCCATGCGCTAGTGTGTGCTGGCAGCTACCCATCTGGAAAAGAGCTTTGCAGAAAAGGACCTGGGGAGTCCTGGTGGATACCAAGTTGAACATGAGCCAGTAATGTGCCCTTGTGGCAGAGAAGGTTAATGGTATCCTGGTATTAGGCAAGGCATTGTCAGCAAGTCAAGGGAGGTTATCCTTCCTTTATAGTCATCACTGCTGTGGCTGCACATGGAGTATCATATCTGAGCTCCACGGTACAAGAGAGACATGAATGTACTAGAGAGAGCCCAAATGAAGGGCCACGAAGATGATTAAAGGACTAGAGCTTCTTACATTGTTGTCTGAAAAGTGGGATCGTTACCTGGTGTGCACTATGCCAATATACACACAGAGCATGGATTTATTCCATGTCTGTGCAGAGATGGGTGCTAGGTGGTAATTCCACAAAGCTAGCACACTGCACACAGAATTTAAAACATCTTGTTACAATATTACAAAAACCTGCCTAAATTTACACTAACTGGTTAGTAATTACCATATAATCTATTATTGGTCAAGCATATTCAAATTAGCACATGTGCTCCTTGAAGGGGTGTGTGTGTGTGGTCATTTGCATAGTCCTTGATTTGGGTGGGTGGTCGTGATCTCTCCCTGCTGCCTTTACCTTTCCCCTAGTTGTTAACTTCAGGCAATCCCCCAGCTCTTGCACCTGCCGGAGCAGGATGTTTCCTCTTTATCAGTCTTTCAGCTCTTCAAGGACGTTTTTTAGCAAAGCATGCTTTTTATCAGTCCTTCGGCCCTTCTTCAAAGGTAGAGTAGTTAGCAAAGCAAGTTAGTACATTTAACACTAAACAGTGTCTAAGCACTAACCCAAAAACACTTCTGTCCCTGTAAAGTGGGAAGTTCTACCTTATAGATATCAATATCTGAGGAAAGGCTGAGAAAGCTGGGAATATTTTAGCATAGAGAAGGCTTAGGGGAATTTTATTAATGTATATAAATACCCGAAGAGAGGCTGTAAAGAAGACTGAGCCAAGGCTCTTTTCAGCGGTGCCCAGTGACAGAGCAAGAGGCAATGATCACATACATAGTAAAATACAGGAGGTTTTGTCTCAACATCAAGAAACCCTTTTTTTTTACTGTGAAGGTGACTGAGCACTGGAACAGGTTGCCCAAGGAGGTGGTGGAGTGTCCCTCCCAGGAGATAGTCAGACCCTGTCTGGACACTGTCCTGGACAACAGGCTCTATGTGGCCCTTCTTGAACAAGGGTATTGAACCAGATGCCCTACCAACCTCATCCATTCTGTGATTTTTGTTTTCTTCTAAAAGTGAGCATGTCTGGGTGTGGTTTTTTTTTTTTTTTGTTTCAGTAACCAAATTGGTAACATGAAAGAGTTGGTAACATGGAGAGAGTCCAGCAGAGGGCTACGGAGATGATTAAGGGCCTGGAGCATCTCCCCTACAAGGAAAGGCTGGGGCTGTTCAGCCTTGAGAAAAGGCGGCTAAGAGGGGATCTTATTAATGTTTATAAATATCTGAAGTGCGGGACACGGGGGGAAAAGGCCAGCCTCTTTTCAGTTGTCTGTGGAGACAGAACAAGGGGTAATGGCTTCAAGTTGGAGCATAGGAAGTTCTGCATCAATATGTGAAAGAACTTTTTCACAGTAAGGGTGACAGAGCACTGGAACAGGCTGCCCAGGGGGGTTGTGGAGTCTCCCTTTCTGGAGACATTCAAGACCCATCTGGACACCTATCTGTGCGATCTGTCCTAAGGAATCTGCTTTGGCAGGGGGCTTGGACTTTGTGATCTCTGTAGGGGTTGGAAGGGACCTCAAATCCTGTGATTCTGTGAAATTTTCTGGAAATTATACAAATAATGAAAATGCCTACATCCTCTAACCCATTTTGTACTCAAAAGACAGTCAGTTACATCTATGATTCTGAAGAATAAGGGTGGGTAAACAACCACCCAATCTCATGTATTTTGGGCAGTAAGAAGACACCTTGTGTTGTCTTTTGACATTTTGTTAATGTCCAGTTTACCATCGGTGGAGCTGCAGTTAGAAGAGATCATCTTTAAAAATATATGTTGACAAGAATATCTTCAAAAAACAGCTTAACAGAAAACTTTCTTGTGTGGTGCAAATACTTCTTAAAAATCTGACTTGTAAATGCTTTTACAGTTAGGGAGTATGCAGGTATTTGACATATTTGGCAACTGGGGACCATTGTGTACTTATGCTTGTATGCTGGTTTAACCCTGGCTGGAGGCTGGATGCCCACTGAGGTTGCTCTATTACTTTCAGCTGGACAGAGGAGAAAATATATATTGAGAGGCTTAGGAGTTAAGGACAGGGAGAGATCATTCAACAAATAACATCACAGGCAAAACAGACTCAACATGGAACTAAAAAATCTAATTATATACACGCACACAGTGAAACCAGAGTAGGGTAATTAGAAGTAAAACCAAATCTTAAAAACACACCCCCACCCCCTTCTTTGCTGACTCAAATTTATTTATGATTTCTCTCACTTCCTCCTCCCTGTCGCAGGTGTCACAGGGGGAGATGGGGAATGGGGTTTTGGTCAGTTCACCATGAGTTGTTGTTTTGGGGGGGGGGGGGGGCAGGGGAGAAAATGAAAACCGAAAGCAAACCTGTTTGGGATAAGGATAGTTTACTGGGACAGCAGAGAGAGAGATATAACACTAATAGGACTTTATAGCAAAATATATAAAACTGGTAATATGCAATGCAGTTTCTCACCAAACTGCAACTCCAGCCGTACAGCTCAGAGCTATCACAAAGCTGCATGTCCTGGAGCCATGTGCTCCAACCCCACCAGCCCCCCTTTTATGCTGAGCATGGTGTAATTGGTATGGAATAACCTCTTTAGCCAGTTTGGGCCATCTGTCTTGGCTGTGTCCCCTCTCAGCTTCCTGGGTACCCCCTTCCTTCTCTTTAGCAGGGCAATGTGAGAAGCTGAAAAGTCATGACTGCTTGGCAACAACTAAAAACATCATTGTGTTATCAGCACTGCTCTCATCCTAACTCCCCCACACAGCATTCCACAGGCTGTAAGAAAGAAAATGAACTCTATCCTAGCTGAAAGCAGGATATTACCTACCCCTTATTCTATACTATTTCATAGAATCATAGAATGGTCTGGGTTGGAAGGGACACCAAGGATCATAGAGTTCCAATCCCCCTGCCACAGGCAGGGCCACCAACCTCCAGGCCTGGATCTACACGTGGTTGCCCAGGGCCCCATCCAACCTGGCCTTGAACACCTCCAGGGACGGGGCATCCACCACCTCTCTGGGCAGCCTGTTCCAGCACCTCACCACTCTCTCTGTAAAGAACTTCCCTCTAATATCCAATTTAAACCTTCCTTCCTTTAGCTTTAATCCATTCCCCCTTGTCCTGCCACTGTCTACCCTTTTAAAAAGCTGATTCCCCTCCTGGTTGTATGCTCCCTTCAGGGACTGGAAGGCTGCAATGAGGTCCCCCTTCTCTTCTCCGGGCTGAACAAGCCCAGCTCCCCCAGCCTCTCTTTGTAGGGGAGGTGCTCCAGCCCTCGAATCATCTTCGTGGCCCTCCTCTGAACCCTCTCCAGCAGTTCCACATCTTTCTTGTTTTGGGGGCCCCAGCTCTGGACACAGTACTCCAGATGGGGCCTCACGAGGGCAGAGTAGAGGGGGACAATCACCTCCCTGTCCCTGCTGGCCACCCCTCTTCTGATGGAGCCCAGGATACCATTGGCCTTCCAAGCTGCAAGAGCACACTGCTGGCTCATCCACCATGACACCCAGGTCCTTCTCAGCAGGGCTACTCTCAAGGAGCTCTTCTCCCAGTCTGTATATATATTTGGGATTTCTCCGGCCCAAGTGTAAGACCTTACACTTTGCAGTGTTGAACCTCATTAGGTTCACCTGGGCCCACCTTTCCAGCCTGTCAAGATCCCTCTGGATGGCTTCCTTTCCTTCTGTTGTGTCAACCACACCACTCAGCTTGGTGTCATCCGCAAACTTGCTGAGAGTGCACTCAATTCCATCATCGATGTCATTGATAAAGATGTTAAAGAGAACCGGTCCCAAGACAGACCCCTGGGGGACACCGCTTGTCACCGGCCTCCACCTGGACATAGACCCATTGACCACCACCCTTTGGCTACGGTCTGTCAACCAGTTTCTTATCCACTGGATGGTCCACCTATCAAATCCACACCTCTCCAATTTAGAGATAAGGATGTGGTGGGGGACCATGTCAAAGGCCTTGCACAAGTCCAGGTAGATGACATCGGTTGCCTTCCCTTTATCCACCGATGCTGTCACTCCATCATAGAAGGTCACCAGATTGGTAAGGCACAACCTTCCCTTGGTGAAGCCGTGCTGGCTGTCCTGGATCACACGCTCATCCCTCATGTGCTCTAGCATGTCGTCCAAGAGGATCCGTTCCATGATCTTCCCAGGCACATAGGTGAGGCTCACCGGCCTGTAATTCCCTGGGTCTTCCTTGCTCCCTTTCTTATAAATGGGAGTGATGTGACCCTTTTTTGGGTTGCTGGGGACCTCGCCCGACAGCCACGACTTTTCAAATATGATGGAGAGCGGCTCGGCAACCACATCAGCCAGCTCCTTCAGGACCCTGGGATGCATGTCATCCGGCCCCATAGACTTGTAGACATTCAGTCTCATGAGGCGGTCTCGGACTTGCTCTGCCCTTACGGCAGGGGTGGGGTGTGACGGCCGGCAGAGAGCAACACGCAATTCGAGATGAATTTTAGGTGAAGCCATTTATTGGGTGAAATCACACAGATTATATACCTTTTTTACTGCAAACGTGGCAAGCTAAAAAACTGCTAATTGGTTACACACACTGTTCACACCGTATTGATTGGTTAGTAATTATAACGTGTTCTGATAAACCTATCTTATAGCTAAATATCGTTAGTTTACCTTTGATGCCTAAAAGTATCTGCACACCTGCTGTTTTGACCCTCTTGTTATGGTTGGTTCCTAACATGTTCCGTTACTCCAAAAAACCTTCCCATAACTGCTTCTTGGTTTAGGGTAGCCTGTACCCTTATCAACAAGGCCGCTGTGTTTTGAGAATGTGATTATTAAGATCCTCAGAGCATGAGTAACTTTTCCTGTCTCATGGAAACAGAAGAATATTGTCAGGGCCTAAATCCTGGGCGAAGAGAGCTAGGCCGCCGGCAGGCCTGCTGTCTTCCCTGACAGTGGGGGTGGGGTGTGTGTGTTTACTTCTCCAGTTCCCACCTAGAGGTCCAGGGATGCAAGGTTCTGGGATTTGCGAATTATGAGAATCCTGGCTGCCAGAGAAGACCGAGGCAAAGAACTCATTCAGTACCTCAGCCTTCTCCACATCTGTTGCAGCCAATTCTCCTTGCTGCTGTCTTCCCCAACAATTCCCCCTTTTTGTATTTGTGTTACAAAAACTGCCTGTAGAGATCTCTGCGGGGCCCTTTGCAGAAAGCTCAATAAACATGGCAGTAAGAGTAAGACAACTACTAGGATTGCTAAAATCAGCAATCCGGTTTTGGCCATTGACAATATCCATCCTGAAATTCCCCACTCATGAAACCAATTGTCCAATCCAAAGAATCCATTTTCTTGTTGCATTTTTTGTGTTTGATCTATTAATTTTTGAATGCTGGCATGAATCAACTGAGAGTGGTCAGATAGATTCATGCAGCACATGCCATCAAAATCTTGACACCTATGTCCATGAGCCAGTAATAGGAAATCAATTGCTGCACGATTCTGTAAGGTGGCATGTCTCACAGAATCCACAGCCGTAGCTAAGTGCCTTAGCTACCTTTGCTGTTGTATTTGTTTGCTTTGCCAATCAGGAGTGTCAGGAGTGTTTGGGTGTAGGTAACAGCAGCTTCTCTTCTGGTACAGGCACCCATTGTAGTCCATGGCCTTAGGCTGTGCAGAAGTCACTATTTCACTAATTTACAGGCGTATTTCAAAAACTGTTAAATAGTTCAATATGTCCCATAGCAAAATTCAAGTCCACTGTGGCTGCAGTTGGAACACTTGACTTCAGTTACTGGGATCAGGATCTCGTCCTGGTTTATGCAGGCTTGCTTTCTTCTGGATCCACAGCTTTATCCACTTGGCTGGTACCCACTTGGTTTCCGTATCTGTAACAACACAGGCAGATCTCCTTCCCCAAATTAGTACCTGTAATTTCATTTCTTACTACCACCTGACATTGACTTTCTTTGATCCCTTCCAAACCTCCTTTTAAACCTGCTCCATGTTCCACCATTGGAGGTACCAAACTGTCCTGTGGCAGACAAATAGTTCAAAACATAAAGAACTTGTTTTAGTCGATCAGCTGGAGAGATGTCCTTCTCTCCCCCTTTTTGTTTGTGAAGCAAACGCTTGAGAGTTTGATTCATACGTTCCACCATGGCTTGGCCTGTGGGCGAATGTGGTGTCCCTGTGACATGGGTAATGCCCCATAACTGGAAGGAGGTTTGTGTTGCCTGTGCTATATACCCTGGGCCATTGTCAGTTTTGATTTCAGGGGGTACCCCAAGTGCTGCTATGGCAGAGCACACGTGGCGTTGGACATGCTTACTAGATTCCCCTGTTTGTGCAGTGGCCCCACACTGCCAGAGAAAAAGGATCTATACAAACATGGACATACTTTTGCCGACCAAATTCTGGGACGTGTGTAACGTCCATTTGCCAGACTTCTAGTGGGCCTGTGCCACGAGGATTGACGCCCGGGGCAAGGCCACTGGTGAATTGCTGACAGTCCAGGCACGACTGTACAATCCCTTTAGCCTCGGCAACCGACAGGTGGTATTGTCGTTGAAGGACCTTGGCAGATTGATGAAAGAATTCATGCAGTCCCCGAGCCTGTGCAAAGTGGTCTGCTGAGGGAGCAGCCCATGCCGGTGCCACCAGCCTGTCTGCTCTCTGATTTCCTTCTGCTAGACCTTGAGTTAGTCCAGTGTGGCTGCGAATATGGGTAATAAAATACTGATGCTGTCAGTTAGACAGTAGGAGCCATAATTCTTTAAACAACCTACACAATCTTCGTCTGAAATTCCCTTTAATAGTTCCCGTTCCATTCGGGTCACTATTCCCACCACACACAGTGAATCACATACTATATTAACCGGTTCGGCTTTCCACTTATCAAACACTTTTACAACCGCCTGCAACTCCAACTGCTGAGCTGAGGCTTGGGCTCCTTTTAATATCAAATCCTGCCATTTCCCATTCTCTTGCCATGTAATTGCAGCCTTCTGAATCCTTCCTCCCGCATGAGTAAATACTGTAATACCCCGAACCGGATGCCCAGACAACAAGGGCTTTTCTTCTATTTGACTGTTCTGTTCTACTGTAAAGATTCTATGTGGTGGGTAATGCACTTTCACTTCCCCTGCGTAGTCTAATAAAGCTATTTGCAGGGCAGTACTGTTCCTCAAGGCCCAAGCTAAACACTCTGAAATGCGGGTTCTGTTTTTGGCTGCACTGGCAAGAATACCCATTCTAACAACCTTAAGGGATCTTTGTCATTAGTCCACTGCATTATAATAGCAAACACATGCTCTGTTTGATTGATGACTGTGACTCCTATGTCCCAGTCAGGATCCCATCGATGGGTATATGTATTCTTAATTTTGTTACTAATAACTTCCAGGGCCTTTTTAGCTTCTTCTGACAGGATTCTCGGTGCTCCTGCACCACCTCTTCCCTTTAGCAATGCCACTAAAGGTTCCAGTTCCCTATTCGTAATGCCACACAATGGTCTAACCCAGTTAATATCTCCGAGCAGCTTTTGAACATCATTTAACGTGCTGACCTCAGCTCAGATCGCAAGCTTTTGGGGTGTTATGGTACTTTTATCAATCTGCCACCCCAGATATTGCCACACTGGCTTCTTTTGAATTTTCTCTGGAGCAATCTGTAACCCCTTGCTTTTCAAATGCACTGTTAACTCATGAATCAAACTTTCAATGTCCAAGTTTTTTCCCGCAATCAGTATATCATCCATGTGATGATAAAAGATTAGATCAGGATGCGCTTTTCGTACTGGAGCAAGTGCCCAGGCTACATAAGTCTGGCACATAGTTGGTGAATTTTTCATGCCTTGTGGGAGCACTACCCAATGATACCTTTTCATAGGTTCATTTTTTGTTTATAGTAGGGACTGAAAAGGCAAATGTTTCATAATCATCAGGGTGTAAAGGAATAGTGGAAAAAAAAAATCCCAATCTTTTAAAAATTTTGGCATGTTCCACGGACTTGTGGAAGGCTTGATATGACCCTTAGTCAGTTGCTCCCGTATTAAATCTTGTAGGTGGGCAAATGGTTTTGTGAGTAAGCAGGCACTGATCAGCCCAAACGGGGATTTCTGTTTTCCAGGTTAATTTTAAAATAAGCTTCCCACTTTCAATGGCCGCTATCAAAAATCCTTTTGCTCTGTAACCAGCCTTGCTCTCAGTGGATAAGCGCATCTCTGACCCTATAACACACACGCTGCAAACCGATTCATCAGACAAACGACATTGCAAGACGCGAGTTGCCACATCCGCTCCGTGTGGATGGAGGGGGTTAGGGGGGGAGAGTGGGGGGTGTGCAGCGATGTCGCGCCGCGATGACGTCACTCGCTGAGTCACCCGGGCCTCCTCCCGGCGGGGCCGAGATGGGGGGTGGATGGGGGGGCGGTTGTCGGACTTTCGCGTCACTTTTGAAACGGCACCCGGCGCCGCGCCACGCTTTCGCGGGCAGCGCCGCTTTTCTCCCGCCCCCACCGCGAAGCCCAGCGCGATCCTGCCGGCCACCGGTGCTGAGCGCTACCAGCCGGGCGAGCGCTAGGACCCGGGGGAGCGCCAGGACCGGCCGCCGCGCCGTCTCCATGCTTCCACCTCACACCTCCCACCGGCCCGCTATCAACTTTCTCCACCACCCGGTCGTTCCCGCGTAGTTTCTGCGATTGAGCAGAAATTGAGTTCCCTTCAGTTCGAATCAAAATACCCAGATTCAGCTGTTTTTCCCGTACTGACGCCGCCTTACGTGCCCAGGCTCCGACGAGCAGTCCCTCTGGGTCGTCGGGAGACGGTGGTACATCGTTAAGTTCACCGGGCGGCGTGGGCGGGAGCGGTGGGTGTAGAGACAAAGTGGGTCCCTGATCCGATGGTAGGCAAGGCGGATTCTGGACCGTCGCTGTAGGGCTTTTGTCCGTGTCCATGGGTTCCAGAGGTGCCGCGGGCACAACTCTCACCGGTGCATTAGTCGGTGTCTCTTCGTATTCGTAGTCTTCGTGTGGGGGGACGGGCGGTCCCGGGACTAGGGGCTCAAACACAGCAGGGCATGCCGTTGCCGCGAGAGCTTTAACAGCCCCGGAGGCGGCTGTCTGCTCCGCTTTTATGTCCTCCAGAGTAGAAATCACAAGTTTCCAAGCAGCAGCAAGTCTCTCTGCCTTCTTGTCTCCCCTACATACCGCATGCCATAATTTATCCCCCACCCCTTGCCAGGCGTTTATGCTGAGCACTAAGTGCGGTTCGACTAAAACTCCATGATCACAACACCACTGCAGCAGACACTTCAGCGTCGACTCATCATACTTTATGCCTCTCTTTGAAAGGATTTTTGCTAAAATCCTGACTATAGCCCTTTCCTCGCTAGATAACTTATTCCCCATAGCTGTAACAGCTGCTCACCTTATCAAGCGTACTGCTGCAAAGTGTTGTTTTCTCTTTTTTTTTCGCTGTCCTTGATGCGAGATCTGGCTGCAGAAGGGATTGTTTCCAGCTGCTTTTTCTCCAGAGTTTTGCTGACTCCCTTGGCCGCGGTTTCAGGAGCTCGTCGGTCTAGTTTCAGGTCGAGTCGGCCTCGATCTCGGGTTCGGCAAGTCGGGTTAGGCACGTCGGATTCATCATGTCGGGGTCACCATTTGTGGCGACTGGCAGAGAGCAACACGCAATTCGAGATGAATTTTAGGTGAAGCCATTTATTGGGTGAAATCACACAGATTATATACCTTTTTTACTGCAAATGTGGCAAGCTAAAAAACTGCTAATTGGTTACACACACTGTTCACACCGTATTGATTGGTTAGTAATTATAACGTGTTCTGATAAACCTATCTTATAGCTAAATATCGTTAGTTTACCTTTGATGCCTAAAAGTATCTGCACACCTGCTGTTTTGACCCTCTTGTTATGGTTGGTTCCTAACATGTTCCGTTACTCCAAAAAACCTTCCCATAACTGCTTCTTGGTTTAGGGTAGCCTGTACCCTTATCAACAAGGCCGCTGTGTTTTGAGAATGTGATTATTAAGATCCTCAGAGCATGAGTAACTTTTCCTGTCTCATGGAAACAGAAGAATATTGTCAGGGCCTAAATCCTGGGCGAAGAGAGCTAGGCCGCCGGCAGGCCTGCTGTCTTCCCTGACAGTGGGGGTGGGGTGTGTGTGTTTACTTCTCCAGTTCCCACCTAGAGGTCCAGGGATGCAAGGTTCTGGGATTTGCGAATTATGAGAATCCTGGCTGCCAGAGAAGACCGAGGCAAAGAACTCATTCAGTACCTCAGCCTTCTCCACATCTGTTGCAGCCAATTCTCCTTTCTCATCTACCAAAGGGGGTACGCTCTCTTTGGCCTGTCTCTTCTGGCCAATGTACCTGTAAAATCCCTTCTTGTTGTTTTTAACATCCCTCGCCAAGTTCAGTTCCATCTGCACCTTGGCTTTCCTGATCCCATCTCTGCAAGTCCGAACAGCATCCCTGTATTCCTTCCAGGCAACACACCCTTGTTTCCAGAGCTTGTACTTGCCTTTCTTTTCCCTCAGTTTGACCAGCAGGTCCTTGCCTAGCCATGCTGGTTTCCTGCCCCTCCTGCCCACTTTCTTATTCAGAGGGACAGAGAGCTCTTGAGCTCTCAGAAAGGCATCCTTAAACAGTAGCCAACTTTCCTCAACATTTCTGTCTCTAAGGACCACCTCCCAGGAGATCTCAGCCAACAATTCTTTAAACAGCCTAAAGTTTGCTCTCCTAAAGTTCAGGGTCCTGATCCCACTCTTTGTCAGGCCCACATTCCTCAAGAATGAGCCCATCTGTATGTTGCATCTGTTCCTTGATGACCTGAGGAGTCACAGGCCCATTGAGCTATGAATAATTCACCTTTGTGTTGCCAGTCAAGATCTACCTGAGCCACTTCAATCCTAGCAGCCTTATCCACCTGATGGCTGTTTTGATGTTCCTCCATGGCCCAACTCTTAGGTACATGGGTGTCTAGATGATGTACTTTTACGACGAGCTGCTTCAGCTGGGCAGCAATATCTTGCCATAAGTCAGCAGCCCAGATGGGTTTGCCTCTATGCTACCACTTGCTCTGTTTCCATTGCTGCAACAACCTCCACGGGGCATTTGCCACCATCCATGAGTCAGTATAGAGGTAGAGCATTGGCCACTCTTCTCTTTTGGCAAAGTTCAGGGCTAGCTGCATGGCTTTCACCTCAGCAAACTGGCTCGATTCACCTTCTCCTTCAGTGGCTTCTGTGACTCGTTGTGTAGGACACCATACAGCAGCTTTCCATCTCCGATGCTTGTGACAGGACCCATCAGTGAACAGGGCATATTGCTTCTCATTCTCTGGTACTTTGTTGAATGGTCGGGCTTCTTCGGCACGTGTCACCTCCTCCTCTGGTGACATCCAAAAATCTTTGCTTTCTGGCCAGTCTGTGATCACTTCTGGGATTCCTGGGCAATTGGGGTTTCCTATTAGAGCCTGCTGCGTGATAAGTGCAACCCACTTTCTCCACGTAGCATCGGTGGCATGGTGTGTAGAAGGGGCCTTCCCTTTGAACATCCACCTCAGCACTGGCAGCCAGGGTGCCAGAAGGAGCTGGGCTTCAGTTCCAATCACTTCTGAAGCGGCTCAAACCCCTTCATATGCTACCAGTATTACCTTTTCTGTTGGAGTGTAACAGGCCTCAGATCTTCTCTATCCCCGACTCCAAAACCTCAGCGGTCAGACTCCCCGTGTGCTTTCTGCCAGAGACTCCAGGTAGGGCCATTCTCCCCTGCTGTGGTGTAGAGCACATTTTTAATATCTGTCCCTGTCTGGACAGGCCCAAGGGCTACTGCGTGGACTGTTTCCTGTTTGCAAGTGTAAAGTCTTGCACCTGGGAAGGAACAACTGTTTGTATCAGTACAGGCTGGGGGATGACCTGCTGGAGAAGAGCTCAGTGGAGAAGGACCTGGGGGTCCTGGTAGATGACAGGTTGGCCATGAGCCAGCAGTGTGCCCTGGTGGCTAACAGAGCCAATGGGATCCTGGGATGCATCAGGAGGAGTGTAGCCAGCAGGTCAAAGGAGGTGATCCTCCCTCTCTACTCTGCCCTGGTCAGGCCCCACCTGGAGTATTGTGTCCAGTTCTGGGCTCCTTGGTATAAAAAGGACAGGGATCTCCTGGAAAGAGTCCAAAGAAGGGCTACGAAGATGATTAAGGGCCTAGAGCATCTCCCCTATGAGGAAAGGCTGAGTAAGCTGGGACTGTTCAGCCTTGAGAAGAGAAGACTAAGGGGGGACCTAATCAAAGTTTATAATTATCTGAAGCAGGGGATGCAGGGGGAATCAGCCAGCCCCTTTTCAGTGGTCTGTGGGGATAGGACAAGGGGCAATGGCTGCAAGTTGGAGCATAGGAAGTTCCGCACCAACATGCGGAAGAACTTTTTCACAGTGAGGGTGACTGAGCACTGGAATAGGCTGCCCAGGGAGGTGGTGGAGTCTCCTTCTCTGGAGATATTCAAGACTCGTCTGGACGCCTATCTGAGCAATATGAGCTAGGGAGCCTGCTTTGGCAGGGGGGTTGGACCCGATGATCTCTCGAGGTCCCTTCCAACCCCTACAATTCTGTGATTCTGTGATTCTGTGATCTGTTCAAAGGCTTGTCGCTGCTCAGGGCCCCATTGGAAATGGTGCTTCTGGGTCACAGGGTTGAGAGGGCTCACAATGAGACTGTAGTTTAGGATATGCATTTGCCAGAAACTCATGATGACTAGGAATGCTTGTGTTTCCTCTTTGTTGGTTGGTGGAGACATAGCTGCTATTTTATTGACAATGTCCATTGGGATCTCACCACATCCATCCTGACATTTTATTCCTAATAACTGGATCTCTTGGGCAGGCCCCTTGACTTTCCTTTGTTTTATAGCAAAACCAGCTATCAAAAGGATTTGGACTTTTTTTCCTTTCTCAAAAACCTCCTCTGCTGTGTTGCCCCATACAATGATGTCATCAATATACTGCAGATGCTCTTGGGCTTCATGCTTTTCTAATGCAGTCTGGACCAGTCCATGACAGATGGTGAGGCTGTGTTTCCATCCCTGGGGCAGTCAATTCCAGGTTTACTGGATGCCCCTCCAAGTGAAAGCAAACTGTGGGGTTCACTCTGCTGCCAAATTAATCAAGAAGAAAGCTTTTGCAATGTCTGTTGTGGCATACTAC
The DNA here is from genome assembly GCA_020800305.1 of Porphyrio hochstetteri. Taxonomy (NCBI): domain Eukaryota; kingdom Metazoa; phylum Chordata; class Aves; order Gruiformes; family Rallidae; genus Porphyrio; species Porphyrio hochstetteri. Next base: position 3,363,241 of record CM036937.1, read on the forward strand.
TTGGCTGCCTTTGATTCCAGTTCATATTGGAGTTCTAGCATGTCCAGCACAGCAGCACTCATGGGCGGTGTGACTTCATTGAGGCCACGATAATCTACTGTCAGCCTCCATTCTCCATTCAACTTCCACACTAGCCATATAGGACTGTTAAAAGGTGAATAGGTTCTGCTTATCACTCCCTGACTCTCCGGTTGACGAATCAGCTTATGGATGGGGATCAGGGAGTCTCAGTTGGTGCAGTATTGTCATCTGTGCACCGTCATGGTAGCAATTGGCACCTGGTGTTCTTCGACCTTCAGCGACCCCACAACCAAGGGGTCCTCCAAGAGTCTAGGCAAGGTACACAATTGTTCAATTTCTTCTGTCTCTAGGGCAGCTATTCCAAAAGCCCACCAGTACCCTTTTGTGTCTTTAAGGTACCCTCTTGTTGAGTGTTCCCCGCGTCCTAATCCAGATCTTGGGAAACTTTTAGGTCCGGGGCTTCGAAAGAGCGGGACGGCGCTAGGAATCAGACCGCACACCAATATAGCTAAAAGCAGTCAGTTCACTTATTCTACAGAGCAGCGTGATTATATACTCTCTAGCAAGCTTAACAAAGCATGGCTGGGAACCACGGAGGGGAGGGAAGTGAAAACAGTGAAGGCGATAGAGCGGACACCTGCGCAAGGCCTATATCTTATCTTGTCTCAGAGGAATGTTTCAGAATTCGGAGCTTCTATTCACAGCCCATACTCCTTAACCCATTATCTGACTTTGCTGCTAGCTCCACATTCCTTTAGAGCGATGTTTCATTCTGGCTGTTTTGCTCACAGGGGTAGAGAGTGGGAAATATGTGTCCGTTCTCACGGAGCCATTCCTCCACAGTTCCCTCTTTTTCTTTTTGCGCAAGCAAAACAGCCGAGGACAAGGCTTTGCTCAGAAGTCTCTTAAGGATCTGAATAATGCAAGGAATAACAGTTAAAATCAACAAAACAACTATCAATATAACTAAAGCACCCTTTAACATGTCTCTAACCCACCCAATTATTCCCCATTTGTTAAACCATCCATCGAGCCAGCTACCCTCATATCTCAGTTTCACCAGCTGGCTTCGCAATGTTGCAATACTTTGATGGATCAATTCTGAATGGTCTGACAAATTCATGCAGCAAAATCTTCACAACCATGACCATGAGCCCGATTTTGAAGAGTAACATGTCTAATGCTATCCACGTCAGTTAGCAAACCACTTAATGCAATGGATGTAGCATTAGTTTGCTTACTCGGCCAACAGCCCAATCTCGTAAGTTTTTTAAGAGCAGCAGCAGAGGCCACTCCCGAGGCTAGTACTGATGATGCTATTATTTCTGCGGGTCCCCAAAATGCTACCTGGTCGTCACAGTCCTTCTCAAATTGGTGAATGTGTCTATGCCCTCGTCCTCTTAATTTACATTGTTTCGCATGTATCATGGTCAAATTAGGAGTCAGCAAAGTGAGACGACTGAGACTGCAGGGGCCACCGTTCAAACATGATGGAATTACGCTCCAGGCTCGGTCTCCACATATCAAAAAGATGCCAGGAGGCAAAGTGAGCGGTATGGCTGATGATCGGGAAATATTTGGACTCATATAGCCACACCAAGCAGCAGCATTACGATATATACTAAGCATAGCGTTAACATTCTGACCTCTACGAGTAATGCTATAAGTATAATTAAAATATATACAAGCATCCATCACCACAGAGCCCAATAGTGTTAACCCTTGAGGTTCCTGTGTCTGCTGCGGAAGATGGAGTAGCCACAGAAAGACACAGTGTATTTTGAGCAGTGATGTTTGCAAGGGTTACCCATACATTCTGCTTCGGCTGAGCAATTACCCAGGCTTGATTATATGGGGGTCAGCAATAAATCTGGATGGGCCACGAAACCCATTCCTCTCAATTCCCCCTTTTTGTTTATGGAACAGCCAGATTTTTGCAAAAAGCGTTATCCATCCTGCAAGAGAAACACTGTGACATACACGGCAGAAATAACACTAAGTCAAAAATAACTAACAAAAGCATTAGTCCTTATTTAACTATATTTAAAAGCCATCCTGTAAACGGAAAGCCATACTATAAAATGTGGCAAGCTGTTAATTGGCTACACACACTGTTCACACCAGAGTGATTAATTAGTAATTATAACGAGTTTTGATAGGCATATCTTATAGCTAAACATTGTTAGTTTACCTTTGATGTCTAAAAGTTATCTGCACACCTGCTTTGTTTTGGCCTTCTTATTACTGCTAGTTCTTGACATATTCACTTACTTACAAATAACTTCTCACAACTCCTCGGTTTAAGGCAGTCTGTCCACCTGCCTTCAAGGCCGCTATGTTTTGAAAATGTGATTACCAAATACCTCTCAGCATGAGTAAATTTGCTGTCTCGTGGGAATTCAAGGATACTGTCGGGGCCTGTGTCTGTGTGAGGAGAGCCAGGCCGCCGGCAGGCCTGTCCTCCCTGACAATTTTTTTTTTCTTTTTAGTATCTGCGTTTCAAAAAACTGCTTTTAGAGGTCTCTGCAAGGGCCCTTTGCAGAAAGCTCAATAAGCATGGCAGTAAGAGTAAGACAAGTACCGTAACTGCCAAATCCAATAATCCAAATTTGACCACTGACAATATCCATCCTGAAATTTCCCACTCGTGAACCCAATTGTCTGATCCAAACAATCCATTTTCTTGTTGTATCTTTTGTGTTTGATCTATTAATTTCTGAATGCTCGCATGAATTGACTGAGAGTGGTCAGCCAGATTCTTTGTTTGCTTTGCCAATCAGGAGTGTCAGAGGTGCAGATAACATCAACCTCACACAGTCTGTGATCTTAGGCTGTGCAGAAATCACTATTTCCCTACTTTTCATTTACCACAAATACATGCATATCTCAAAGACTGTTAGATGGTTCAAAATGTCCCACAGCAAAACTCATAGTCCACTGTGGCTGCACTTGGAACACTTGACTTGAGTTACTGTGATCAGGATCCTGTCCTGGTTCATGCAAGCTTGATTTCTTCTGGATCCATGGCTTTATCCACTTGGTTCCCGTATCTGTAATGACACAGGCAGATCTCCTTCCCCAAGTTAGTACCTGCAACTTCATTTTTTACAAGCACCTAACATTAACTTTTTTCTCTTGTTTCTTTTTTTCTTTTTTTTTTTTTTCTTTTCCAAACCTCCTTTTAAACCTACTGCATGTTTCACCATTGGAGGTACTGTTAGAAATGCCAAAAAGTCCTAAAAACAAAGGACTCAAGGTAGATACGTTAGTGAAGCAGTAATTTATTATACGTTCTTGCAAGAGCGGGTGACCCAAAAAGTAGGCACACTTTTGGTCCGAGCCTGCAGCCTTTTTATACAATCTCTGTTAGGTAACCTCATACATCTATACATATTCATCACCTGTCCCGCTTCGTATTAAGATGAGTTCTAGGAGATGATTTCCATAAGCTCCTCCCAATTGTCCCATGGTGGTGGTCGTCAGGGGGTCTGAGATGAAGGCTCGAAGTCTTCCTCAGGTTGAATTCTTTTTACAGGCTCAACCAAGGTGCCTTCTTTACAATAGCACACAATGCAATACACATTGCATGTCTGGCAGACCCCCACCTCCCAAAATGAAAATGCATGAGTCCTCTTGTCTGGGACAACTGCTTACTGGCAAGTACTTAACTTTATCTTAACTTTCCCGGCAACTGACATGGGCCTAGGGCTGAAGGAAGTCAAAGGTCACACAGGTTTCAGATATGTTAATTTTGTAGCCTCTTGAAAAGGTTTGTTCATTGATTACATTCTCCCAAGAGCATTCAATGCCCATTGGCAATTTGTGCCCCAGTATGAGTCATCACTGTCGAAACCTGTTGGTTGAGCTTTATTCCCTTCAGTCACAATTTAACCCTTATTTGAGAGATTTTGACATAACACAATCAACAGCAAAATATTACCAGTAAAAAATATGACAACCCATTTCAGTTTGCAAAAGCAACATTTCCCAGCATTTTTCACAGTACCAAACTGTTCTGTGGCAGACATAAATAGTTCAAAACATAAAGAGCTTTGTTTAATCAATCAGCCGGAGAGATACCCTTCTCTCCCTGTTTTTGTTTGTGAAGCAAACGCTTGAGAGTTTGATTCATACGTTCCACTATGGCTTTGCACGAGGATTCACGCCAGGGGCAAGGCCACTGGTGAATTGCTGACAAACCAGGCACAACTGTACAATCCCTTTAGCCTCAGCAACCAACAAGTGGTATTGTCATTGAAGTACTTTAGCAGATTGGTTAACAAAAATGCATGCAACTTCTGAGCTCCTGCAAAGCTGTCTGCTGAGGGAGCAGCCCAGGCGGGTGCTAGCAGCCTGTCTGCTCTCTCGTTTCTGTCTGCTAGACCTTGAGTTAGTCAGTTAGCTCAGTGTGGCTGCAAATATGGGTAATAAAATGCTGATGCACAATACCACACAATAATCTAATCCAGTTAATATTTCCAAGCAACTTTTGAACATCATTTAATGTGCTAACCTCAGCTTTGATTTCAATCCTCTGAGGAGTTACGGTATTTTTATCAATCTGTCAGTCCAAATATTTCCACTATTGTGAATTTTCTGTAATCTGTAACCCCTTGCTTTTCAAATGCACTGTTAACTCATGAATCAAACTTTCAACGTCCAAGTTTTTTTCCCCGCAATCAGTATATCATCTATGTAATGATAAAGGATTAGATCAGGATGCATTTTTCATACTGGAGCAAGTGCCCAGGCTACATAAGTCTGGCACATAGTTGGTGAATTTTTTATGCCTTGTGGGAGCGCACCCAGTGATACCTTTTGAAAAAGAAAACCCAATCTTGGATAATTCACATGACTGGAGTGCTGAAATTACTGGCTACAAACTATACAGGCATGACAGGCTGGGTAGGAGAGGAGGTGGGGTAGCCCTGTATGTCAGAGAATGCTTTGACAGCCTAGAGCTGGAGTATGATGAAGACAGGGTCGAGTGTCTCTGGGTGAAAATCAGAGGAGAACAAAATCAGCGAGATATAGTGATGGGAGTCTGCTATAGACCACCTGACCAAGAGGAGGAAGCTGATGAGTTGTTTTTTAAACAACTGGGAGAAGTCTCGCGATCACCAGCCCTCGTCCTTATTGGGGACTTCAACTTACCGGATTTCTCCTGGAGGTACAATACAGCAGGGAGGAAACAGTCTAGCAGGTTCCTGGAGGGTTTGGAAGACAACTTCCTGACCCAGCTGGTAAATGAACCCACAAGGGAAGGTGCCCTGCTGGACTTGTTGTTTGTCAATAGAGAAGACCTGGTGGGGGATGTGAAGGTTGGAGGACACCTGGGGCATAGTGATCATGAGCTTATAGAATTCTTAGTACTGGGAGAAGTAAGGAAGGGAGACAGCAGAACAAGCACCTTAGACTTCCGTAGGGCTGACTTCGGATTGTTCAGAAAGCTGCTCGATAAGATTCCATGGGAGGCAGCCCTTGAGGGCAAAGGAGCCCAAGAGGGTTGGTTGCTCCTCAAGAAGGAAATCTTGGCGGCACAAGAACAGGCTCTCCCAGTCGGACAGGAGAGGGGTCGGCGAGCTAGGAAGCCAGCCTGGCTGAGTAGAGACATTCAGGCTGATATACGGGAAAAGAAGGAAAAATATGAGCTTTGGAAGAAGGGGCAGGTGTCTTGGGATGATTATAGGAATTTAGTAAGATCATGTAGGGAGAAAGTCAGAAGGGCTAAAGCTGATCTGGAACTCAGGCTGGCCAGTTCTGTAAAAGATAATAAAAAGTCCTTCTATAGGTATATTAATAGTAAAAGGAGGGTCAAGGAGAATCTCCAGCCCTTATTGGATGCTGATGGCACATTAGTGACAAGGGATGAGGACAAGGCTGAGGTCCTTAATTCCTTCTTTGCCTCAGTCTTTAACAGTAAAGAAGGATATTCTGTGAGTACTCATCCTCCGGAACTGGCTGACAGGGAGGGGAAGAATAACAAAGTTCCCATGGTTCAGGAGGAAATGATTAGCGACCTACTTGGCCAGTTAGATACCCACAAGTCAGTGGGGCCAGATGGGATTCACCCAAGGGTACTGAGGGAGCTGTCAGATGTGCTTGCCAAACCCCTTTCCATCATCTATCAGCAATCCTGGCAGACTGGAGAAGTTCCACTCGGCTGGAGGCTGGCAGATGTTACACCCATAGACAAGAAGGGTCGGAAGGAGGATCCAGGGAACTACAGGCCTGTCAGTCTGACCTCAGTCCCGGGGAAGATCACGGAGAGGGTCATCTTGGGAGCTATCATGCAGCACATGCACGATGGCCAGGGGATCAGGCCTAGTCAACATGGGTTTACAAAAGGTAGATCCTGTCAAACTAACCTGATCACCTTCTATGACAAGGTGACCCGCTTAACGGACGAGGGTAAGGCTGTGGATGTGATCTACCTGGACTTTGGTAAAGCCTTTGACACAGTTTCTCACAGCATCCTGACTGAGAAACTGGCTGCCACTGGCCTGGACAGGTGGACCCTCAGCTGGGTTAAAAACTGGCTGGATGGCCGAGCCCAAAGGGTGGTGGTAAATGGAACAAAATCCAGCTGGTCACGAGTGGCGTCCCCCAGGGCTCAGTCCTGGGTCCAGTCTTGTTCAACATCTTTATCAATGATCTCGACGAAAGGATTGAATGCTCCCTCACTAAGTTTGCTGATGACACTAAAGTAGGAGGAAGTGTTGACCTGCCTGAGGGTAGGGAGGCTCTTCAGAGGGATCTGAACAGACTGGACCGATGGGCTGAGACCAATGGGATGAAGTTTAACAAGGCCAAGTGTAGAGTGCTACACATGGGACATAATAACCCCATGCAGCCCTACAGGCTTGGGGGAGACTGGCTGGAGAGCTGTCAGGCAGAGAAGGACCTGGGGGTGTTGGTTGACTGCAGACTGAATATGAGTCAGCAGTGTGCTGAGGTAGCCAAGAAGGCCAATGGCATCTTGGCTTGTATCAAAAACAGTGTGGCCAGTAGGTCTAGGGAGGTGATTGTGCCCCTGTACTCGGCATTGGTGAGGCCACACCTCGAGTACTGTGTCCAGTTCTGGGCTCCTCACCACAAGAAGGACATGGAGGTCCTGGAGCGAGTCCAGAGAAGGGCAACCAGGCTGGTGAAGGGGCTGGAGGGCAAATCCTATGAGGAGCGGCTGAGGGAGCTGGGGCTGTTTAGCCTAGAGAAGAGGAGGTTGAGGGGAGACCTTATCACCGCCTACAACTACCTGAAGGGAGGTTATAGAGAGGTAGGTGATGGTCTCTTCAGCCAGGTGACAGGTGATAGGACAAGGGGGAATGGCATGAAGCTGCGCCAGGGCAGGTTTAGATTGGATGTTAGGAAAAAATTTTTTACTGAAAGAGTTGTCAGGGCCTGGCACAGGCTGCCCAGGGAGGTGGTCGAGTCACCTTCCCTGGATGTGTTCAGAAAAAGGGTAGATGAAGTACTTAGGGATATGGTTTAGTTTAGGATGTGAATGGTTGGACTTGATGATCTTAAAGGTCTTTTCCAACCTTGTGATTCTGTGATTCTGTGATTCTGTGATCTTTTAAAAATTTTGGCATGTTCCACAGACTTGTGGAAGGCTTGATATGACCCTTAGTCAGGTGCTCCCGTATTAAATCTTATAAGTGGGCAATTTTTTCCTTGAGTAAGCAGACATTAATCAGCCCAAACGAGGATTTCTGTTTTGCAGGTTAAATTCTTAACGTAACCTTCCCACTTTCAATGGTCGCTATCAAAAATCCTTTTGATTAATAACCAGCCTTGCTCTCAGTGGACAAACGCATCCCTGAACCTATAGCACATACGCTGCAAACCAATGCCTCAGACAAACAACAGTGCAAGACACAAATTGTCACATCCAGTCCGTATGGGTGGGTGGGTGGATGGTGGTGGGGCAGTTCTCCCACTACTACAGCAATTCCGCCAAGGCACTCGGCTGCGTGGCACGTTGTCGCGGGTCGCGACTGCTGCCTACAGCACCGTTCTCCCCCTGCTGTGAACCGCAGCGTGACCCCGGTAGTCACTGTGACTGAGCCCTGCATGAATGCTAGGACCCTGTTCACCTCCCACCGGCCCACTATTAACTCTCTCCACCACTCGCTCATCCCCACATATACTTTTCCCTGGTAATTTTCACGATTGTGTAGGAATCAAAATACCCTGATTTAACCGTTTTTCCCGCTCTGACGCCACCTTATGTGCCCAGGCTCCGACGAGCAGTCTCTGCAGAGTCTCTTGGGCGTCAGGAGATGTATGGATGATGTTTGTCGGGCGGTGTGGGTGGGAGCGGTGGGTGTAGATACAAAATGTGTCCCTGATCCGATGGTTGTCAAAGCCGATAATTGTCCATGGCCGTGGGTGTCCTGTGTCCTGTCCTTAGGTTTCTTGTCCGTGGGCATAGGTTCCTTGTCCGTGCCGTAGTCTGTGATTCTTCGTGTCGGTAGTGTCCGGGTGGGTGGGTAGGCAATTCTGCAAACCCTTTCACAGCAGGGCATGCCACTGCCACAACTGCCTGCTCCGCTTTCATGTTTTTCAGTTTTTCAAGGACAAGCCGAAGTTTTAGATGGCGGTTAACATCTCCGTCTGTGTCATGGGCTCTTTTAGGCTCAGTAAAAGTTAGAGGTGAATAGATATTAAAGGCAGTCGGTTGGACTTTTTTTTTTTTCCACATTTTTTCCTTCCAAAGCTATCATAGTGGGGGGGTTTGCAGACCGTGGTGGCAGATTTACGTGCACTACTTGCTCCCCTTCCCGGTCAGTTCCGACAGATTTATCACTTTGCTCTGATAACATGGCATAATTACTTAGCATAGTAAGTGGGGTAGGTGAAAGAGCACCCAGAAACAAAAACACATTCTCCATAGTAGATGTTTTCCCTTTTGAATTGGTTCTGTAGAACTCGCAACTGGTGTTAAAGCTGCAAAGGCTGAAGCGGCAGCAACGCAAACCGCCTCCATTTCGGTTAGAGTCCTTTCAGTTAATTTCCAGAGAGTTATTAACGACTTAGCTTCTTTCACCCCAACTGAGGGTTCGTCAAGGAGTTAAACTCCAATAGCCTCCCAAGTAGGCAAATCAAACGCTGTATTTACGTTTGTTATAAGATTCCTTTCTTCGCTCCACAAAAGGAGCTATTTTAAAGCATTTTTAATTACTCTCTTAGAGAGCATATTGTATAACTCCAGTCCAACGGGAGGGAGGGCTATGAACTCCTGGGTCTGGAGGAGCAGAAGGCAATGATGGAGTAACAGCTGCCTCCTCCTTTACTTTTTTTTTATGTTGATTGCTTTTCTGTAATTTTTCTCTTTGTGATATTTCCAATTTCTGCAATCGCCCAGTAAGTTTACACATTTCAGTCTCTCCTTCCTCCCCTTCTGAATCTGGCCAAGTAGTTTCGGAGGAAGGAGGGCAATGAGGAGTTGGATTCGAGGGGGTATTCTCAACAGCAGAAGCTGGAGTTTGTGTTGACTCGTTAGTTTTTAAAGCAGAGTTAGTTTTCAGAGTAGAATTAAAGGACTCAGAAACTTCACCCCCCGAGGTGTTAGATTGCTGTTTTTTAATTGAGTCCTGTAACTCCGCAGCACTTGAACAAACCAGGTGAACCAGTCCGCGTACCGGAGTTTCTAACAGGGTGGCAGATGGTGTCACTGAGCCAGACAGAGCTTGAACAGCTGCAAGCAGCTACTTGCCTCTCTGCCTGCATGGCGTTTAGGGTGTTAAATACTACACGCCAGGTCGCACCCAACGATCGCAGTAGTTTTTCTTCCTTTCCTCCAGTAATCACCACATCCCAAAGATGATCTCCTATCGCTCGCCACTCAGCAACACTGAATATCAGCGCTACTTCTTCCAGGTGTCCCGACCTGCGGGCCCATTTAATTAAGTCTGAAAGCCCTTTTGGAGTCACCATCTCGCTTTTCTTTGAGAAAATAACTAGAGTCGGCTTCTCCGCAGCTAGCCCTATTGGAGATGCCTGCTCGCCTCTCTTAGAGAGTGTACTGAAGAGCGGTTTCTCCGCAGCTCCCCACTCCATTGTGGGCACAGAGGGCGGGTAGCGACCCCGCGTCCAGCTACCGCAACACTTATGATTTTCACCAGCGCCTCCTCTGTAGCAACCGTCTCTGAAACCTTCTTTCCGGTCCCTGTTTGGGTGCCAATTGTCGAGTGTTCCCCACGTCCTAATCCAGATCTTGGGAAACTTTTAGGTCCAGGGTCTTCGAAAGAGCGGGACGGCGCTAGGAATCAGACCGCACACCAATTCCTTTAGAGCGATGTTTCATTCTGGCTGTTTTGCTCACAGGGGTAGAGAGTGGGAAATATGTGGCCGTTCTGACGGAGCCATTCCTCCACACCCTCTATAGAGTTAGTCTATGCCCAAGATGCATGGAGCCTCTGGATCAGTCTACAGTGGGGTGTTTTTCCCAGTCCTTCCCAGTTATGCTCAATTCATCCTCTAGCAGAGTCAACTGTTGGGATCCCCCTGTCACTCCAGAAATACAGATGGGTTCTGAACCTTCATGATTCAATGGTATTAGGGTACGCTGGGCACCGGTATCCACTAGAGCCTTGTACTCTTGTAGATCTGATATGCCAGGCCATCAAATCCACACAGTCCAATAAACCCACTTGTCCCTTACCTCCACCTGGCTGGAGGCAGGTCTCCTCTAATTTTCTGATCATAATTGCTTTATACTTGTTGCAAAAAATTCTTAGAGGTCCCTGCAAGAGGATTGGACGTATAGGTAGGCCTTCCACTTTGTCTAGGGAACTGTCCAGTGGAATCTGGTGCAGCATTTTTTCTGGCAGAATCTCTTTGTATGATTGCTGTACTTAGCAGCTCATTTACTCATGCTGGGGAGGTTGAGGTAGGCTTTCCATCCCACTTCCTCCTGTCCTCTCTGTTGTTATGCAGATAAAACCACAGTGTACCTTGTGGTGTGTACCCTCTATATTCTCTCTTGAGAAGAGGGACGCTTTCTCCTGATAGCTGCAACATTGCACTGTATGTGTTGGGAGTAGGATGTGTTGTCTTTGAGTTGCTGGACAAGTTTCTCCACTGCTTAGATGTGGTAAGAAGAAATATTGTCTTGATATTGTTGGGAGTTGGGTGGTTAGTTCATGTACTGTTGGTGCATCTGCATTACTCTAGTCCATTATTGCCAGTGAATTGGTGTATGATGATGGTGCACTTTTTACAACCTTACTCCACCTGTCTTGGTTGTATCACACTTCATCAGGATCGGTGGATAATTGTGCATTGTCTGCATAAAAATAAACCACCTACTGTAAGGTAAGTTCTCTCAGGTACTGGATAGCTTTTTCTTTGGTGGTCTGCTTGGGTGACTGATTGTTCTGGTTTTGTGTGGCAAGGTTCTGGTAGTGGAGGGAGGGGCTGCAGGGGTGGCTTCTGCAAGAAGCAGCTAGAAGCTTCCCCTAGGCCTGACAGAGTAAATACCAGCTGGCTTAAGGCCGGACCTGCTACCGACCAAAGCTGAGCTAATCAGCGATGGTTATAGCGCCTCTGTGAATCACATGTAAGAGAAAACACAAGCAGATGCTTTTTGCCACCAGAGAAGGGAGTGAGAAGATGTAAGAAACTTTGTGCACACCAAGGTCAGTGGAAGAGGTGCTTCAGGCACTGGAGAATGAGATTCCCCTGCAGCCCATGGAGAAGACCATGGTGGACCAGGTTTTCCCCCTGCAGCCTGTGGAAGATGATAAGGAACAGAGATCCTACCTGCAGCCCTTGGAGAGTCCCCATGCTGGAGTGGGTGGAGACATATGGAAGATGCTGTGACTTGCATTGGAGCAAACTCCTGGTAGGACCTACAGCCCAGGGAGCGAGAGGCCCATACCAGAGCTGGTTTGCTGGGGGAATGTTCTGACTCTTTGGGGGGACCAGTTTGGAGCAGTCTGGGCCTGAGAGACATTCTATGATTTATGACTGCACCCCATAGAAGTGGCCCATACTGGAGCAGTTGGTGAAGAGCTGAAGCCCCGTGGGAAAGGACTCAGGTTGGAGAAGTTTGTGGAGGACTGTCTCCCGTGGGTGGGACCCGACGCTGGAGCAGGGGAAGAGTGTGCAGAATGCCCCCCTGCCACTAAGAAGGAAAATAACTTGTGAGGAACTGACTAAAACCCTGATTCCCGTCTCTCCCTGTGCCACTTGGGTGGGGGAGGGAGGAGGAAGGGAGAGAAATAATGCATAAAGTTCAGTCTGTGAAGAAGGGAGGAGTGGGGGAAGTGTTTTAAGATCTGGTCGCACTTCTCATTACCCAACTCTGGTGTCACTGGGTGTGCAGTGCAGTGTAATAAATTAGATAGATTTCTTTCCTTTATTCTGTGCTGAGTCTGTCTTGCCCATGACACTGATTGCGGAATGATCTCTCCCTGTCCTTATCTTGACTCCTGAGCCTCTCTCTATATATTTTCTCCCCTGTCCAGCTGAAAAGGGGAGTGATAGAGTGACTTTGGTGGGCATCAGGGTCAAACCACCACAAAATACCAGCTTTAGTTTGTGATTGTCTATGTTACCATATCATAGATGGATATCAATCACATTGTACAGTAAAAGGAGGAACCAGAGCTCAGTCCCAGAGGTAATAAACACCAGGGTAAAGAGTATATATAGCAAGTACGGGTTAAAGTATCACAGCCATGTGATCAAACACAACAACATTATGACCAGCAACTGTTTCAGTAATACAGTGAATACATATCACAATCTTATGTTTAATGCAGTTGGGTCAGGTCTACTGTTATCCTAACCCTTCGTGGCCTGTGTTGGGTGCCAAAAAGGACTGTTGTGATTTGATTTCACCCCAGCTGGGAGCTGAGTACTATGCAGTTGCTCTCAGTTTTAGTGGGGGGTTGTAAGGGAAAGAAAGGGATAAGGACTGATTACTGGGACAGCAGAGAAAGAGAAATATAACAACAATAATAGGACCTTATAGCAAAATATAAAAAAACCTGGTGATATACAATGCAGTTTCTCACCAAACTGTACAGCTCAGAGCTGGCCTGAAGTTGGACTGTCCCAGAAACTGAATGTCATGGAGCTGTGCACTCCTTCCCCCACCAGCTTTATGCTGAGCTTGATGTAATTGGTATGGAATACCCCCTTTGGTTAGTTAGCAGGGCAGTGTGAGAAGCTGGAAAGTCCTTGACTGCTTGGCAACAACTAAAAACATCAATGTGTTGCTCTCATCCTAATGCCCAAACACAGCACTACACCAGCTACAAGAAAGAAAAATTAACTCTATCCTAGCGAACCCAGGACATTACTCACCCATGAGAGACAGTCCTCCACAAACTTCTCCAATGTGAGTCCTCAGCTTCAGCTCTTCACCAACTGCCCCAGTGTCCCTTACATGGGGTGAAGTCCTTCAGGACCAGAGTGCTCCAGCATGGTCCCCCACAGAGTCACAAGTCCCCCCATCAAACCTGCTCTAGTGCAGGCCCCTTTCCACAGGCTGCAGGTCCTGCCAGGAGCTTGCTCCAACGCAGGCTTCCCACCAGGTCACAGCATCCTTCATATGTCTTCACCTGCTCCAGCGTGGGGTCCTCCATGGGCTGCAGGTGGGATCTCTGCTCCCCGGCATTATCCATGGGCTGCAGGGGGACAGCCTGATTTAGGCCCACTCCAAGAGGCCCATGTACTTGTAATGAGGGCTCCAGAGCAGGATGCAGTACTCCAGGTGGGTCTCACCAGAGCAGAGTAAAGGGGGCAAATCACCTCTCTTGATCTCCTGGCCACAGTTCTTTTGATGTAGCCCAGGATCCATTTCACCTTCTGGGCTGCCAGCGCACATTGGTGGCTCATGTCCAGATTTTCATCTATCAGCACCCCCAAGTACTTTTCCGGAGGGCTGATCTCTTATTACATCATCCCTCAGCCTGTATTCATAGCAAGGATTGTTGTGACCCAAGTGCAGAATGTTGCACTTGTCCTTATTGAACTTAATGAGGTTTGTGCGGGCCCACCTCTCTACCTCTTCCAGGGCACTCTGGATGACATCCCATCCCTCTGGTGTGTCGACTGCAGCACTGTGGTGGTTTGACCCTGGCTGGAGGCCAGATACCCACCAAAGTCAGTCTATCACTCGGATAAGTGCGGCCAGATTTTAAAACACCACCCCCCCGCCCAAACTTTCTTATCAGACTTAACATTATTCATGATTTTGCTCCCTTCCCCCCCCTCATTGTGGCATGGGGAGGTGTTAGAAATATCAATGGTCCTAAGAAAGGACTCGAGGTAGACACATTAGTGAAGCAGTAATTTATTATACGTTCTTGCAAGAGCGGGTGACCTAACAAAGTAGGCACACTTTTGGTCAGAGTTGGTAGGATTTTTATACCATATCCCTGTCCGAAATGATTATATTACATCATACACCTGTACATATTCATCACCTGTCCCGCTTCGTATTAAAATGAGTTCCAGGAGGTGATTTCCGTACACTCCTCCCAATTGCGCCTGCGCACTGCCTCATGGTGGTGGTCGTCAGGGGGTCTCGGTGATGAAGGCTCGAAGTCTTCATCAGGTTGAACTTTTCACCTCCTTCCCCTGGCACATGCGTAGTTGTGATTGTTCCAGATGGGCACAATTATCCTTGGGATGTTGCCTTCTTATCTATCCTAGGCACCACCTTCCTAGGGATGCTTCCGCCTTATCAGTCCTGGGTCCGCTTTAAATTATTCCAAGGACACTAATCACTCAGGACTAACTAGAGTTGTTCAAGTGAGACATTGTTTATGTGAGGTCACCTCTGACATAACCACTATGGCACTTCAAACCATCCTGTTAGTAAGCCCCCCCTTAACCCTTTGTAAGCATCTTGTTAGCAAGTAAAAGTGTGTGCACAATAGTTCAATAGCTACAATCAAAACATTAACAAAATTAAAAATGCATCGTAAATTGGTGCCATCAAATTAATATATTCCCTTGTTCCTTGTGATTTTGGAAATGCAGAACCGATCAATTTTGGAATATGCAATGCAGGCAGTCTACAGTTTTCCCAGCCCGTCACCCAATATTTAGCAAATTAAGCTTCAGGTGGTCTTCATTGCCAGTCATGGCCTTGAGATCAATTTCCTTTTTTATCATGCGCCATCATTATGGCGGAATTATTGGATTCACTGAATTCACGCATGTGTGAGCTTCCTTTTCTAGTACTTTCTGTGGGGAGGTTGGGGGAAAACTGCGCATGCGCATTTCCAAAAACACACAGTTAGGGGAACGAGCACCCGAGCAGCAGAAAATGGCTGGCGTGGGTGAAGAAGGGACCCCAGATCCCCTCCCTGAACCTCGCAGTGCACCTGCAACTTCCCAAGAGGTAAGGCCTCCCCTCTACAGCACTATAACCAGGCAGTAGGGACAATGGCCTTGCTATGGCTATAGTGGTATATTGTTCCTTTACCATTAGATTCTCAGGCCATCATCGCCTACCAGACGAGTGCTTTTTCGCCTCCCGGAGCAACCAGAGAGGTGGGTGTTATTGGGACTGAGTGGTCTCTTCAAACTTAGATAGCTGGTTTAGAAAGGATCAAGGTTTTCCTTTTCTGTTATTGCTTTATTTCTAGGCAGATGACCCATAGAATCACAGAATCACAGAATTGTAGGGGTTGGAAGGGACCTTGAGAGATCATTGGGTCCAACCCCCCTGCCAAAGCAGGCTCCCTAGCACATATTGCACAGATAGGCGTCCAGACGAGTCTTGAATATCTCCAGAGAAGGAGACTCCACCACCTCCCTGGGCAGCCTATTCCAGTGCTCTGTCACCCTCACTGTGTAAAAATTCTTCTGCATGTTGGTGCGGAACTTCCTGTGCTCCAATTTACAGCCATTGCCCCTTGTCCTGTCTCCACAGACCACTGAAAAGGGGTTGGCCAATTCCCCCTGCATCCCATACTTAAGATATTTATAAACATTAATTAGGTCCCCCCATGCTTCTCCTCGCAGGGTAGCAGATGATGTGGCGATGTATGAACGACGCCTGAGGATTGCATTTTGTGTACTGATAGGAGTTGTTGCTATTGTGGTTGTGACTGCTTACCTTTGTTGTTACGGCTGTGCACACTAATAAAGTTTAGTTTTGTTAGTTTCTCTATATAAATCTATTAGACAAAAGCGGGAAAGGGGGAGAAAGTTGCCACCCCACGTGACTAATAACACGTAAAGTAAAAGTTTCCCTCCCCTGTTTCCCTATGTCAGGGTACTAAGTTATAAATATTCCTTTTGTCCGGGACAAATGTTTGTTGTCTGAATAGTGGGGCTTAATTGGGACATAAAGTTTGTTGAAGGAATCCAGAGCCCCCATCCAGGCTTCAGTTTTAATTATGCCGCAGCACCTTTCCCATGAGATGTCTCTGCTGGGACAGGGCCCTAAAACGATTCAAGACTGAGTCACACCACAACCCCCCCCATAAATCGCCTGATAACCTAAACATTGCAGAAACCTCTTGGGGAGCCAGATAACCCTTACATTCCATCTCATTACCCAAGTCGCAACTCAACCACCTATCTCACTGTTTGATGTATGGATACAAATTTTATCAGCATCTCTCCACAGAGCTGTGCATTCCAATGGAAACCTTATTTGAAAGATAGATTTTGTCATAATTCTTTTAACACAATGAACAACATTATGTGCTATCTGTTACATTCTAAATTCCCTACAAAGGATTTCTGATGAGGCAGCCCTAGTCCTACACAAAATACAACAATCCTTTTCAGTTTGCAAAAGCAACATTTCTCAGCATTTTCCACAGAGGGGCGGGGAATGGGGGTTTCAGATCCTCCCAAGTTGTTTTCCTTCTTAGTTGTGGGGGGGGGGGGGGCATTCCTCAAGCCCTTCCCCTTCTCCACCATGGGGTCCCACCTACAGGAGACAGTCCTCCATGAAATTCACTGTGAGTCCTTTCTGTCAGGGCTTCAGCTCCTCAACAGCTTCCTCAGCATGGCTCCCTTCCATGGGGTGCTGACCTTCAGATGCAGACTGCTCCAGCCTGGTCCCCCACAGCGTCATAAGTCCCCCAGCATACCTGCTCCGGTGTGGGTCGTTCTCTCCATGGGCTGCAGGTTTCTCTGCCAGGCTCTCTCTCCAATGCAGGCTTCCCATGGGGTCATAGCATCCTTCAGGTGTCTCCACCTGCTCTGGCGTGGGGTCCTCCATGGGCTGTAGATGGGATCTCTACTCCCCGTCATTATCTGTGGGCTGCAGGGGGACAGCCTGCTTCACCATGGTCTTCTTCACTGGCTGCAGAATGTCTCTCTGGCACCTGGAGTGCCTCATCCTCCCCCCCCCCCCCTTTCTTCACTGACCTTGGTGCCTGCAGTTTCTTATATCTTCTCACTCTGGTGCCGAAAAGCGGCTGCTAGTGGTTTGGTTTTTTTTTTTTCTTAAAAAATGTTATTCATAGAGGCACTATGACCATCGCTGATTGGCTTGGCCTTGAGTCGGCTAGTGTTTACTCTCTGGGGCCTGTAGAAAACTTCTAGCTGCTTCTTGCAGAAGCCACACCTGCAGACCTCGCTTCTCCAACACAACCCAGCTATACAAAACTACAACAACCACTCAGCTTGCTTTTATCTGTAAATATGCTGAGGGTGCACTTAGAAACGTAGAATGCTTTGGGTTGGAAGGGACCTCAAAGATCATCTAGTTCCAACCCCCCTGCCATGGGCAGGGACACCATCACTAGACCAGGTTGCCCAAAGCCCCATCTAACCTGGCCTTAAATGCCTTCAGGGATGGGGCTTCCACAACCTCTCTAGGCAACCTGTTCTAGTGCCTCACTAACCTCACGGCCAAGATTTTCTTCCTAATGTCTAATCTAGAGCTACCCTCTTTCAGTTTAAAGCCATTGCCCCTTGTCCTATCACTATATTCCCTGGTGATCAGTCCCACTCCCACTTTCCTGTAGGACCCCTTTAAGTATTAGTATGCCGCAATTAGGTCTCCCTGGAGCCTTCTCTTCTCCAGACTGAACAAGCCCAACTCTTCCAACCTTTCTTCATAGGAGAGGTGCTCCACCCCCCTGATCATCTTTGTGGCCCTCCTCTGGACTCCAACAGTTCTATGTCTTTCCTGTATGAGGGACCCCAGAGCTGGACACAGTACTCCAGGTTGGGGTATCATGAGAGCAGAGCAGAGGGGCAGAATCACCTCCCTCGACCTGGTGGCCACGCTGTTCTTGATGCATCCCAGGACACGGTTGGCCTGCTGAGCTGCTAGTGCATGCTGCTGGCTCACATTGAGCTTGTCATCAATCAGCACTCCCAAGTCCTTCTCCTCAGGGCTGCTCTCAATCCATTCTCTGCCCAGCCTGTAGTTGTGCTTGGGATTGTGCCGACCCACATGCAGGACCTTGCACTTGGCCTTGTTGAACTTTGGGCAGTTTGCATAGGCTCACCTCTCAAGCCTGTCAAGGTCCCCGTGGATGGCATCCCTTCCCTCCAGCGTGTTGACTTCACCACACAGCTTGGTGTTGTCGGTAAACTTGCTGAGGGTGCACTCGATCCCACTGTCCATGTCACCGACAAAGATGTTGAACAGTGCTGGTCCCAGTACTGAGCCCTGGGGAACACTACTTGTCACAGACCTCCACATGGACATTGAGCTCTTTACCACGACTCTTTGAGTGCAACCATCCAGCCAGTTCCTTATCTACCAAGTGTTCCATCTGTTGAATCCATGTCTCTCCAATTTAGAGACAAGGATGTTGTGCTGGACAGTGTCAAAGGCCTTGCACAAGTCCAGGAAGATGATGTCTGTCATCTTTCCCTTCTCTACTATCTTTGTTACTCCATCATAAAATGCCACCAGATTTGTCAGGCACGATTTGCCCCTAGTGAAGCCATGTTGGCTGTCAACAATCACCTCCTTATTCTCCATGTGCCTGAGCATAGTCTCTAGGAGGATCTGCTCCATGATCTTGCCAGGCACAGAGGTGAGACTGACCAGTCTGTCGGTCCCTGGGTCTTCCTTTTTCTCCTTTTTAACAATAGGGGTTATATTTCCCCTTTTCCAGTCAGTGGGGACTTGACCAGACTGCCAGGACCTCTCAAATATGATGGAGAATGGCTTGGCCACTTCATCCTGCAGTTCCTTCAGCACACATGGATGCACCTCATCAGGTCCCATGGACTTGTGTACCTTCAGGTTCCTTAGGTGTTCTCAAACTTGATTTCCTACAGTGGGGAGTTCCTCATACTCCCAGTCCCTGCCTTTGCCCTCTGTGACTTGGGTGGTGTTGCTAGACCTTTTGCCAGTGAAGACTGAGGCAAAAAAGTCATCAAGTACCCAGAATATGGAAAAGGCTGAAGTAACAAGGTCACCTGTTCCATTCCAGAGAGGGCCCACATTTTCCCTCATCGTCCTTTTTTCTTTGATATACCTGTAAAAACTTTTCTTGTTTTCTTTCCCTGGCCAGATTAATTTCTAACAGGGCTTTAGCTTTTCTAACCTGATCCCTGTCTGCTCGGACAGTTTCCCTATACTCTTCCCAGGATCCCTTTCTTTTTTTCCTTCCACGCTCAGTAGGCTTTCTTTTTTTTGTTTGAGGTTTTCCCAGGAGCTCCTTATTCATCCATGCAGGCCTCTTGGTATTTTCACCTAATTTCCTCTTTGTTGGGATGCATTGTCCCTGGACATGCCCTCAATTGTCCCTAGAGATGGCCCCCAGCTGTCTTGGGCCCCTCTTCCCTCCAGGGCTTGGTCCCATTGTACTCTACCCAACAGTTATCTGAAGAGGCCAAAGTCTGCTCTCCTGAAATCCAGGGTAGCATGCTTGCTACACACCCTCCTTGCTGCCCATAGGATTTGGAACTCCACCATTTTGTGGTCACTGCATCCAAGGCTGCCCTTGATCTTCACATCCCTTATCAGCCCCACTTGGTGAGAACGAGGTCCAGCATGGCACCTCTCCTTGTTGGCTCCTCCATTATCTGGATGATGAAGTTATCATCAACACATTCTAGGAAGCTCTTGGATTGCTTGTGCTCAGCTGTGTTGTCCTTCCAACAGATTTCCTTGTGATTGAAGTCCCCCATAAAAACCAAGGCTTGTGAAAGTGAGGCTATTTCTATCTGTCTATAGATGGCCTCATCCGCCTAGTCCCCCTGGTTGGGTGGCCTGCAGCAGACCCCCACTATGATGTCCCCCACACTCCCTCTGATCCTAACCCATAGGCTCTCAGTCAGCTCTTCATCCATGCCCAGGTGGAGCTCCATGCACTCCAGCTGATCATTGACATAGAGGGCGACACCCCCTCCTCAGCTGCCCTGCCTGTCCTTTCTAAAGAGCCTGTATCCTTCTATCATGACACTCCAGTCATGGGAGTCATTCCATCATGTCTCCATAATGCCAATAAAATTATAGCCTTGCAGGTGTGCACATGTCTCCATCTCCCCATGCTACCTGCATTTGCATAGAGGCTTTTCAGCTGGGTCCCCAATGAGGCTGACTTACTAGCTGGAGTTCCTTTGAAGTATTTTCCCAGTGGTTCCCTGTTGGTTCCCACTGCCTCAGGAGCCCCTATCTCACCACCCCTAGGCTTCCGATGTGTAGCAGTGTGTCCAGAATGTCCCTGAGCAAGGCTTGATCCTGCTATGTCTTTGATGAAGATATTGAACAACACCTGTGTCCTTGTTCAGCCTCAGGCAGTGGCTGAGAACCAGGTGCCACTCACTCACCCCTGCCCCAGGAGGGGACACACAAAGCCCTGCTGGTTGGGAAAAGGACAGTTTATGGAATAGCAAAAAAAAAAAAAGAAGTCCTGGACAAAGTACACCTACTCAGTGATAACACTGAGTACTTTACCGACCTGACAATGTGGTAATACAGAGAAATTCACTGAAGGGAGGAACAACCTGAGTGGACTTCAGATCACCCTAGAGGAGGGGAACTGCCCCTCCTGACCAGCCCCTTTTTGGGGGCATGATGTCACCTGGTGTGGAAAACAGCCTGGGGCAACTCCACTCACCTGTGCTGGTTGCTTGTAGATATTAACTCTGTCCTGGCCAGAACCAGGGCATTATCCATCCCTTTTTCCACACCATCTACATCATGCCCAGATCTTACATTTTCTTACATTTAGTCAAACTTTTATACCCTCTCGATTGCTGACGCAGCAGTCTGGAGTCAGGTTTCGGTACTTTTCATTAACACAAGAACCACAACTTTCTTATACAAAAGGTTGTCCCACCCTGGCAGACTCCTGCACAGTGGGAGTCTTTCTATCTGCACCCTCAGTAACATTACAAAGCACACCGTGCCACCTCCCTGCTAAACAACACATAAATTTACATCTCTACAAGACCCTCCATCTTGTGCTTTACTGCTTTTTCTCTTGCTGTCATGGCTTTCCTCCAACAAGCACAACTGTGTCTCCTTTCCAGGGCTGCTCTTCCATTTCCCACAGGTGCCTATGAGGTTGGGACTAATTTCCAGAACATTGTCTGACTCAGTTCTTTCTCAAGTGCCATGTTGCTAGAGGAAGTGTTTCTCAAGACCAAGGATGCTGTTCCAGCTGGTGGCATGAAACAGGACCCATCAATGAACAGGGAATATTTTTTCAAATTTTCTCTTATGTGATAAATGACTTGGTCTCAAACAGGATTTTTAACCAAATTGAACAATTTATTAAACGAGTAAAGGCAAGCAAACGGTGCTGGGGTGCACAGACAGCACCGGGTGCTCCGGGAGTCTCTGCTCCACCAGGACGCACACCGTACAGTTCCAGTCCCTGGCTTATATATCTTCTAGGGATAGCACCGCCCGCTGGCCCAAACTGACAGACTGGAGTGCCTGCCAGGAGACCCCCCCAAGACACAACAACCACACTGACAAGCTGGAGTGCCCACCAGGCAACCCCCACAAGACATCCCCCAGGTGAGCTTTAGCTTTTGTCTTGCTAACAAAGTCAGGCAGCTGGTTCTGCAGACTTGAGGCAGATTTGAGGCGCCTTCCTATTCTTCTTTATTACCTCCTTCTCAGAGGCAAGTTGTTTCTCCTGAGGTATCACAATGCTAACATTGTGGTGGTCCTTTAGGCAAAGCTTTGCACATCTTTATAGAGTTTGTTGCTGCTTCAACATACTTTATTCAGTACATGCAAAAACCTTAAACTGTCCCTCCCAGGCCCGTAGCCATACAAGGGTATGTCATTATGCACCCCCAACATTGTTCCATATTAACACGAATCAGATGGACATATATCACATCTTAGTTTATTAAATAGTGGCACCTCTTCGGCACGCATTACCTCCTCCTCTGGTAACATTCCAAAATTCTTGTCTTCTGGCCAGTCTGTGAACAATTCCAGCATTCCTAGGCGATTGGGGTTTCCTATTCGAGCTGCTGCATGATTAGTGCGACCCACTTGCTCCACAAAGCATCGCTGGCATAGGTGCTTTCCCCTTGAAAATCCACCCCAGCACTGGCATTCGGGGTGCCAGGAGGAGCTGGGCTTCAGTTCCAATCACTTCTGAAGCGGCTTGAGCCCCTTCATATTCTGCTAGTATTTCCTTTTCTGTTGGAGTGTAATGGCCTCTTATCCTCTGTAGCCCCAACTCCAAAACCCCAGAGGTCGGCCTCAAGTTTCCCCGGGCTGTGTTTCCAGCCCTGGGACAGTCGATTCCAGGTGTACTGGATGGCCCTCAAGTGAAAGCAAACTCTAGCCTGCACTCTGCCCCCAAAGGAATTGAGAAGAGAGCATTTGCAATCTCAGTTGTTGCTTACCATTTTGCTACCTTTGAATCCAGTTCATACTAGAGTTCTAGCATGTCCAGCACGGCAGCATGTGCAGTGTGACTGTATTCAGACCACAATAGTCCACTGGCATCCTCCACTCTGCATTAGACTTCTGCACTGCCCAGATTGGGCTGTTGAAGGGTGAGCACATTCTACCAATCACTCCCCGACTCTCCAGTTGATGAATCAGTTTCTGAATGGGAATCAGGGAATCTCTCTTGGTGTGGTATTGTCATCTGTGCACTGTCATGGTAGCAATTTGCACATACTGTTCTTCAATCTTTACCAACCCCACAACAGAAGGGTCTTCTGAGAGTCCAGGTAGAAGAGGCAGTTGTTCAGTTTCCTCTGTCTTCAAGGCAGCTATTCCAAAAATCCACCAGTACCATTTTAGGTCATTGAAGTACCCTCTCAGGAGGAAATCTATGCACGGAGCCTCTGGGCCAGTCACAATCACAGAACAGCTAAGGAGATCACAATGGGGTGTTTTTCCCAGTCCTTCCCAGTTAGACTCGCTTTAGCCTCTAGTAGAGTCAACTGCTGGGATCCCCCTGTCACTCCAGAAATGTAGATGGACTCTGAGCCTTCATAGTTCGATGGTACTAGAGTACACTGGGCACCAATGTCTCCTAAAGCTTGGAACTTCTGTGGATCTGATTTGCCAGGCCATTGGATGCACACAGTCTAATAAATCCAATTGTACCTTTCTTCCACCTGGCTGGAGGCAGGGCCTCTCTAATCTTGCTCATCATATCTGCTGTTTACTTCTTGCAAAAAAGACTTAGATGTCCCTTCAAGAGGATCACAGCTACAGTTAATCACACAGTCTGGTAGGCTGCCTACTAGAAACTGGCACAGCATTATTTCTGGAGGAATCTCTTTTTATAACTGTTTTGCCTTGCATCTCATTTACTCTGCTTGGAGGGCTGAGGTAGGTTTGCTATCCCACTTTCTCATGTCTTTGCCATGGTCACACAGATAAAACCACAGGATGCCTTGTGGCGTGTACTTTTTAGCTCTTTCTGGAAGAGGGGGATGCTTTCTTCTAATAGCTGAAATCGTGGTCTGCACAGGTGGGCAATAGGACAAATTTTCTTCAAGTTGCTGGACAATCCAGGACAGATTCTCCACAGCTGAGACAAGGGAGGAAGAAAGACATTCCTCATATTGCTGAAGTCAGCCAGCCACCTCATCTGCTCTTGGTGCTTCTTCCTTTCCCCAGTCTATTATGGCCAGTGAGTTGGCATATGATGCTGGTGCACTCCACACAAACTTACGCCACATGGGTAACATTGGACTTCATCAGGATCAGTGGGCAGCTGAAAATCGTCAGGGTTGTAGTAAACCATCTCTTGCACGGCTAACTCCCTCAAGTACTGGACATCTCGTTCAATGGCTGTCCACTTGCCTGGCCAACACACATCTTCAATGAATGGGTACCTTTCCTGTACCTTTACCTCCAGAGGCTGAGGGCTTGGGACTTTCTTCCAATTGCCTTGTCAGTGACTCTTGCTCTGGACAGGGATCCCAGCTGCTTGGCCTCCCTGCCTTCTAATTTCAGGCTGCTGACCCTGTTATCCCAGCACCCGAGTAGCCAGGTGATGATGTGCTCCCCTGGAAGGCAGCTGAAATCTTTTCTCATGTCTCTCAGCTCACTCAAGGACAAGGATCAGGTTATAACCTCTGGTACTGCCTCTTCTTCAGGTTCTCATGATGGTCCTGGTTCATCATCATCTTTCATGATGCGGACCGGTTTCTTTGTGTATTTCTTCTTCTGTATAGGGGTGACTGATATTGGTACTGGTTGGCTTTCTGGCTCAGCTACAGTGTCAGTCTTGGAGGTTTGGGTAGCCACAGTGTCTTTTGAGGGGGTTATAGTAACTGCAGTGTCTTTGTCTAGGTATTTGCTAATACTCTCCCATACACCGTGCCACCCCTGACCCTTCAGCCCCAAGGAAGATCTCTTGGCAATATTCTTGAAATAATTGTTGGTAGTGTTAGAAATGCCAAAGGTCCTAAAGAAAGGACTCGTGGTTGACATACTAGTGAAGCAGTAATTTATTATACGCTCTTGCAAGAGCGGGTGACCTAGCAAAGTAGGCACACTTTTTGTCAGAGTTTGTAGCATTTTTATACCATATTCCAGTCCGAAATCCCTCTCCTCTTTATCTATAGATTCAGTTTTTTCCAAAATTTACGGGCTCAACCTAAGCGCCTTCATGTCTGTCAGGGTCCTGAGTTATCTTACAAATGACTTAACTGTTGCATATCCGTTTTGTCTGGGCCCTTTGAAGCCAAATGGGGTCCTTCAAAAATGCTTGCCTTTTTATCTCCATTAACAGTATTCCCCCTTATCCTATGTGCCATCTGTTGCATCCTAAATTCCCTACAAAGGATTTCTGATGAGGCAGCCTGAGTCCTCCACTTCCTAAGTCAGTATAAAAAAGTTCAACAACCCTTTTCAGTTTGCAAAAGCAACATTTCCCAGCTTTTTCCACAATTCCCCCCTTCTTTTGTTTACACTCACTGTTGTCTTTTGCATCTTTTCAAAGTCCTGTTTCATATGAGGCTTCTAACCTGGCCAGCATTGCTTCACATTCTTTTTCCTGAGATTCTCTATTATCTGTTTCTTGTTCCTCTAGGAGAAGCATATCATAAGGTGGTGATGCGTGTTGCTCATTGCCGATCTCCACATGGTGGTCCTAGAGGCATCTTCTTAGTTATTGCAGTTTCTATTAATCTCTGTATTAGACCCCTAACACAAGGGATTATACAACACCCTATGGCCACTAACATCCCTGCTACCACTATCAGAGAAGTGAAAATTGATACCAGCATTCCCTTCCATTTTCCAAACCAAGATTCCAACCACCCAGTAAGAGAAGTATCTATTCCTGAATTCTCTGCTAGTTCATCGGCCAAAGTGGTAAGGCCTTGTAAGGCTCTGGTAATCGTTCCATCAGGAGCAGTATTATTTGGTATAAATGTGCAACACTGTCCCCCTAACATAACACATTCCTCCTTTCTCTGCTAACATCGTATCTAGGACCATGTGGTGGTTTAGCCCTGGCTGGAGGCCAGATGCCCACCAAAGTCAGTCAATTACTCTCCTTCTTAGTTGGACAGGGGAGAAAATATATATCGAGAGGCATAGGAGTCAAGATAAGGACAAGGAGAGATCATTCTGTCAACAACAACATGGGCAAAACAGACTCAACACAGAGTGTTCCTTGCAAGTTGGTTTCCTTCTCAGCCAGGGGGGTGGGGCATTCATTCCACACCCTCCCCCTGCTGCAGCACTGTGGGGTCCCACCCACGGGAGACAGTCCTCCATGAACTTCTCCAATGTGAGTCCTTTTCCCACAGGGCTTTATCTCTTCATCTGCCTTGCCATGGATCACTGCTATGGCGGGCAGCAATAAATCACAATGTCTCTCCAGTACTCCATGGGGTTACAAGCATGCCCCCCCAGCACACCTGTTATGGCGCAATTCTCTCTCTCACTCATCTCTGTAGGTTGCAAGTGCTGGCAGAGGCTTGCTCCAACGTAAGGGTCACAGTGTCTTCTCTATGTCTCCACCTGCTCCATCCAGCGTGGAGCCCCTCCACGGACTACAGGTGGGGTCCTGGCCTTTTCCATGGACTGGGGACACACACACCTGCTTTACCATGGGTTTCTCCACGGGCTACAGGGGCATCTTTCTCTCCGGCACCTGGGATGCCTCCTCCCCCACCCTCCCCGGCCTTGGTGTCGGCACAGCTTGTTACATCTTCTCACTCCCTTCTACGGTGGCAAAATGCAGCTGCTTCTGGGTTTTTTTCTCCTATATGTGATTCTCAGAGGCGCTATGACTATCTCTTGGCTGCGACTTTGGCCTTGAATTGTTTACACTTTGGGGCCACGGAGAATTCCAGCCGCTCCTCACAGCAGCCATTTTCTGCACCCCCGTTCTCTCCCAGCACCCAACCACGCAAAACTGCGACAGACCATCCGATTTTCCCATGTCGTTCTGCTATTGGCATCCAATTGTTCTGCTATTCTTTTAACAGCATCCCTCATATAATTTATGAATCTTTGTTGCTTATAATAGATATAATTGATCCAATCTACATTTTTATTTACTGTGACCCACAAAAAAACCCAAATGATTAAAAACCCGCAGTAATCTGATTCCTAGCCTTAAATTCATCAGGAACCCCTCGAGGAACTCCAATTGAGTCTATATATATTCTGTCATCAAAGGAAGTCCCCAATATGCTTCTTTTGGCCCTGATCTCTTTCTCTCTAGAAGCCTTATCCTCTCTGAATGCCAGGGTGAATGGGATAGCCAATTGTACAATAGCACAAGTGCCTTTCCAGTTGGACGGAAGAATATTCCTCAGAACTTTTCCTCCACAATACCACCACAAGTCAGCTCTCGGAACCTGTAATGATGAATAGTTGCCACCTTTAGCATTTGTCACATTCAACGTTCTCTTACATCCTGAGAAGTCCCCTAAAAATTTTGTAGCCACTCTGCCCTGTCATGAGAGACAAGCCGTGTGGTTTCCAACTACACCTGTGGGAACAGGGGGTGTTTGAATGTCCTTATTCAGCAAGGCTGGGAACAGAAGTGAGAGTGTTTTACAGGTATTCTTTTCCCAGGCTGATTTTTCCTGGTACAGTGCAATCATGCACTCCATTCCTGTGTGATCATTGGACCATCCTAGGGGAAAAGGTACAACTTGTGGTTTAGGTCGACCTGAGGCACATGCATAGCAATCACTCTTGTTTAAACTTTTCACGGTGTATTTTATCCATTCCACCCAGGCATTCGTGTCTCCATATCCTGTTTCTACTTCAAATGTCTGTCACAAATCCTCAATTCTAACTACTTTTACTATTGTAGAATCATTGACAAGTCCTCCTACCTCTGTCCTAGGTTTCTGTGTACTTTTCCATTCTTCTTCCTTGTTTGAACTATTATTCTGAATCACCCTAATGGATCTTTTCCTGTGACCTCTATCCCTACTCCATAGGCTCAAGTGATAGTAATTATTATAGGATTGTATTAATACTGATAGTAATTATAGGATTACACATGATGCTCTGAAGCCCAGTCCTTTCTGGAATGCTGAATTTTAAGTTCATTTTTGAGCATGACCCAGCCCTCCTGTTTTCATTATAGTGAAGTATAAACACCATATTAACATTACTTTGAACATTTTCAACCTTTTACACCCCCAAACACAATACTAGTGTAATAAAAACTAAACAAAATCTCTACTACTAAAACAATATTTTGGACAGTCTTTAAATTATTGCTTCTTCAGTTTGATGAGCAGAGGATTCTTGGTGGGCTGTATATACCAATGTTTGTCCTCAGAGAGAGGTTCCACTGGTTCTTTGAGCCGGGTGTAATGAGTCCAACCCTTCTCAGCAGTTTCGGTTGTCAGTAGAACCTGGAAAGGGCATTCCCACTCAGGCTGCAGCTTTGATTTCTTCCATGACTTAATCAGAACCCATTCTTCAGGCTGGATAGTATGGACTGCAAATTCCAATGGTGGAGTTTGTGCAAGGAGTCCTTTACAGGTGCTCCTCCAAAAGTTAAGTTTTCTGCTTTCTTCTTGTTCATGGTTTGCTTTAGGAATCCACACACTCCTTGCTCCTTAAGTAACATCATACCTAGCACAAGCTGGTTTTGAAGTGCAACCTTCAAGACAGCTTGTACTTGTATATTGAGCAAGTCAAAATTGTCATCAGTAAGGGCCCCTAGGACTTCCACTTGTGCAGTTAAATTGGACAGCATCATTCTTGTTTTAAAATTACCTATTCCCAATCCAAAGACTCTTTCAGCCCATACTGCTAATTTTTGAGACACAGTCCAATCACCAGTGTCTGTACTTCGTTTGGTACAGGGATGCCACAGTTCTAGAGAGTTGAATTTCTCATAGTATTCCCAAAGTAACATATCTGTAGTAGTCCCACCTGAGCATATCCAAGTTAATTGATGCAGAACATAAATAGGTGTGTTATCATAATTGCCCATAGATGGAGGGATCTGACAGGAAGATTTCTTAGTATATCCTAAATCTTTATAGCTTGTGCTACTATTACATCTCATTGCTGGAGGGGGTGGCTCTGTGTAATTTTGAAACAAGCAGGCGGCACTGACTAAATTAACCACAACCAACTGTTTTCTAGGTCCCCACCAGTGCTACAATTTATAATGTTTGTGCAATTCCACAGCTGTTTTCACATAAGGCTGTGTTGACACCCTGTGTCGAGGCCGCCAGGGGTAGCAATCCCTCCTGTCATCTCTCCTCTCCTTGCGGGCTTGAGACCATAAACAATTGGCAGGTGGCCCTTGCATTACATCGAACCATGTACATGAATTACTGGGTGTTGAAGGAAATTCAAAACACCATCGTGTGTTTACTGGTTCCACATACCTCAGGACCAAGCGCTTTCCCCGGTATGGCTTATTCCCGTTTCGTGTATCTGCCCATGGGTGTCTGGAGCATGGCTGTTGGAAGGATTGGGGTTGTTGGCCTTTGCATCCCAAAGTCTTATTGTCCCGACAAAGGGGAACATAAGAACAATTTAGGCTCCAAATGGATGTTCTATTTAATATATTATTAAATGGCCACTTCCATCCAAAATCTCCCCAAATGATAGATTTATTCTGGTTCCGGAGCCAATCTAAATTTTTACCCATGTCCACGAGGAGAGCTGTTACAGGGATCCCTTGAGTTAGGGGTATGTGGTAAAGGCAAACGGGTAATCACATGAGAAAACTTTAGCATACGAGCAAAACCTTGTATCATTTTATAGATCACATTGTCTGGTTCAGTGTGATTTATAATCAGAGAACCATCGACATGTTCAAAAGCTTGAGGCTGTATATTCCATATACTAGATTTTTTTACAACTACAGCCATGATGTAGTGTGGAGGGATGGCTCTGTGAGAACAGCCACATATTTCCCACTCTCTATCCCTGCGAACACAACAGCCAGAAAGAAACATCACTTTAAAGGAATGTGGAGCTAGCAGCAAAGTCAGATAATGGGTTAAGGAGTATGGGCTGTGAATAGAAGCTCCTAATTCTGAAACATTCCTCTGAGGCAAGATAAGATATAGGCCTTGCACAGGTGTCCGCTCTATCGCCTTCACTGTTTTCACTTCCCTCCCCTCCGTGGTTCCCAGCCATGCTTTGTTAAGCTTGCTAGAGAGTATAGAATCACACTGCTCTGTAGAATAAACGAACTGACTGCTTTTAGCCATATTGGTGTGCGGTCTGATTCCTAGCGCTGTCCCGCTCTTTCGAAGACCCTGGACCTAAAAGTTTCCCAAGATCTGGATTAGGACGCGGGGAACACTCAACAATGTAGCACTTATTATTAAATCTTGAGTTACAATCAATCACTCCTGTTGAAACAAACAGACAGACAAAACTAAGACCAGAAGACAAAAACTCCCAGTCTATGCTTCAGGTTTCAGTATTTCTTCAATTTCTTCCAGGTACAGTTCATATTTCAGACTTATACCTATGAAGTCTCCACCCCGTGTCTTCTCAGCTGTCCCCTTTCTTTTTCTTACTGGAGCAGTCCTGTGATTAAAAGAGAAGAGAACTTCACGAACGTACATACGCTCGACAGGGAATTGGTCAGAAATCTGGTGTAATTCACCTTTTAGGATATCATTTTTCTTCAGTATTCTTGCCAGTGCACTATGGGCAATGGCAGGGGAGTGTTTGCATCCTTGGGGAGGTTGGTTGAAGATATATTGTACTCCCTCCCAAGTGAACATAGATTGATGTTTTTCCTCGCCTCGAAGAGGAATCATAACCTTAACATCCAAAGTGGACATCCCAGCATATTTGGCTTGCGTTTGGCCGACTGGTTCTGCAGTGTCAGCACCAGCGGCTGAGTGGTACTGTGTTACTGTTTGACTCCCTGCGGGCTGCTGCCAGCCATCCCCTACTGTCCAGTTGCATACTGACCACACCGGAGCCTTACAGGGTGACTGGGCTCTGGCTGCAGTATCACAGGTTTCCAAGTCTTTGATCACCTCTGTGATCCCCTCCTTAGCAGCAGATGGTAAAGGATATTGATTAACATTCCTTATTCTGGGAGGAGGTGACTTAACAGCTGCTTCAAGTACTGGAACTTCACACAGCAGGACTCCAAAGCTCCACGATGTTCCATTAGGTAGTTTCCAGACTTTGCTAGGACATCAAATCCTAGTATATTATTTCAGTATGGACCAATGACAACCTTTATCTTAGACACTCGGTTTTCACCTGGAGACCAAACACACAGAGTACTAATTGGTCTGGTTTCAGGGACTCCAGTTACTCCTATTACATTTATTTTCTCCTGGGTAGGGGTCAGTCCCAACCTTTTGGCTGATAACAATTATTTGAGCTCCCGTATCAATTGTGAAATTTATAGGTCTGCACCTGGGACCAGCGGTTAACATAACATGTGGGTCACTGTGCTGGTTAGGCCATTTTAAGGTGGATGTTACGCGAGTGGGTCGGCCTGAAATTCCCCGCCCCGCCGCGCTTTCTAGTTTAAATCTATCAGATCCTCCCCTCAAGTCTGAGTAAGGACTGACAGGCACAGAAGACTTCCCCCTCCAGTGTTTTGGTGGCATCAGAAAATTCCATAAACTTGCCAATTGGCCGCTCCACCAAGTTTACCAATGTGCGAATAACCTCTGAATTGCCCATTTAGGGCTGGGCGAGGTATATTTAGTGCTAATACCTTTCTCCACAGATCCTTGTGCTGAGGATTGGTCTGTCGAGGGGGGTGGGGATCCTTCTCAAAAAAACCCCGTGCCTGGCAAACCCAGCGCTGCGAATTTAAACCTTCCTCTAACCATCCCATCTTTGTGCCATAAATAACAATTTCCTGTAATAGTTTCCCCCATGTTAAAACAGGGTGTTGCTGCTGGTTGGGGTAGAGAGTATTATGATCAATTGCTCGCAGAATCTTTTCCTTTAGGCTTTGCACATAGATTTTCAAGGCGTCAGGGAGACCCCTAATCAGTGGTTTAAGGCGGACCGGATCTCCTCGGAGCTGCAAGGAAAATGCCCTGCCTTCATGGCTCACACATGGCTTGAATACACACAGCCTTTTTGCACTGATTCAGCCAGCCCAGATAATTCAGTGGAACCAGCAGTTTTTCTCCAATCCTGTCCCTGGGGTGAGGGACGAGATCAGTGCATCTCAAGAATATTGTATAACTCATCTATCCCCTGGGCCAGGGAAGAGACATTATTATTGATATTGACTGCCTTAGGGGCGGCCATCCTATAATTATGAAGTTTACGTACAGACTTCACAGGGGCAATACATCCTGAGAGGGCCACACCTTAGTATCCAAATTTCCCCTATTCACTCTCAGGAGGTTTCATCGTAGTTACACAGTTTCCGTTACAAAACTCAAAGGGCAATACACAAACCACACCGTTCACAAAATGGGAAAGACACGTTCCTGCTCCTGACCGGGAGACTCGAAAGCTCTCAAACAGTCCTCCTCCCATACACCACCAATTTTTTTTCACTTTTCAAATCTCCACAAACCACCTGCTCAAGCTGGACCGAAACAAAAATGCCATCCCAATCAGACTGATCTTCTTCCCATTCATCACACCAAAAATTGCTTCCAAATTGCACCACAACCTCCTGCTTACATGCAGAACACACAAACAACGGTTTACACACACACACACACAAATCCTTTGATCCGTATGCAGAGCACCAGAAAACAACACCTGGTTCAAAACCCATTTCACTTACACAAACAGTTTAAATCTGCCATTCACTTTGTCCGTCTCCAGCCGCTCTCCTTGTGGAGACACGGCACTCGCCCCACAGTCAGACTGCGTCTTGTTCACTCAAAACACTCACTCAAACCACTCATATAATACTTGGTACCGGGCACAAAAACTTATTGCATGCACAAAGCATAACAATGGTTATGAAAATCCCAATTATAACCACAGTGATGTAAATTTCAATTCCCATGGGCTGCAGAATGTTATAAATGATAGCTATCCCACATTGCTTCCGCTATCTCAAATAGCAAGAAGCCCAGACCACCAAAGGGTCTCACGTACTTTACCGATTCGAATCCACCCGTGGGGCGAGCACCAATGCTCTTTACCTTGCATAGGACATCTCCTCACAACTTACAGGTATCCCCAACAAGACATGTCTTTCCATCCTCCCTAAGGGACTGTATGGAGGAAGGTTTCCAGGGGTTCTCTCTCCAACCCCTATTTTCTTTTAAAGCTGGCTATCCTTATTTCCCATTCGGTCCCTTGGAGACTTTTTAACAACAAATCCACCTTTCGCTTTGCCCTCGCAGAAAGACGGAACCGCAGATCCAGGCTCCGCACTCACTTTGTACTTAACTGTACATCTCTCACACACACACCCATCTCCCCGAATGTCCCGACCACCAAGGCAATACTTAATGTCCGATTTTCTTACCTTGATCCCTGCACAGAGTTGCCTGGTCATTACGGCCGTGCCTACTATCCTCCCCTCTGGTTCACTAAGTCTACCTTTAAAATTGGTCTCGGGATCTAGTCAGTCCACCGCTGTAACTCCCGTCGACGATACACGAGACCGTTGAAATCAAGGGGACGAGTCTTCCCGTCCTTCGGTGGCAGGAGCCCCTCACAGCGATGATGTCGCTCCCAGACGAGCCCCCAAGCTGTTAGAAATGCCAAAAGTTCTAAAGGACTCACAGTAGACACATTAGTGAAGCAGTAATTTATTATATGTTCTTGCAAGAGCGGGTGACCTAACAAAGTAGGCACACTTTTGGTCAGAGTTTGTAGCATTTTTATACCATATCCCCGTCCGAAATCATTAGGTTTCCTCATATACCTATACATATTCATCACCTGTCCCACTTCGTATTAAAATGAGTTCCAGGTGATTTCCATAAACTCCTCCCAATTGTGTCTGCGCACTGTCTCATGGTAGTGGTCATCGGACGTCTCAAGTCTTCATCAGGTTGAATTTTTCACCTCCTTCCCCTGTTTCCCTATGGATTAAGTTTTTCAAAATTTACCAGCTCAACCTAGGCGCCTTCATGTCTGTCAGGGTACTAAGTTATCTTACATAACACTTAACTGTTAATTATTCCTTTTGTCCGGGCATTAACAGCATTCCCCCTTATCTTATGTGCATCCTAAATTCCCTACAAAGGATTTCTGATGAGGCAGCCTGAGTCTTCCACTTTCCCAAGTCAGTAAAAAAATACAACAACCCTTTTTCAGTTTTCAAAAGCAACATTTCTCAGTATTTTCCACAGTGTCATGGGCCCAGCGAGTTATAAATAATTCGCCCTTATGTTGCCAATTGAGGTCTACTTGAGCCACTAGCATCCTTATCCACCTGCTGTTTTTTTTGATGTTCTGCTATGGATTGACCCTTGGGTATATGGGCATCTACATGACCTACTTTTACAATTAGGTTTTTAGGTTATGCTTAAGATATCAGGTGATACACAGAGCAATGCACTTAAGGGAGAACCTACCCACTGCACTTGGACTACTCCAGAGCCAAGCAAACTGCCCCTCCTGACCAGCCTTTTTTATGGGGAGTGATGTCAGGTGGTGTAGAAAACAGCCTGGGGCAACTCCACTCACCTGTTCTGGCTGCTTGGGGATGTTAACTCTGTTCTGGCTGGAACCAGGACAACTGGTCCCAGTACAGATCCCTGAGGGACATATCTTGTCACCCCTCTCAACCTGGACATTAAGCTGTTGACTACTACCCTCTGGATGTGACCATTCAGCCAATTTCTTATCCACCAGACAGTCCACCTATCAAATCCAGATTTCTTCGATTTAGAGAGAAGGACGTTGTGGGGGACCATGTTAAAGGCCTTGCAGAAGTCCAGTTAAATTACATTTATTGCCCTTCCCTTGTCCACTGATGTAGTCACTTGTCGCAGTTTTGCATAGGTGGGTACTGGTAGAGAAGGGGGTCTGCAGAGATGGCTCCTGCAAGAAGCAGCTAGAAGCTCTCTGCAGGCCCTGGAGAGTAAACATCGGCCAATTCAAGGGCAGAGTTGCTGCTGACCAAGGCTGAGCCAATCGATGATGGTCACAGCGCCTCTGGAAATCACATTTAGGAGAAAAAAAACCAAACCCGCAGGCAGCTGCATTTTGCCACCAGAGAAGGGAGTGAGAAGATGTAAGAAGCCATCCAGACACCAAGGCCAGGGAAGAAGAAGGGGGGGAAGAATGAGGCTCTTCAGGGGCTGGAGAGAGAGATCCCCCTGCAGCCCATGGAGAAGACCATGGTGAACCAGGCTGTCCCCCTGTAGACCATGGATAATGATGGGGAGCAGAGACCATCTACAGCCTGTGGAGAGACCGACCCATGCCACAGCAGGTTTGCCGGGGGACTTGTTACTCTGTGGGGGACCAGGCTGGAGCAGTCAGGGCCCGAAGGTCAGCACCCCATGGAAGGGAGACGTGCTGAGCAATTGGTGAGGAGATGACGCCCCGATAGAAAGGACTCACGCTGGAGAAGTTCATGGAGGACTGTCTCCTGTTGGTGGGACCCCACGGTGCAGCAGGGGAAGGGGGGGTGTGTGTGGAATTCCCCCCCCCAGCTAAGAAGGAAGACAACTCAGGAGGAACTGACTGAAAACCCCCACTCCCCATTCCCTGCCCCTCCTCGTGCCATGATGTGGGGGGAAGAAGGGAGCGAATTTATGACTAAAGTTAAGTCTGCTAAGAAAGGAGGAGTGGGGGAAAGGTGCTTTAAGACCTGGCCGCACTCCTCATTACCCGAATCTGGTTTCACTGTGTGTGTAGTTGTAGTGTAATAAATTATTTTTCTTTCTTTTATTCTGTGTTGAGTCTGTTTTGCCCGTGACACTAATTGCAGAGTGATCCCTCTCTGTCCTTATTTCGAATCCTAAACCTCCCAATATATATTTTCTCCCCTTTCTGGCTGAAAAGGGGAGTGATAGAGCGGCTTTGGTGGGCATTTGGCCTCTAGCTAGAGCAAAACCACCTCATCACTCCATTGTAGAAAGCCACTAGGTTGGTCAGGCAGGACTTGCCCCTTGTAAAGCCATGCTGGCTGTATCAAATCACTTCTGTGCTCCATGTGCCTTAGCATAGTTTCAAGAAGGACCTGTTCCATAATCTTCTCAGGCACAGACGTGAGTGAGACTGACAGGGCAGTAGTTCTGAGGGTCCTCCTTTCTACCCTTTTTAAAAAAGTCCGTAAGTTTTCCCTTCTTCCAGTCACCAGGGACTTCACCACCATGACTTTTCAGATATCATGGAGAGTGATTTGGCAGCTATGTCAGCCAATTCCCTCAGGACTCTGGGATGATCTCATCAGGTGTTCAAGGCCAGGCTGGATGAGACTTTGAGCAACCTGGTCTAGTGGGAGGTGCCCTTACCCATAGCAGTGGGGTTGGAAGAAGATGATTCATTTATATATATCAAAGTTTCTGCTGCATGTGCAATAGCTCTTTTAGATGGGCTTCAGGGTTCTCTGGTGGTCAAGGGACGAAGAAAACATTTGCTGATTGACCCTCTTTTGTTATTCTTTTGATCTCAGTGACTTGACTCCCAGTTGTGATCCTAGAACCAGTTAGATAGTCATGTTAATAGACTTAAAGGTTAGATTGCATGCTTGATAATTGCATACAATTTGCTCACCTATCTACATGACTTGAACAAACAATCGGCTTGACCTTTAAGGAATTCTTAGTCCTTTTCGTTAACTTCCTTCATTCACCCCTTTTTCGCTTTTCTCTGCTGTTGTAGTTTTGCGTGGCTGGGTTCTGGTGGAGGACGGGGGGCTGCAGGGGGAGCTTCTGCAATAAGCAGCTAGAAGCTTTCTCCAGGCCCAACAATTAACACCATCTGACTCAAGGCTGAAGTTGTTGTTAACCAAGGCCAAGCCAATCAGCGACGGTCATAGCGCCTCTGGGAATCACATTTAAGAAGAAAAAAAACACAAGCAGACACTTTTTTTCACCAGAGAAGGGAGTGAGAAGATGTAAGAAACTGCAGACACCAAGGTCAGTGAAGAAGGCAGGTAGGGAGGAAGCGCCCCAGGTGCCGGAGAGAAAGATTCCCCTGTAGCCCATGGAGAAAACCACGGTGGAGCAGGTGTCCCCCCTGCAGCCCATGGAAAAGGATGAGACCCCACCTGCAGCCCATGGAGAGGCCCCATGCCGGAGCAGGTAGAGACATACAGAAGACGCTGTGACCCGTGTTGGAGCAAGTCTCTGCCAGCACTTGCAGCCTGTGGAGAGAGATAGAGACACAGAAATGAGCAAGCGAGATCAATCCACTCCAGAACAGGTTTGCTGGGGGGATAGGGGGGGCTTGTGACACTGTGGAGGACCAGGCTGGAGCAGTCTGGGCCTGAGAGACATTCTATGATTTATGACTGCACCTCATAGAAGTGACCCACGCTGGGGCAGCTAGTGAAGAGTTGAAGTCCTGTGGGTAAGGACTCAGGTTGGAAAAGCTCATGGAGGACTGTCTCCCGTGGGTGGGACCCCACGCTGGAGCAGGGGAAGGGTGTGAGGAATGTCCCCCCAGCTAAGAAGGGAAACAACCTGTGAGGAATGTCCCCCCAGCTAAGAAGGGAAACAACCTGTGAGGAACTAACCAAAACCCCTGTTCCCTGCCCCTCCCCATGCCACAATGGGGGAAAGAAGGGAGCGAAATCATGAATAAAGTCTGCTAAGAAGCGAGGGATGGGGAAGGTGTTTTAAGATCTGGTTGCACTTCTCATGACTCTGGTTTCACTGGTTGTGTAGTAGTGTAATAAATTAGAGAGTTTTCTTTCCTTTATTCTGTGTTGAGCCTGTTTTGCCCATGATGCTAATTGCAGAATGATCTCTCCCTGTCCTTATCTTGATTCCTAAGCCTCTCAATATATATTTTCTCCCCTGTCCAGCTGAAAAGGGGAGTGATAGAGGGACTTTGTTGGGTGTCTGGCCTTCAGTCAGGGTAAAACCACCACATCTGAAAATTCTTTCACAGTCTACAGTTTTCTATCCTCTGTCTTCAAAGGTGGATACAAACCCAACAGGCTGTTAAATTTAGTTTCTGACTAATATTTTTCATTAAATCTACATATACATTTGAATTGAATTCTGATGTTTAAACATATGTACTGGGGAATCTAATCCCCATGCCTCAGTGGACATAACTGATTCACCTTTTTTACCTGCCCACTTGCCTGAGGATGGCAAGCTGTATGTAATTTCCAATTAATTTTTAAAAATTTGCTGACAGTTTGAACAATTTGTGATACAAAGTGTGATCTTCTATCTGAAGAAATTATCTCAGGGACTCCAAATCAGGAGATTTTTTTTTTAAGATTTTAATTACTGCTTGACCCTTTTTTGATCAACAAGGGAACACTTTGGACCACACAAAATAAGTAGCTGTTAATACTAATAGATACCTGTACTCCCCTTTTCTAGGCAACTCTGAGAAGTTTATTTCCCAGCTTTGACCTGGGGCACATCCTTTGCTGATATTTTCAAACTTTACTTGATTCTCTGTGTTTGGGTTATTCTTTAAGCATATCTCACATTTATTAACTACATTTTTCACAGTTTGAAACAAGCTTCAGGCTATTATTTGTTTAGAGGAAGAGTTATACAACGTTTCTACTTCCCAGTGACTTTTTATTATGCTCGGTCCTTATGAAGGACCACAATAAAGGGAACTATTACTTGATTATCTTCTTCTATTGCCCATCCTAAGGAGTTAACTTTGGCTTTTAAGTCCTTCATTAACTTCTCATTCTTTCCATTGTACTCTACCTTCTCTGGCAGCAATAAAGATTTTTCAGGGATTAAACATAATACCAATGCCATGCCTTGTTCTGCTGCTCGCTTTGCCTCTTAATCAGCCCATTTATTACCCACCTCCTTATCGGTTTTACCCTTTTGATATCCTTTGCAATGCATAATTACAGAATCACAGAATCACAGAACCACAGAATTGTAGGGGTTGGAAGGGACCTCATCAAGGCAATTATTTCTGCCTTATGTGCTGTTGTCCCTTTTGGGAGGGATTTTGCTTCCACTACCTGATCTCTTGTTGTCAGAGCATACCCAGCCATCTGGAGTCCACAAAGTTGCTTCTGTCCGTATACCAGGTATGATTGGCTTTTTCCAATGGTTCTTCCTCCAGATCAGGTCTGCTCGCACAGACAGTCTCGATTATCTTGATGCAGTTGTGTACAGTGGAGTTGGCCTCCTGTTTCTCACTTTAAAAAGAAGCCAGGTTAGTTACTGTGGATGTCACAATTTCAACATCGTCCTGTTCCGTTAGATCTGCTTGGTATTTCAAAAACCTGGATGGTGAGAGCCAGTGCCCTCCTTTTTCTTCCAATACAGAAGTCACAGCATGAGAACTGTGAACGACCATCTTCTGCCCCAGGATAAATTTGTGAGCTTCTTGGATGATTATGACAACTGCTGCCACTGCCCAAAGGCATTCTGGCCATCCCTTGCTGACTTAACCCAATCGTTTAGAGAAGTATGCTACTGCTCACTTGTAAGGCCCTAGTTTTTGGGCTAGAATTCCCATGGCTATTCCTTGTTTCTTATATGCAAACAACCAGGAAAGTTTAGTCACATCTGGTAGGTCCAAGGCAGGGGCTGTCATTAATTATATTTTTAGCTTTTTGAATGCTTTTCTGGCTTCATCAGTCCAAATCAATTGCTTCTGATTGTCTTTTAGTAGCTTGTATAAGAGTTTTACTAACAGTCCATAATTATAACTCCATAAGCGACACCAACCTGTCATCCCTAAAAAGGTTCAGAGTTCTTTTACTGTGACTGGTTCTGGAGTCTTGCAGATGGCTTCTTTTCATTTGTTTCCAAGTTGTCATTGTCCTTGGGAGATCAGGAATCCCAAATATACTACTTCCTTCTTGGGCCTTCTGTAATGATACTCGATAACCACTTAGTCCAAGGAAATTCAATAAACTTACAGTCCATTCTTTACACTCCTCTTTCCTTTCTGTGGCAATGAAGATGTCATCTACATACTGTGCCGGAGCCGAAGTTTTGCGGACTCAACTCGGATCAATGTGATCAATGCTGAGCTCGTTTATACAAACACACACACAGCTTATATAGGTTTCTCTATCAGTACACGAGTTACGTTACATTGCTATTGGTTAGATGCCGTTCACCCGCCTTACATGTGTCTCACTATTGCTAACAATTGGTTAAAGCTACGCAGTCACATTAGTCCTTATAAGGCAGCTGTTGACATTCTTGCAGTTTCTTATCTCACAAGCTTGTCTCTCACAAGCTCTGTTTTGTGTTACTGCATACCGACATGTCTCTGCTAGCTTCCCCAGGCCTGATATATGGGGGTCAGCTATAAATCTGGATGGGCCACAAACCCACTCCTCACAAGATGTATTGCTACAATACTGCAAGAGAATCCCATTACCTGGAGGTCTCTCCCAAAGCTCCAGTTCTCTAGCCAATTGATTGCTGAAAATCATAGGACTGTTTAAATCCTTGGGGTAACACCATCTAAGTGAGTTGGGTTTTACATTCCAAATTGGGATTTTACTTTGAAAGGCAAATAAACTGCAACTTTCAGGGGCCAAGGTGAGGCAAAAGAAGGAATCTTTTAAATCCAGTACTGTAAACCATTCATAGGTTTCTTTTAGACTAGTCAATAGAGTGTATGGATTTGCTACCACGGGTTATGTCTTCTACAATTTTGTTTATTGCCCTCAAATCCTGTACCATTTGATATTTCTGGTTTCTTTACTGGTAGGATTGGGGTGTTGTATCTGACTCGCACTCAATTTGTAATCCAAAGACTAAAAACTTGTCAATTGTTTCTTTTATACTTCTTTGATCTTACAAACTTAATGAATATTGTTTTATTTTAACCTTTCCAGGACCAGTTTTCAATTCCACCTTTAATGGCATGGCATTCTTTGCATTACCAGGAATCACAGAATCACAGAATCGTAGGGGTTGGAAGGGACCTCGAGAGATCATTGGGTCCAACCCCCCTGCCAAAGCAGGCTCCCTAGCTCATATTGCACAGATAGGCGTCCAGATGAGTTTTGAATATCTCCAGAGATGGAGACTCCACCACCTTCCTGGGCAGCCTGTCCCAGGGCTCTGTCACCCTCACTGTGAAAAAGGTCTTCCGCATTTTGGTGTGGAACTTCCTATGCTCCAACTTGCAGCCATTGCTCCTTGTCCTGTCTCCACAGATGACTGAAAACGGGTTGGCCAATTCCCCCTGCATCCCATACTTAAGATATTTATAAACATTAATTAGGTCAACCCTTAGTCTTCTTTTCCCCAGACTGAACAGTCCCAGCTCACTCAGCCTTTCCTCATAGGGGAGATGCTCCAGGCCCTTAATCGTAGGCCTCCTCTGGAATCTTTCCAGGAGATCCCTGTCTTTTTTATACCAGGGAGCCCAGAACTGGACACAATACTCCAGGTGGGGCCTGACCAGGGCAGAGTAGAGGGGGAGGATCACCTCCTTAGACCTGCTGGCCACACTCTTCCTAATGCACCCCAGGATCCCATTGGCTCTCTTAGCCACCAGGGCATACTGCTGGCTCATGGCCAACCTGTCATCTACCAGGACCCCCAGGTCCTTCTCCACAGAGCTCCTCTCCAGCAGGTCATCCCCCAGCCTGTACTGATTCAAGCGGTTATTCCTTACCAGGTGCAAGACTCTACACTTGCTTTTGTTGAACCTCATTAGGTTTTTCCCTGCCCAGCTTTCCAGCCTGTCCAGGTCTCGCTGGATGGCAGTGCAGTGTTCCTGCGTGTCAGCCACCCCTCCCAGCTTTGTATCATCGGCGTACTTGCTGAGGGTGGATGCTATTCCCTCATCAAGGTCATTGATGAAGATACTAAACAGGACTGGTCCCAACACCGAGCCCTGGGGAACACTGCTAGTTACAGGTCTCCATTCAGACTCTGCTCCACTAATCACCACCCTCTGAGCTCGGTCCGACAGCCAGTTCTCACTGTCCACTCATCTATCCCATACTCTTTCAACTTTGCTATCAGGATGTCATGGGAGACAGTATCGAAAGCCTTGCTGAAGTCAAGGTAGATGACATCCACTGCTCTCCCTCCATCTACCCAGCTGGTGATGACATCATAGAAGGTTATGAGATTGGTCGGGCATGATCTCCCCTTGGTGAATCCATGCTGACTACTACTCCTCATGACCTTCTTTTCCAATTGCTTGAAGATGGCATCCAGAACAATCCCAGAATCCCAGAAGCCCACACTCCTTGATACACTTGATCTAGGATTTCACAGAATCACAGAATCACAAGGTTGGAAAAGACCTTTAAGATCATCAAGTCCAACCATTCTCATCCTAAACTAAATCATATCCCTAAGTACCTCATCTACCCTTTTTTCCCCTGTTTCCGGGGTATTCTCGGTTTGTTTTTCGATTTGTATCATAGTCAGACTTAGGACTTCAATTAATTATCTTTTACTTTGAATTCTACTTTGCCTTTTTCAAAAGATATTTGTGCTTCCAGTTGTTCTAACAAATCTCATCCTGTAATGATATTTGTTTCAGGGATTTTTGTAATTAAAGAAACTTGTGAATATCTTTTTTTCAATCTTGAATTTAATTGGCTGCAAAAAGAAAGCTTTTCTTTGTTGGCCAGTGGCTCCTGTAACAGTTACAAAATCCTCAACTGCAGGTATCAGTTCTTGGTTTAATATTGAATATTCGGTGTCTGTATCAAAAATTTTACAGGTTTTTTTCGCTTTTTTTTTTCCTATATATACTTTCATTAAGGGTTTAGCCAGGGAAGATTCCCCTGGTTCCCATCAGTTGTTTTTTATGTCATTTATCATCACTGGCTTGATTTTTTTTCTAATGCCCCATTTTTTTTAATCTATCAGGAGTGGTTGATTTTCTGAGGTGGGGCACTTTCATTGCTCTTTTCTCATAGCTCTGACTCACTGCACCCAGCATTGCATCCACATCCTCCAATCAGGGTTCTGAATTGTAACAATTAATTCAAATCTTTTAGGAACCCAAACAATACTACTTTTTTTTTCTATTATGTTTTCTATAACTAATCTTTAAATATTTCATTTTACTTATTTTTCTCTATTTTTTCCTTTTTTTTTTTTTTAATCCCCAGGACCCTATGGTCCTGGGGTGCTAAATTGATTCTGCATTCTTTCTATCATTCAGGGTGATTTTACAGACTGAAAGCCATATTTGCATAAACCGCTTTATCCAATTTTTCTTTTCGGTGCAGAAGTAACATTAGTTACAACAAAGTGATGTATTTTTTTTTTCTTTTCTTAAGTGTTAAAAGGCCATTTTTCTTCCATTATCTAGATTATATAAAGACCACCACTGGTTACGCTATTTAACTAAAGTTTTTCTATTTAAATTCCCTCCCAGCGGACCTCTGATGTTTGGGGTTTTTTTGGGTGTTTTTTTTTTTCTCTCCAATATGTTAAAATAGAATCATAGAATCAAAGAATGTGTAAGGTTGGAAGGGACCTTTAGAGGTCATCTAGTCCAACCCCCCTGCAGTAAGCAGGGACATCCTCACTAGATCAGGTTGCTCAGAGCCCCATCAAGCCTGACCTTGAATATCTCCAGGGATGGGGCCTCCACTACCTTTCTTGGAAACCTGTTCCACCCTCCTATTGAAGAATTTTTTCCTAATATAGAACCTAAACCTACCCTATTCTAGTTTAAAACCATTACCCCTCGTCCTATTGCTACATGGCCTCGTGAACAGTTCTTCCCCAGCTTTATTATAGGCACCTTTCAGATATTGGAAGGCTGCTATAAGGTCCTTTCAGAGCCTTCTCCAAACTGAGCAAGCTCAACTCTCTCAGCCTGTCTTCATAGGAGAGGTGCTCCAGCCCTTTGATCATTTTTGTGGCCCTCTTCTGGACACGCTCCAACAGGTCCATGTCCTTCTTGTGTTGAGGGCTCCAAAGCTGGACACAGTACTCCAGGTGAGGTCTCACCAGAGCAGAGTAGAGGGGCAGA
Source organism: Porphyrio hochstetteri (assembly GCA_020800305.1). Lineage (NCBI taxonomy): Eukaryota > Metazoa > Chordata > Aves > Gruiformes > Rallidae > Porphyrio > Porphyrio hochstetteri. The sequence goes on from CM036937.1 coordinate 3,407,099, forward strand.
ATCACCTCTCTTGGTCTTCTGGCCACACTTCCATTCTAACGGTCTCTTTTTCAAAATTTCTTTTGTTTGCCCCCCCCCCCCCCCCCCATTATATTATGCAACTGGGAGTTATGTTTTAACAATGACAAACACAAATTGTTATTATATTCACAAATAAAATTATCACTATTTACTCTGATCCTCTTGCTTCGTCCTCTCCAGCTGTTTCCCTCGTGGGATAACAGAACCACAGATCCGGACTCCATACTCATTCATGTGCAATTGCACATCTCATTCATCAGTCATTCACCACTCAGATAACAACAACGTTGTTTTGATAATGGAAATTCTGAACTCAAATATTGTTATGCCATTCCAAAATGTAAGAATCCTGAAACCCAAATACACAGATGAACACCGAAGAGTTCCCAGATGGACACCATAGTATCCCCAGATGAATACAAAAATGTCCCCAGAGGAAGGGTTCTCAGGTGGACACCAAAGTGTTCGCAGATGTATACCAGTAAGGTGCTAGCAACCCGGTATACGCTGTTCCACGTAAGAAAGTGTCTTCACAGTTTATGAATAGCACAGGTCCTATTGATCAGCCCTGAAGGAACTTTAAAGAACTATTTTTCACTGACCCTTCAAATTTATATATATATATATATATATACGTAGAGAGAGCAGTTAGTTGTAGTTAGAACTCCTAATATAATGCTGATTTTTCTCAGTGTCTTGCTGTTACTAGAGTTTATAACTCTGATAGCTAATGCAGCTATTCACTATTTAAAGTTGACAATTTCTTTAGGCTGAGACTTTTATTAATATCGTAGGCAGTGAGTGAATATTCTGCTATTGGTCTGGAATTAAAAATAAATCATGTTATTGTTTAGTGCCCATGGCAAGACTTATTTAACAGCAAATGATTTGAGTGATTTATTTTCCTAATGTAAACGGTTACTTGAATGTGTTTACATGAGTACTGCTTTAGTCTAAGCAAAAATGACTGACTTCTTAATTGTGGGAAGAAATTGAAATTGCAACTGTGGTGGTTTAGTCCTGGCTGGAGTCCAGACACCCACCAAAGTCACTTCCGTTTGTAGTTGGACAGGGGAGAAAATATATATTGAGAAGGTTAGGAATCAGTGTAAGGACAGGGAGAGATCATCCTGTCATCAACGACATGGGCAAAACAGACTCAACACAGAGTGAAGGAAAAAAACCTATCTAATTTATTACACTACACACACAGTGAAACCAGAGTCGGAAGCGTGACCAGATCTTAAAACACTTTTCCCCCCACCACTCCCTTCTTAGCAGACTTTAGTCAGGATTTTTGCTCCCTTCTTCCCTCCCGTTGTGGCACGGAGGGTGCAGGGACTGGGGAAATGGGGTTCTCAGTAGCACCTTCCCCCCCACCCCTCCATTCTCAGCAGACTTCCCATTAGTCATGATCTTGCTCCCTTCTTCCCCCCGATCGTAGCACGGGAGGCAGGGACTGGAAAAATCATAGAATCACAGAATCACAGAATCACAGAATCGTAGGGGTTGGAAGGGACCTCGAGAGATCATCGGGTCCAACCCCCTTGCCAAAGCAGGCTCCCTAGCTCATATTGCACAGATAGGCGTCCAGATGAGTCTTGAATATCTCCAGAGAAGGAGACTCCACCACCTCCCTGGGCAGCCTATTCCAGTGCTCTGTCACCCTCACTCTGTAAAAGGTCTTCCGCATTTTGGTGTGGAACTTCCTATGCTCTAACTTGCAGCCATTGCCCCTTGTCCTATCTCCACAGACGACTGAAAAGGGGTTGGCCAATTCCCCCTGCATCCCATACTTAAGATATTTATAAACATTAATTAGGTCCCCCCTTAGTCTTCTTTTCCCCAGACTGAACAGCCCCAGCTCACTCAGCCTTTCCTCATACGGGAGATGTTTCAGGCCCTTAATCATCTTCGTAGCCCTCCTCTGGACCCTCTCCAGGAGATCCCTGTCTTTTTTATACCAGGGAGCCCAGAACTGGACACAATACTCCAGGTGGGGCCTGACCAGGGCAGAGTAGAGGGGGAGGATCACCTCCTTAGACCTGCTGGCCACACTCTTCTTGATGCATCCCAGGATCCCATTGGCTCTCTTAGCCACCAGGGCACACTGCTGGCTCATAGCCAACTTGTCATCAACCAGGACCCCCAGGTCCTTCTCCACAGAGCTCTTCTCCAGCAGGTCATCCCCCAGCCTGTACTGATACTGATGGTTATTCCTCCCCAGGTGCAAGACTTTACACTTGCTTTTGTTGAATTTCATTAGGTTTCTCCCTGCCCAGCTTTCCAGCCTGTCCAGGTCTCGCTGGATGGCAGCGCAGTGTTCCTGCGTGTCAGCCACCCCTCCCAGCTTTGTATCATCGGCAAAAAATGGGGTTCTCAGTTACTTCTTCATGAGCTGTTTTCCTTTTCCAGATCTTAAAACATCTCTACCTCCCCCTCACTCCCTTCTTAGCAGACTTCACTCTAGTCATGATTTCACTCCCTTCTTCCCCCCACATTGAGGCCTTGGGTGGGATGGGCAGGGACTGGAAAATGGGGGCTTTGGTCAGTTCCTTGGAAGTTGGTTTCCTTCTTGGTCGGGCAGGGGGCATTCATTCCCCTGCTGCACCGTGGGATCCCACCCACGGGAGACAGTCCTCCATGAACTTCTCCAACATGAGTCCTTTTCCCACAGGGCTTTAGCTCTTCACTAGCTGCCCCGCCGTGGGTCACTGCTATGGCAGGCAGTAATAAATCACATTGTCTCTCAGTCCCAGTCCTCCACGGGGTCACAAGCCTCCCCCCAGCAAACCTGTTCTGGCGCAAATCTCTCTCTTGCTTATATCTGTGTCTCTGTCTCTCTCCATGGGCTGCAAATGCTGGCAGGGGCTTGCTCCAACTTGGGTCACAGCATCTTCTCTATGTCTCCACCTGCTCCATCCAGCACAGAGCCTCTCCACGGGCTACAGGTGGGGTCTCGGCCTTTTCCATGGTCTGTGGGGGGACACCCGCTCCACCATGAGTTTCTCCACGGGCTGCTGGGGCATCTTTCTCTCTGGCACCTGGGGCACCTCCTCCCCCGCCCTCCCCGGCCTTGGTGTCTGCACAGCTTGTTACATCTTCTCACTCCTTTCTCTGGTGGCAAAATGCAGCTGCTTCCATTTTTTTTTCTCCTATATGTGATTCCCAGAGGCACTGTGACCATCGCCGATTGGCTCGGCCTTGGTCAGCAGCAACTTTGGCCTTGAATTGGCTGATGTTTACAGTCTGGGGCCTGCAGAGAATTCCAGCAGCTCCTTAGAGCAGCCATTTTCTGCAGCCCCCGTTCTCTAACAGCACCCAGCTACTCAAAACTGCAACAGCAACGTATTTTAATTTTTAAGTATCCCAGGGAGAGCTGATAAACCCCTACCCAAAGCTCAGAGAAATTATGATCTTTGTATTGGTGGTGTTGTGCATGACTTTGCATAATGCTAATGTTTACTCTTGCACTGCTAGTAATTTCTAATGAAATTATTTATCCTTTTTTTCTTTTGTGACAAGAAGAGGTTTATTCAGTCCTAATTTACCCAACAATTTCATTCTTAATCCTCTTCTCCCCGCCCCCTTCCCCCCATTAGCTGATTTTAAAAGAATTTTGTTTTTTCCAGCATTTGGGTAGGATGTAACCCATGTTAGTGCCTGTAATAAGCTCAACACTTCAATGATTGTAGTTACTCTGGTGTTGACTAAAGGAGAAGTTTAGGCATGTGTGTCTCAATGAATAGATTTATAGAACAGCTTGTCATCTTTTTGGTTGGATACAGAGCTAATGTGACATTCCGTTTTCTAAAATGGATCATCCATTAAATAGTTTGTGGATTTGTATTTTAAGTGTCAAATAGCTTCTTATTTTTCAATATGCTTATTGGCTATTTAGATTATTTTTAAACCAATGAAATGCTATAATATATAATAGCTTGTCATTATAAGAATTTTGAATGCTTATGAATTTTATGTACTTTCAAAACCGATTGCTGTAGCAAAAATATTAATTATTAAGGTATAATACACCATTGCTTATATCTTCAGAAAGATTTCTGGCTCTCTTCTACAGCCTGCCACTGCTTACCTTTAAAGACAAATAGTAATTATGTTGCAGAATGTTGTAAGTTATAAAGCATCTGTAGTAATTGGGTGTAGACCTAAACCATGAACTGTGCTACCTGTGAATGTAGGAAACATGTTCTTTATTGTGGCCTGTGCTGGTTTTGGGTGGGATAGATAGATTAAATTTTCTTCATAGTAGCTACTATGGGTCTATGTTTTGGATTTGTGTTGATAATTTAGAGATGTTTTCCTTATTGCTGAGAAGGGTTTACACAGAGTCAAGGCCTTTACTGCTCTTCACACTGCCTCACTGGTGAGTGGGCTGGGGGTGCGCAAGAAGTTGGGGGGGATTGCACAGCCAAGACAGCTGACCTCAGTTGACCAAAGGGGTATTCCATACCATATGACAACATGCTTAGCATATACAGCTGGGGGAAGAAGAATGAAGAGGGGGACGTTGAGTGATGGCGTTTGTCTTCCCAAGTAACTCTTATATGTCATGGAGCTCTGCTTTCCTGGGGATGGCTGAACGCCTGCCTGGCAGTGGGAAGTGCTGAATGAATTTCTTGTTTTACTTTGCTTGTGTGTGTGGCTTTTGCTTTACTTCTAAACTGTATGTATCTCAACCCATGAGTTTTCTCACTTTTACTCATCTGATTCTCTCCCATATCCCACCAAGGCAGAATGAGTGTGTGGCTGTGTGGTACTTAGTTGCTGGCTGGGATTAAACCACAACATGGCCCTTCATGAGTAAAGTTGTAGAAGCCTACTGCATTAGAAAAATTTTTGTTTCAAGTATGTCAGCAAGTTATTTCGCTCTTACAAAAATAGAAGCATACAATCATAGAATTGTCTTAGTTGGAAGGGACCCTTTAGATCATCAAGTCCAACCATCACCCTAACCTGCCAACCACCACTAAACCATGTTCTCAGCACCACATCTAATCGTCTTTTAAATACCTGCAGGGACGGAGACTCCACTGCCTCCCTGGGCAGCCCTTTCCAATGCCTAACAACCCTCTCTGTGAAGAAGTTTTTCCTAATATCCAATCTAAACCTCCCCTGGATTAACTTGACACAATTTCCTCTTGTCCTGTCACTAGGGAAAAAAGGTCAGCCCCCCACCGCTCCACAACCTCATTTCAGGTAGTTGTAGAGAGCAATTAGCTCTTCCCTCAACCTCCTTTTCTCCAGACTAAACAATCCCAGTTTCCTCAGCTGCTCCTCACAACATTTATTCTCCAGTCCCCTCACTACCTTCATTGCCCTTCTCCGAACACACTCCAGCACCTCAATGTCTTTTCTATAGTGAGGGGCCCAAAACTGAACACAGTACCCAAGGTGGGGCCTCAACAGTGCTGAGTGCAGGGGACAATTGCTCCCCTAGTCCTACTCACCATACTATTCTTAATACAGGCCAGGATGCTGTTGACCTTCTTGGCCACCTGGGCACACTGCTGGCTCATATTCAGCCAGCTGTCAATCAACACCCCCAGGTCCTCCTCTGCCAGACAGCTTTCCAGCCACTCTTTCCCAAGCCTGCAAACATTGCAGGGTTTGGGTTATTATGACCCAAATGCAAGAGCCGGCACTTGGCTTTGTTGAACCTCATGCCATTGGCCTTGGCCCATCGATCCAGCCTGTCTAGATCCCTCTGTAGGGCTTTCCTACCCTCAAGCAGATCAACACTCCTGCCTAACTTAGTGTCGTCTGCGAACTTACTGAGGGTGCACTCGATCCCCTTTGATGCCTCGGAAAGCCGGAATCAAAACTCAATAGCCTTGGTGACTATTAAGCAGGTATCCTTTATTGCAGCGCTGGGCACACAGGGGATCTCTCCTCCAAATGTGTGCGCCTACTGAAGCCAAATTGCTCATATTTATACAGATTAACTATACATATTCATTATAATTTCCAAGAAAGGCAGTTATGCTAATTATTTCTAAGAAGTCATTTACATTAACTCCTCCCAGATAGAGCATGCTCAGTGACACTCAGGGGGTCTTCCGGTGGTCTTCATGGATGAAGGCTGGACGTCTTCCTCGCTCTCAGCGCATGCTCTTTACGTTTCTTCTCCGTGATTATCTGAGCTCAAAAACACATTCCTTTTTGCTGAAAACAAGATATACTCTGTCTCCTAATTGGTCGTTAGTCTTATGACTCCTCTGTCTCCTGCTCCCTCTAGTTTCAAGGCTGTTGCACTGTTATGGCTGAGTTTTGTAGCCGCTTTCATGAAACCGCTTGAGTGATGACTGCTAAAACCCAAAACTAATCCATTCCTAAAAATACACACATTCTTACTTTATCTTCAAGGCTGTTACTGTTGCATTGTTATGGTTAAGTTTTGCAAGTGCTCTCACAAGTAGCCTACACAGTTACAGCTTTCTCCTAAACTGATCTATTCTTAAAACCATGAAAATTCTTATATTAAAGTTATATTAATTGTCTCTTGAGCTACACCTATATCAATCTATTAAGCATGATTACATTTCATTGAATCACCTTGTCCAGGTCAATAATAAAGATATTAAAGAGAACTAGCCCCAGCACAGAGCCCTGAGGAACACCACTGGTGACTGGCCACCAACTGATTTTAACTCCATTCACCACCACTCTCTGGGCCCGACCATCCAGCCAGTTTTTTACCCAGAGAAGAATACACCCATACAAGCCAAGAGCAGCCAGTTTCTCTAGGAGAATGCTGTGGGAAACTGTGTCAAAAGCTTTGCTAAAATCCAGATAGACAACATCCAGAGCTTTTCCCTCAACCTAAGTGGGTTATCTTGTCATAGAAAGAGATCAGGTTTGTCAAGCAGGACCTGCCTTTCATGAACCTGTGCTGACTGGGCCTGATCGCTTGTTTTTCCTGCACATGCCTCATAATGACACTCAGGATGATTTGCTCCATGATCTGTTGTAGTTTTGCATGGCTGGGTTCTGGTGGAGAAGGGGAGGCTGAAGGGCTGGTTTCTGCAAGAAGCAACTAGAAGCTTTCTCCAGGCCTGAGAGAGTAAACACCAACCAACTCAAGGCCTGAGTCGTTGTTGACCAAGGCCGAGCCAATCAACGATGGTCATAGCGGCTCTGTGAATCACATTTAGGAGAAAAAAAAATGCTAGCAGCCCCTTTTGCCACTAGAGAAGGGAGTGAATTGTAAGAAACTGCAGACACCAAGGTCAGTGAAGAAAGAGGGGGGGGGAGGATGAGGCACTCCAGGTGCCAGAGAGACATTCTGCAGCCAGTGAAGAAGACCATGGTGAAGCAGGCTGTCCCCCTGCAGCCCAGAGATAATGACGGGGAGTAGAGATCCCATCTACAGCCCATGGAGGACCCCACGCCAGAGTGGGTGGAGACACCTGAAAGACACTGTGACCCTGTAGGAATACCACATTGGACTGAGCTCCTGACAGTGAAACCTGCAGCCCATGGAGAGACTGACCCATGCCGGAGCAGGTTTGCTGGGGGACTTATGAGTCTGGGGGGGACCAGGCTGGAACAGTCTGGGTCTGAAGGTTGGCACCCCATGGAAGGGAGCCACGCTGAGGCAGCTGTTGAGGAGCTGAAGCCCTGACAGAAAGGGCTCATGGAGAAGTTTGTGAAAGACTGTCTCCCATGGGTGGGACCCCATGCTGGAGCAGGAGAAGGGTGTGAGGAATGCCCCCCTAGCTAAGAAGGGAAACAAACTGTGAGGAACTGACCGAAACCCCTGTTCCCCGCCCCTCCCCATGTCGCTGTGGAGGAATGGCTCCGTGAGAACGGCCACATATTCCTCACTCTCTATTCCTGCGAACAAAACAGCCAGAATGAAATATCACTTTAAAGGAATGTGGAGCTAGCAGCAAAGTCAGATAATGGGTTAAGGAGTGTGGACTGTGAATAGAAGCTCCTAATTCTGAAACATTCCTCTGAGGCAAGATAAGATATAGGCCTTGCACAGGTGTCCGCTCTATCGCCTTCACTGTTTTCACTTCCCTCCCCCCATGGTTCCCAGCCATGCTTTGTTAAGCTTGCTAGAGAGTATAGAATCATGCTGCTCTGTAGAATAAACGAACTGACTGCTTTTAGCCACATTGGTGTGCGGTCTGATTCCTAGTGCCGTCCCGCTCTTTCGAAGCCCCTGGACCTAAAAGTTTCCCAAGATCTGGATTAGGACGCGGGGAACACTCGACATGTCGCAATGGGAGGGGGGAAAGAAGTGAGTGAAATCATAACTAAAATGAAGTCTGCTAAGAAGGGAAGGGTGAGGGGAGATGCTTTAAGATCTGGCCACACTTCTCATTATCCAACTCTGGTTTCACTGTGTGTGTAGTGTAGTGTAATAGAGAGTTTTCTTTCCTTTATTCTGTGTTGAGTCTGTTCTGCCCGTGACGCTAATTGCACAATGATCTCTCCCTGTCCTTATCTTGACTCCTAAGCCTCTCAATATATATTTTCTCACCGGTCCAGCTAAAAAAGGAAGTGATAGTGATATTGGTGGGTATCTGGCCTCCAGCCAGGGTAAAACCACCACATCTTCCCATGCACTGAGGTCAGACTGACAGACCTATAGTTCCCTGGGTCCTCCTTCCGGCCCTTCTTGTGTATGGGCATTACATTTGCTAATCTCCAGTCAACTGGGACCTGCCCAGTCAGCCAAGACTGCTCATAGATTATGGAAAGTGGCCTGGTGAGCACTTCCACCAACTCCCTCGGTACCCTTGGGTGGATCTCATCTTGCCCCATAGACTTGCATACATCTAGGTGCTGAAGCAGGTCCCTCACCATTTCTCCTTGGATTACAGGGGCTGCTTTATGCTCCCCATCCCACCCCTCCTCAGGTGGCACAGGGGGAGACGGGGAATGGGGGTTTCAGTCAGTTGTCTCTGCTGGTCTTTCCTTCTTAGGGGTAGGATTCCTCACACTCTTGCCCTGCTCCTGCATGGGGTCCCACTGTGCCATCCCACCAGGCAGGCAAACCAGGGAGATTCACATTGTACCCCCTTGCTTTCTAAATTCCTTCTCAGTGAGGAGTCTAGGTACAGCTGGACCAAATCCTTCTCTCAGACCTGTCTGTCCTGCTCCAGCAGATGGGTATGTGTAGAGTTAACCTTTTCTACCTGCCCCAGGGACTAGGCTAACTCTCTCTTAACTAGTCTCTTTTAACAACCACACCACTGAGATTAGCTTCTATAATCCTCTGTGTGGTACACAGGAGTAACAACAATTACCCAGGAGGTCCAAGCAAAGCACAACTTTACTTGAAAGAGAATACGATTATAAAGCTTGCAAACAAACCCACACCACACTATATATTTGGAGCAACGGATTACAATTAGTAGAACTTAGCAAAACTAGAAATGCTGTTACTGTTATGTGCTGAGAATAAGGTTAGAAGATCAGAGAGAGAGATTGAGAAAGAGATTGTGAAGATATCACTACCCTGGGATCCAGCATAGATCAGCATAAAGTTTTAGTCCCTGGATGGTGGGCGTGTGCCAGATGTCCCGAATCTGCATCTTTTATGCTCCCTGGCCCCACCCTTCTGGGAAGGCCTTGCATATCTTACACAGACTCACTGTAGTGTTCTGGAAATGAGTCAGTTTGGAATGGGGGTCCCAGGTGGTCATTTGACCCCCCCAAACTGGACTGAATGAGCAATGGCCCTGTTCAGTGGCCTTACACAGGATTTTAGCAAGAAGGTGCTCTGCTTCCACATTGCCCTGCTTGCCTGTCACTGTTCCTTATTGGATAAGGACAGTATCCTGTTTATCAGGGTGGCTACTGAATGAGGGGCTGCCTCCCCCCTCCTTCTTCACTGACCTTGGTGTCTGCAAAGTTTCTGACATCTTCTCACTCCTTTCTCTGGCAGCAAAAAGCAGCTGCTTGTGGGTTTTTTTTTTTTCCTTCTAAAAGGAAAGAGAACTATCTAATTTTTTTCTAAAGGAACTAAAACTCTCTAATTTATTACACTACACTGCACACACAGTGAAACCAGTCGGATAATGAGAAGTGCGACCAGATCTTAAAGCACCTTCCCCCCAGCCCTCCCTTCTTAGCAGACTTCACTTTAGTCATGATTTTGCTCCTTCTTCCCCCATTGTGGAACGAGGAGGGGCAGGGAATGGGGGTTTCCCTTTGAACATCCAGCCCAGCACCTGCAGTCGGGGTGCCAGGAGGAGCTGGGCTTCAGTTCCAATCACTTCTGAAGCGGCTCGAACCCCTTCATATGCTGCCAGTATTTCCTTTTCTGTTGGAGTGTAACAGGCCTCAGATCCTCTCTATCCCTGACTCCAAAACCCCAGCGGTCAGACTCCCCATGTGCTTTCTGCCAGAGACTCCAGGCAGGGCCATTCTCCCCAACTGCGGTGTAGAGCACATTTTTAATATCTGGCCCTGTCTGGACAGGCCCAAGAGCTACTGCGTGGACTGTTTCCTGTTTGATCTGTTCAAAGGCTTGTCGCTGCTCAGGGCCCCATTGGAAATCATTCTTCTGGGTTACATGATAGAGAGGTGTCCTGGTTTCAGCTACGATGGAGTTAATTTTTTTTTAGCAGCAGATGGAATGCCATGTTTGGGTGTTAGGATGAGAACAGTGCTGATAGCACCCTGATGTTTCTAGTTGTTGCCAAGCAATCAAGGACCTTTCTCAGTTCTTCATATTTCCCTATTAATGAGAAAGGAGGGGACGCAGCCAGGACAGGTGACCCGAATTGGCCAAAGAGGATATTCCATGCCAGTTACGTCATGCTCAGTATAAAGGGGGACTGGGGGGAAGAGGAGGAGACAACGCCAGGACGTGCAGTTTCTGGGGACGGTCGGGTTCCGGGACGGCTCTAAGCTGTGCGGCCTGAGTTGTGTGGTTTGGTGAGAAATTGCATTGTGTATCGCCAGTTATCCACCCCTTATTCCATACCATTTACGTCATGACCAGATCCAACAATTTTCTTTGGGTACAACCAGTTTAAAGTTGTTGAGTTCATTTAGTCCATGATTTTCAGGCTCCATTTGTTGTAACAGTTTCTCAGGATAATGGTATGTTCCATTGGCTCGTTGCATGCTGCATCTCAGGCTCTTGACTGATACACCTGGCATGGTCCATGCTCATAGTCTGTGGGTCAGAGGTGTTTATTTTCAAAGGGAAAAAAAAGTTCTCGGGAGGCCAGGCTTTAGTTCCATCATCGTGGCACTCATTCTTCATTAACTTGTATGACTCCGGCTATAATGCTATTGGTACAACATACAGCAATTATAACAATAATGAATATATAATAATGGGTTATTTAGCAATTATTATAATTTCTACTTTATTAATTATATTGGCTATTCTCACCCAAAATCAGATCCCCTTGAGGTACACATCGAACTTCTCCATCCCTCTGCATTACCCACCAAGTACAGCCAGGTCCTTGAGCAAAAACAATCCCAGACATGGGTTTACCTTTGCCTGAAGCAGGGATGACCCAAACTCTCTTTCCCAATACACTCTTCATATGCACTACTGGGACTCTGTCTCCCTCTACAGTACATGGAAATTTTGACTGGGCAGGGCCAGCCCGATTGGTAGATCCCCTAGAGTTAACTAACCACATGGCTTTGGCCAAATGTGTATCCCAGTGCTTGAATGTCCCACCACCCATTGCTTTCAGTGTAGTTTTTAAAAGTCTATTATATCGTTCAATTTTCCCAGAGGCTGGTGCATGATAAGGAATGTCGTACACCCACTCAATGCCATGCTCTTTGGCCCAGGTGTCTATGAGAGTGTTTCGGAAATGAGTCCCATTGTCTGACTCGATTCTTTCTGGAGTACCATGTCGCCAGAGGATTTGCCTTTCAAGGCCCAGAATTGTATTTCGAGCAGTGGCATGGGGTACGGGATATGTTTCTAGCCAGCCGGTAGTTGCCTCCACCATTGTAAGCACATAACGTTTGCCATGGCGGGTTTGTGGGAGGGTGATGTAATCAATCTGCCAAGCCTCCCCATATTTATATTTCATCCACCGTCCTCCATACCAAAGGGGCTTTAACCGCTTAGCTTGCTTGATTGCAGCACATGTCTCACATTCATGGACAACTTGTGCGATGGCGTCCATGGTCAAGTCCACCCCTCGATCCTGAGGCCATCTATATGTTGCATCTCTCCCTTGATGACCCGAGGTATCATGAGCCCATCGAACTATGAATAATTCACCCTTACGTTGCCAGTCTAGATCTACCTGAGCCACTTTAATCCTAGCAGCCTTATCTACCTGATGGTTGTTTTCATGTTCCTCCATGGCCCGACTCTTAGGTACATGGGCATCGACATGACGTAACTTTACAACAAGTTTCTCTAACCGAGCAGAAATATCTTGCCATAAGTCAGCAGCCCATACGGGTTTGCCTCTATGCTGCCAGTTGTTCTTTTTCCACTGCTGCAACCACCCCCACAGGGCATTCGCCACCATCCATGAATCAGTATAATGGTAGAGCATTGGCCACTTTTCTCTCTCAGCAATGTCCAGGGCTAACTGGATGGCCTTCACCTCAGCGAACTGGCTTGATTCACCTTTTCCTTCAGTGGCTTCTGCTACTCTTCTTATAGGATTCCATACAGCAGCTTTCCATCTCCGATGCTTACCCACAATGCGACAAGACCCATCAGTGAACAGGGCATATTGCTTCTCATTCTCTGGCAGTTTGTTGTAGGGTGGGGCTTCTTCAGCGCGTGTTACCTCCTCATCCTCTGGTGACATCCCAAAATCTTTGCCTTCTGGCCAGTCTGTGATCACCTCCACGATTCCTGGGCGATTGGGGTTTCCTATTCGAGCCCGCTGTGTAATTAGTGCAACCCACTTGCTCCACGTAGCATCAGTGGCATGGTGTGTAGAAGGAACCTTCCCTTTGAACATCCAGCCCAGCACCGGCAGTCGGGGTGCCAGGAAGAGCTGGGCTTCAGTTCCAATCACTTCTGAGGCAGCTCGAACCCCTTCATAGGCGGCCAGTATTTCCTTTTCTGTTGGAGTATAATTGGCCTCAGATCCTTTGTAGGCCCGACTCCAAAACCCCAGCGGTCGACCTCGAGTCTCCCCTTGTGCTTTCTGCCAGAGACTCCAGGTTCGGCCGTTCTCCCCGGCTGCAGTGTAGAGCACATTTTTAATATCTGTCCCTGTCCGGACAGGCCCAAGGGCCACTGCATGGACTATCTCGCGTTTGATCTGCTCAAAGGCTTGCTGTTGCTCAGGGCCCCATTGGAAATCATTCTTCTTTCGAGTTACATGGTAGAGTGGGCTCACAGTGAGGCTGTAGTTTGGGACATGCATTCGCCAAAAACCTATAACACCTAAGAAAGCTTGTGTTTCCTTTTTGTTGCTTGGTGGAGACATAGCTGCTATTTTATTAATAATGTCCATTGGGATCTGACGACGCCCATCCTGCCATTTTATTCCTAAAAACTGGATTTCTTGCGTAGGCCCCTTGACTTTACTTCGTTTTATAGCAAAACCGGCTTTTAAAAGGATTTGAATTACCCTTTTCCTTTTTCAAAAACTTCCTCTGCTGTGTTGCCCCATACAATGATGTCATCAATATACTGCAGGTGCTCTGGTGCTTCACCCTTTTCCAATGTAGTCTGGATTAGTCCATGGCAGATGGTGGGGCTATGTTTCCACCCCTGGGGCAGACGATTCCACGTGTATTGGATGCCTCTCCAAGTGAAAGCAAACTGTGGCCTGCACTCTGGCACCAGTGGGGATCGAGAAGAAAGCATTCGCAATGTCGATTGTGGCGTACCACTTGGCTGCCTTCGATTCCAATTCATACTGGAGCTCTAACATGTCTGGCACAGCAGCACTCATACCTGGAGTGACTTCATTTAGGCCACGATAATCTACTGTCAGCCTCCACTCTCCATTGGACTTCCTCACTGGCCATATGGGACTGTTAAAGGGTGAGTGGGTTCGGCTGATCACTCCCTGATCCTCCAGTTGACGAATCAGCTTATGGATGGGAATCAGGGAATCTCGGTTAGTACGGTGTTGTCGTCTGTGCACCGTCGTCGTAGCAACTGGCACTTGCTGTTCTTCGACCTTCAACAACCCCACAACAGCAGAATCCTCCGAGAGTCCAGGCAAGGCACACAGTTGTTCAATTCCTTCTGTTTCCAAAGCAGCTATTCCAAAAGCCCATCGGTACCCTTTTGGGTCTTTAAAATACCCTCTACGTAGATAATCTATACCTAAAATGCACGGAGCTTCTGGACCAGTCACAATGGGGTGTTTTTCCCAGTCCTTCCCAGTTAGGCTCACCTCAGCCTCTAGCACAGTTAGTTGTTGGGATCCCCCTGTCACTCCAGAAATGCAAACGGGTTCTACCCCTTCATGATTCGATGGCATTAGAGTACACTGGGCACCAGTATCCACCAGAGCTTTGTACTCTTGTGGGTCTGACGTGCCAGGCCATCGGATCCACACAGTCCAATAAACCCGATTATCCCTCTCCTCCACCTGGCTGGAGGCAGGGCCCCTCTATTGCTGCTGATCATATTGGTCGTCCACTGGTTGCATAAAGGATTTAGAGGTCCCTTCAAGAGGATCAGACACATCAGACATATAGGTAGGCCTTCCAGTTGGTCTAGGGAACTGCCCAGTAGAAACTGGTGCAGCCTTCTTCCTGTCAGAATCTTGTTGTGCGAATGTTTTACCCCGCAGGTCATTTACTCGTGCTCGAAGGGCTGAGGTGGGCTGCATATCCCATTTCCTCATGTCCTCTCCATGGTCAAGCAGGTAAAACCACAGCGTGCGTCGTGGTGTGTATTCTCCCTCTTGGAACGATGGACACTTTCTCCCAGTAGCTGCAACATTGCTCCATATGGGTTGGGAGTTGGACACATTGTTGTCAAGTCGTTGAACCAGTTTCTCTACTGCTGCAATGACGGAGAGGGAAACATTGTCTTGATATTTCCGGAGTCGGCAGGCCACCTCATTTACGGTTGGCGGATCCGTATTATTCCAGTCAATTGCTGCCAGTGAATTGGTGTGCCCTGATGGTGCACTTCGTACAACCTTACGCCACATATCTGGAGTGCATAGGACTTCATCAGGATCAGCGGGAAGCTGTGAATTGTCCAGATCATAATAAATTATCTCCCGTACAGCTAATTCTCTCAGGTGCTGGACAGCTGTCTCTATGCTATTACACTTGGGTTTCTGACATGTAATATATTCCTTTATGGAATATCTTTCCTGCACACTTGACAGTAGTCACCTCCAGAGGCTGAGGATTTCCGGCCTCCTCCCAATTGCTTTGTCAATTCCTCCTTCTCTAGCTAGGGATCCCAACTGCTTGGCCTCTCTGCCTTCTAATTCCAAACTATTGGCCCCATGATCCCAGCATCGGAGCAACCAAGTGATAATGTGCTCACTTGGGTGGCGGGTGAAATCTTTTCGAACCTCACGCAGCTCACTCAGAGTCAAGGATCGGGTAACAACCTCTGGTTCTGCCTCATCCTGATATCCTTGGGATGGTCCCGGTTGATCATCATCATCATCCGTCACTATGCGAACTGATTTCTTTGTGTATTTCCTCTTTTGTACGGGAGCAACAGACACTGGTGTGGGTTGGTTTTTCTGATCATCTGCAGTGTCTGCTGTAGAGATTACAGTAGCTGCAGTGTCGGTCACAGGGGTTGCAGTAGCTGCAGTGTCGGTCACAGGGGTTGCAGTAGCTGCAGTGTCAGCCACAATGGTTGCAGCAGCTATAGTATCTGCCAGTCTGTTTCCTTTCCCTTCTCCCTGACAGTGCTGACAGTGCTGACAGTGCTGCCTGCTATCAAGCAGTGTTTGGTAAATAGTGGCCAGAGCCCAGCACAGTGCAGTAAGGTGTCCATCTCTGGGAAACCTACAGCAATTTTTTTTAGATATGCAGTCACTTTATCAGGGTCTTGTAGCTGTTCAGGAGTGAAGTTCCAAACCATCGGGCGTGAGAAAGTGCCTAGGTACTTGCCCATACTTTGCCACATTCCCTGCCACTCGTGATTATTCTGTCTCAGAGAAAGCTCTTCAGTGGTATTCATAAACCTATGCTTGATATATAACAAAAACTGAACCATCTGCACCAAACCTACCAATAGCAAAATGCTAGTTTGAATATCCCAGAGATATTGAAGATTTTCAAAAACTGTCCTAAGAGCTGTTGTATTTAGCCCAAAGGAAAAGAAAACAGTGCCCCCACCATACCGGCTGCTGTTATTAACCCCTCCCTGTCCAAAGAATGGACAGGACAGCAAAACCTCATACAAGTACCAGCTTAAGCTCATGGTCATCGATATTATTGTATCATAGACCGATATCATAAAATACACTATAATGAAGTATGGGAACAAATACGGGAGCCGCAGACCTGAGAGACTAAAAAATCCTGCCAGGATTGTATACAGCATGCGGTGGTTTCGCTGCCACAGCCTTGTGAATAAATACCACAGCATCATGACCAGAGATTGCTTAAACAACAGTGCTTATCTTAATTGCGATAGTTAGGGTCAGATCTACCGTTATCCCAACCGTTCGTGCCCCACGTTGGGCGCCAAAATGACTGTCGTGGTTTTGCCCCAGCTGAGGGCTGCACCCCACACAGTCGCTTGTACTTTTAAAAGGAAGAGGGAAGGAAAGTTGGGGGAGGGGGAAAAGGGAAGGAAGAAAGGAGGAAAAGAAACCGCAACCTAGAAACCAGAACCCCGCAGGTTGGGATAAGGATAGTTTACTAAACAATAGCAGAAAACTAGATATAACAATAACAGGAGTTTAAAGCACAAAATATATGAAAGTGGTGATACACAATGCAGTTTCTCACCAAACCACACAACTCAGGCCGCACAGCTTAGAGCCGTCCCGGAACCCGACCGTCCCCAGAAACTGCACGTCCTGGCGTTGTCTCCTCCTCTTCCCCCCAGTCCCCCTTTATACTGAGCATGACGTAACTGGCATGGAATATCCTCTTTGGCCAATTCGGGTCACCTGTCCTGGCTGCGTCCCCTCCTTTCTCATTAATAGGGAAATATGAAGAACTGAGAAAGGTCCTTGATTGCTTGGCAACAACTAGAAACATCAGGGTGCTATCAGCACTGTTCTCATCCTAACACCCAAACACGGTATTCCATCCGCTGCTAAAAGAAAATTAACTCCATCGTAGCTTAAACCAGGACAAGAGGGCTCACAATGAGACTGTAGTTTGGGACATGCATTCGCCAGAAACTCACGATGACTAGGAATGCTTGTGTCTCCCTTTTGTTGGTTGGTGGAGACATAGCTGCTATTTTATTGACAATGTCCATTGGGATCTAACCACATCCATCCTGCCATTTTTTTCCTAATAACTGGATCTCTTGGGCAGGCCCCTTGACTTTCCGTTGTTTTATAGCAAAACCAGCTATCAAAAGGATTTGAATCATCTTTTTTCTTTTCTCAAAAACAACTTCTGCTGTGTTGCCCCATACGATTATGTCATTAATATACTGCAGGTGCTCTTTGGCTTCATGCTTTTCTAATGCAGTCTGGACCAGTCCATGACAGATGGCGAGGCTGTGTTTCCATCCCTGGGGCAGACAATTCCATGTGTATTGGATACCCCTGAAAGTGAAAGCAAACTGTGGCCTGCACTCTGCTGCCAAAGGAATTGTGAAGAAAGCATTTACAATGTCAATTGTGGCATACCACTTAGCTGCCTTTGACTCTAATTCATACTGGAGTTCTAGCATGTCCAGCACAGCAGCACTTATAGGCAGCATGACTTCATTCAGGCCACGATAATCTACTGTCAGCTTCTATTCTCCATTGGACTTCCACAGTCCAGATTGGACTATTGAAGGGTGAGCAGGTTCTGCTGATCACTCCCTGACTCTCCAGTTGATGAATCATCTGGGTGGGGATCAGGGAGTCTTGGTTGGTGCAGTATTGTTATCTGTGCACCATCATGTTAGCAATTGGCACCTGGTGTTCTTCTACCTTCAGCAACCCCACAACAGAAGGGTCTTCTGACAGTCTGGGCAGAAGAGATAGTTGTTCAGTTTCTTCTGTCTCCAAGGCAGTTATTCCAAAAACCCACCGGTACCCTTTTGGGTCTTTAAAATACCCTCTATGGAGATAATCTGTACCCAAGATGCATGGAGCCTCTGGGCCAGTCTACAATGGGGTGTTTTTCCCAGTCCTTCCCAGTTAGGCTTACTTCATCCTCTAGCAGAGTCAACTGTTGGGATTCCATTATCACTCCAGAAATACAGATGGGTTCTGACCCTTTATGCTTCAATGGCATTAGAGTACACTGGGCGCCGGTATCCACTAAAGCTTTGTACTCTTGTGGGTCTGATGTGCCAGGCCATCGGATCCATACAGTTCAATAAACCCGGTTGTCCCTCTCCTCTACCTGGCTGGACGCAGGGCCCCTCTAATGTTGCTGATCATATTTGCTGTTCACTTGTTGCATAAAGGACTTAGAGATTCCTTCAAGAGGATCAGACATATCAGACATATAGGTAGGCCTTCCACTTGGTCTAGGGAACTGCCCGGTGGAATCTGGTGCAGCATTTTTCCTGGCAGAATCTCTTTATTGTAATTGTTTTACCTTGCAGCTCATTTACTCGGGTTGAGGTGGGCTGCCTATCCCAATTCCTCATGTCCCATCCATGGTCAAGCAGGTAAAACCCCAGCATGCCCCATGGTGTGTACCCTCTATATTCTCTGTCTTTTGAGAAGATGGACATTTTCTCACAAAAGCTGCAACACTGCTCCATACGGGTTGGGAGTTGGATGCATTGTCTTCAAGTCGCTGGACCAGTTTCTCTACTGCTGAGATGAGGGAAAAGGAAATATTGTCTTGATATTGCCAGAGTCGGCTGGCCAGTTCATATACTGTTGGTGTATCTGTATCACTCCAGTCCATTACTGCCAGTGAATTGGCGTGTCTTGATGGTGAATTTCGTACAACCCTACGCCACATGGCTGGGGTGCATCAGACTTCATCAGGATCAGTGGGTAACTGTGTTTTCCAGATCATAATAAATCATCTCCTGTACAGCTTATTCTCTCAGGTGCTGGACAGCTGTCTCTATGGTGTTTCACTTGGGTGTCTGACATGTAATATATTCCTTTATGGGATACCTTTCCTTCACACTTGACAGCAGTCGCCTCCAGAGGCTGAGGGTTTCCAACTTTTTTCAAATTGCCTTGTCGATGCCTCCTTCCCTAGCTAGGGATCCCAGCTGCTTGGCCTCCCTGCCTTGTAATTCCAGGCTATTGGCCCCATTATCCCAGCATCAGAGGAACCAAGAGATAATGTGCTCACTTGGATAGCCGCTGTAATCTTTTCACACCTCTCGCAGCTCACTCACGGTCAGGGATCGGGTGATGACCGCTGGTTCTGCCTCATCCTCCTGTTCTCGTGATGGCCCCGGTTTATCATTATCATCCTTCTCTACACAAACTGATTTCTATGTGTATTTCCACTTCTGTATGGGAGCAACAGACACTGCTGTGGGTTGCTTTTTTGGATCATCAGCAGTGCCTGTCACAGGGGTTGCAGTAGCTGCAGTATCTGCAGGTTGGTTTTCTTTCCCTTCCCCCTGACAGTGCTGCATGCTGTCAAGCAGCATTCGGTAGATAGTGGCCAGGGCCCAGCACGGTGTAGTAAGTTGTGCTTCTTTGGAATAACTACAGCGATTTTTTTCAGATATGCTGTCACTTTATCAGGGTCTTGTTGCTGTTTGGGTGTGAAGTTCACAGAATCACAGGGGTTGGAAGGGACCTCTAGAGATCATCGGGTCCAACCCCCCTGCCAAAGCAGACTCCCTAGCTCATATTGCACAGATAGGCGTCCAGACGAGTCTTGAATATCTCCAGAGAAGGAGACTCCACCACCTCCCTGGGCAGCCTATTCCAGTGCTCTGTCACCCTCACTGTGTAAAAGTTCTTCCGCATGTTGGTGCGGAACTTCCTGTGCTCCAATTTGCAGCCATTGCCCCTTGTCCTATCTCCACAGACGACTGAAAAGGGGTTGGCCAATTCCCCCTGCATCCCATACTTAAGATATTTATAAATATTAATTAGGTCCCCCCTCAGTCTTCTTTTCTCCAGGCTGAACAGCCCCAGCTCACTCAGCCTTTCCTCATGGGGGAGATGCTCCAGGCCCTTAATCGTAGGCCTCCTCTGGAATCTTTCCAGGAGAACCCTGTCTTTTTTATACCAGGGAGCCCAGAACTGGACACAATACTCCAGGTGGGGCCTGACCAGGGCAGAGTAGAGGGGGAGGATCACCTCCTTAGACCTGCTGGCCACACTCTTCCTGATGCATCCCAGGATCCCATTGGCTCTGTTAGCCACCAGGGCACACTGCTGGCTCATAGCCAACTTGTCATCAACCAGGAACCCCAGGTCCTTCTCCACAGAGCTCTTCTCCAGCAGGTCATCCCCCAGCCTGTACTGATCTAGATGGTTATTCCTCCCCAGGTGCAAGACTTTACACTTGCTTTTGTTGAATTTCATTAGGCTTCTCCCTGCCCAGCTTTCCAGCCTGTCCAGGTCTCGCTGGATGGCAGTGCAGTGTTCCTGCGTGTCAGCCACCCCTCCCAGCTTTGTATCGTCAGCGTACTTGCTGAGGGTGGATGCTATTCCCTCATCAAGGTTGTTGATGAAGATATTAAACAGGACTGGACCCAACATCGAGCCCTGGGGAACACCGCTAGTCACAGGCCTCCATTCAGATTCTGCTCCACTGATCACGACCCTCTGAGCCCGGTCCAATAGCCAGTTCTCAACCCACCTCACTGTCCACTCATCTATCCCATGATCTCTCAGCTTTTCTATCAGGATGTCATGGGAGACAGTATCGAAAGCCTTGCTGAAGTCAAGGTAGATGACATCCACTTGCTGAAAGTTGTTTGTGGAATCAGATGATCCTTACATTCCACCCCTTGTTGGGGGGAAGTGTCGATCTGCCGGGGGGTAGGAAGGTCCTCCAGAGGCATCTGGACAGGTTGGATCAATGGGCAGAGGACAATGGGATGAAGTTCAACATGGCAAAGTCCTGCAGTTTGGTCCTAACAACACGAAGCAGCGCTACAGGCTTGGGGCAGGGTGGCTGGAAAGCTGTACAGAGGAAAAACATCTGGGGATATTGGTTGACACTCGCTTGAACATGAACCAGCAGTGTGCCCAGGTGGCCAAGAAGGCCAATGGCATCCTGGCTTGCATCAGGAATAGCGTAGTTAGCAGGACCAGGGAGGTGATCATCCCCCTGTACTCAGCTCTGGTGAGGCCACACCTTAAATTCTGTGATCAGTTTTGGGCCCTTCACTACAAGAAAGACATCAAGGCCCTGGAGTGTGTCCAGAGAAGGGCAATGAAGCTGGTGAAGGGTCTGGAACAAAAGTCTTATGAGGAGCGTCTGAGAGAACTGGGACTGTTTAGTCTGGAGAAGAGGAGGCTCAGGGGAGACCTTATTGCTCTCTACAACTACCTGAAAGGAGGTTGTGGTGAGCTGGGGGTCAGCCTCTTGCAGATAAATAGCAATAGAACAAGAGGGAATGGCTGCAAGTTGCACCAGGGGAGGTCCAGAAATTGGTGAGGCTGCACCTTGAGTACTGTGTCCAGTTCTGGGCTCCTCACCATAAGAAGGACATTGAGGTCCTCGAGCGAGTCCAGAGAAGGGCAACCAGGCTGGTGAAGGGGCTGGAGGGCAAATCATATGAGGAACGGCTGAGGGAGCTGGGGATGTTTAGCTTAGAGAAGAGGAGGCTGAGACCTTATCACTGCTTACAACTACCTGAAGGGAGGTTGTAGAGGTGGGCGATGGTCTCTTCAGCCAAGTAACAGGAGATAGGACAAGGGGAAATGGCAAGAAGCTGTGCCAGGGCAGGTTCAGATTAGATGTGAGGAAAAAATTTTTTACTGAAAGAGTTGTCAGGGCCTGGAACAGGCTGCCCAGGGAGGTGGTTGAGTCACCTTCCCTGGATGTGTTTAAAAAAAGGGTAGATGAGGTACTTAGGGATATGGTTTAGCATAGGACAGGAACGGTTGGACTTGATGATCTTAAAGGTCTTTTCCAACCTAGTGATTCTGTGACTCTGATTCTTGGATTCATTATTTAAAATTGCAAGTTGTGGTGGTTTAGCCTTGGCTGGAGGCCAGACACCCACCAAAGCCACTCTATCACCCCCTTTTCAGCTGGACAGGTGAGAAAATATATATTGAGATGCTTAGGAGTCGAGATAAGGATAGGGAGAGATCATTCCGCAATTCGTGTCACGGGCAAAACAAGCTCAACACAGAATAAAGGAAAGAAAACTAATTTATTACACTACGCTGCACAACCAGTGACACCAGAGCCAGATAATGCACCCAGATCTTAAAGCAACTCCCCCCCACCCCCTCCTTCTTAGCAGACTTCACTTTAGTCATTATTTTACTCCGTTCTTTCCCCTCATTGTGGCATGAGGAGGGGCAGGGAATGAAGGTTTCGGTCAGTTCCTCACAAGATGTTCTCCTTCTTAGTTGGGGGCGGGGGATGGGGCATTCCTCACACCCTTCCCCTGCTGCACCATAGGGTCCCACCCACAGGAGACAGTCCTTCACTTCACTGCCCCAGTGTGGGTCACTTCTATGGGGCGCCAGTCACAAATCACAGAATGTCTTTCAGTCTCTCAAGCCCAGACTTCTCCAGCCTGGTCCTCCATGGGGTCACGAGCCTCCCCCGCCCAGCAAACCTGCTCTGGCATGGATCTCTCTTGCTCATCTCTGTGTCTCTGTCTCTCTCTCTACAGGCTGCAAGTGCTGGCAGAAGCTTGCACCAATGTGGGTAACAGTGTCTTCTGTCTGTCTCCACCTGCTCCAGCATGGGGCCTCTCCACAGGCTGCAGGTGGGGGTCTTAGCCTTTTCCATGGGCTGTGGGGGGACACCCCACTCCACCATGGGTTTCTTCACAGGCTGCAGGGGCATATTTCTCTCCAACACCTGAGGCGCCTCCTCTCCCTACTTTACTGGCCTTGGTATTGATGCCTCAAAAAGCCGGAATCAAAACTCAGTAGCCTTGGTGACTATTAAGCAGGTATCCTTTATTGCAGTGCTGGGCACACAGGGGATCGCTCCTCCAAATGTGTGTGCTGTTTAAAGCCAAATTTCTCATATTTATACAGATTAATTCTACATATTCATTATAATTTCCAAGAAAAGGAAGGGTTATGCAAATTATTTCCAGGAAGTCATTTACATTAACTCCTCCCGGACAGAGCATACTCGGTGACATTCAGGGGGTCTTCTGGTGGTCTTCAGGGATGAAGTCTGCCTCTCTCTCAGCGCATGCTCTTTACAGTTTTCTCCATAGTTTCTAAAACACATTCCTGCACAAACTAGTTAGGAACTCCTTTTAGCTGAAAACAAGATATACTCTTTCTCTTAATTGGTCGTTGGTCTCATTATTTATGACTCCACTATCTTCACTTTATCTTCAAGGCTGTTGCACTGTTATGGCTAAATTTTGTATCTGCTTTCACAAAACAGCGCACACGGTTACAGCCATATTCTACTAAAATCCAAACCAAATCTATTCTTAAAACATGCAAATTCTTATATTAAATTATATTAATTGTCTCAAGATACATCTACTCAGCATTATTACATTTCATTGAATCGGTATCTTCAAAGTTTCTTACATCTTCCCACTCCCTTCTCTGGCGGCAAAAAGCATCTGCTTGCATTTTTTTTCTTCTGAATGTGATTCACAGAGGTGCTCTGACCATCACAGATTGGCTCGGCCTTCATCTACAAGGACTCTGGCCTTGAGTTGGCTGGTGTTTATTTTCTCAGGCCTGCAGAGAATTTCTAGCTGCTTCTTTCAGAACCCCCCCTGCAGCCCCCCCTTCTCCACCAGAACCAAACCACACAAAACTATGACACAAGTATATAACTTCCCCCCCCCCCCAAACCCTGGAAGAAATTTCAGAAAGTTAATTTTATTTAGCATGAGACTAAATTTGAAATCTATAATTGAAATTAGCTTTTTTTTTTCTCCCTCTTATCTCATTCTGAACATGGTATACATGTGTAATTTCCCTCTCCCATCGTATTACCTCAAAATTTCCATTTTTCTGTACTGTTTTTTGATCACTTGAGCTTTGTATCAGTTCTTTTGATTGCATCAGTGGTTATGTTCCTAATAAATTCTTCCTGCATTTTACATGTAAAAAAAATGATGAAAAATAGATAAAATATTATAAAAGCACACCTTCTGATGAAACCGAAGTTAGTCATCTGCTTTCTCTCCTTCGTCTTCTATTTTTTTGCAGTTCCATAAATGGAAAAATTAGCTGGCCTCTGGTTAGCTTGCTTTCTTGGAGAGAGGAAGGAATTAGGTTTTTTGGTATATCTACATTTCTAGTGCTATTGTAAAGTGCAATTAATCTCCACAGTAAAGGTCCCTCATCTTTAGTGTATATGGGTATATCTGGGTGTAGCTGAGTCCATACAGAGTACAAGTTCAGAGAAGTGTTTTACTTTTTTGGTTGTATCTAATTCAAAAGTATAAAAGTTATTTTATGTTGTCTTAACTTTAGTGACATCTAATACATAAATAAGGCTGTGAATTGAAAGGTTATTGGGGAGTTCTGCTAGAATATTTTTATGGAGGTTTAAATGTTCACAAATTTTACTGAAGCATAATATTTCTGAAGGTTTCCACAGTTCTCTGCTATGCAGAAGGAATGATTCTTTTGATGACTGGGCATTCTTCTCTGAACAGTTTAAATAGTGAGATCAGTCACTAGTGTGTTGGAACAATGCAAATTTGTCTAAAATTATTGGTAGGGACTTCTTGCTTTCTGCTGACTTTACATTGGCTTCAAGTAACTATTAGCCAATCTTTTTACCATTCCTTAGGAAATGGTCATGGTTGAAGCCTCAGCTGGCAGCTGAGCAGCACATGAGCGGCCGCTCACTCACTTCCCTCCCCCAGCAGGACAGGGAAGAGAATGGGGACAAAAAGGCAAACCCTACTGGGACAGCAAAGGGAGGGGAAAATAACAACAGTGTTTATATCACAATATAAAAAACTGGTGATACACAATGCAGTTTCTCAACAAAAAACATTTACAACTCAGACTGTACACTCAGACCTGCCATGAAGATGGACTCACCTACTCCACGTAGCATCAGTTGCATGATGTGTAGATGGGATCCTCCCTTTGAACATCCAGGCCAGCACTGCCAGGTGGGGTGCTAGGAGGAGCTGGGCTTCAGTACCGATAACTTCTAAAGCAGATTGAACCCCTTCATATGCTGCCAATATCTCCTTTTCAGTTGGAGTGTAGCAGTCCTCAGATTCTCTGTATCCCTGATTGGCACCTGTTGTTCTTTGACCCTCAGCATCCCCACAACAGAAGAGTCCTCCAAGAGTCCAAGGAAAATAGGCAATTGTTCAGTTTTCTCTGTCTCTAGGGCAGCTATTCCAAAAGCCCACTGGTACCCATTTGAGTCCTTGAAATACCCTCTCCTGAGGTAGTGTATGCCCAGGATGCATGGAGCCTTTGGGCTAGTCACAATGGGATGTTTTTCCCAGTCCTTCCCAGTTAGGCTCACTTCATCCTCCAGTACAGTCAGCTGTTGGGATCCCTATGTCCTTCCAGAAGTACATATGGGTTCTGCTTCTTCATGATAGCATTAGAGTACACTGTGCACTAGATCTTTGTATTCTTGTGGATATGACATGCCAGGCTTTCAAATTCACACAGTCCAATAAACCTGTTTTTCCCTCAGCTCGACCTTGCTTGAGGTAAGGCCCCTCTTATCCTGATCATGATACTTTATACTCATTTCTTGTAAAAATTACTTGAAATCCCTTCAAGATGATCATAGGTATAATCAGGGTATAAATGGGGAACTGCCCACTGGAAACCAGAGTGGCATTCTTCTGGGAAGAATCCCCTTTTGTCATTGCTTTTCTATTCAATTGTTGTACTTGTGCCTTAAGAATTGAGGTAGGTTTTTCATCCCACTTCTTCATTGTCCTGCTTCTGGCCAGGTCAGAGTTAACCTCCCCAAGTAGACAGCACAGGTGAGCTGAGTTAGCCTGGGCTGTTTTCCACACCACCTGACATTGCTCCCACATAAAAGGGACTGGTTGGGGAGGGTTATTCCTGGGTGACTCCAGGGTGGTCTGAGTATGGTTGTGGTGTCAGGTTGGTCTTCCTGTTATGTAGAGCTCAGTGTAATCTTTGGGTGAGTAAAGTAGTCTGTGTTATCATAGCATATATGTGAAGTCCTGGACTTTACACCTGAACAAGCAAGCAACCCAGGCTAAGTGACACATCTTGCCTACCCCAATGGAAACCAGCAGCTTTTAGCACTGTACCAGGGCTTGGCCTTGCCTATTGAGCCTCTTTGGACTGCCAGTATTTATTATCTTTGTTGGTGACATTGACAGTACATCCTCAGCAAGTTTATCACTTATTTGGATATATTAAGATGTGACTTCATTTCTATTCATCCCGTAACTACTGTTCCTCCTGATGCAATATGACAGGACTCTATAAAGCACAATGAGTTTTTAAAGCATCCACATACTTACAGGTAATAAAAAAATCTGCTTATGAGTAAACTTTGAATATGTTACATCTTACTGGCTGTTCATTTAATAAATGCACAGTCTTTTGTATTTAAAAAAGAATTTTATGAAGTAATGCTTTGATCAGCAATTTAGGAGATCGACTATTTATTCAAGCCTAAGAAACCTTTACACATATTCCTTCACCCGTATATAAATCTTAACTCCAAAATAGAAAGGTACTCTTAACTCACACCTTATTTTTAACTCAAGTTACCTTGCATTTAACAGCAGGGAAGAATGTTCACAGACAGCAGGGTAACAATCTGTTACAGGTTAGTATAATTACCTTAATTTGCACATTTTTACATTATGAGAAATATGAAGTCGCTTAGCTTCTCAATAACAGGTAACCATCTTCCTCTGAACCCAACAACACGTTATGCAGAGAGCTCAGTGTAATCTTTGGGTGAGTAAAGTAGTCTGCATGACCAGCAGGTCAAGGGAGGTGATTATGCCACTCTACTCTGCTCTCATGAGACCCCCACCTGGAATAGTGCATCCAGCTCTAGGGTCTCTAGTACAAGAATCACATAGACCTGTTGGAACGAATCCAGAGGAGGGCCACAAAGATGGTCAGGGGGCTGAAGAACCTCTCCTATGAAGAAAGGCTGAGAGATTGGGGTTGCTCAGCCTGGAGAAAATAAGGGTCCATGGAGACCTTATTGCAGCTTTTCAGTCCTTGAAAGGGGCCTACAGGAAAGATGGAGAGAGACTCTTTATCTGGGAGTATAGTGTTATAAGACAAGGAGGAATAGATTTAAACTAAAAGAGGGTAGATTAAAATTAGATACAAGGAAGAAATTCTTTACTGTGAGGATTGTGAAGCGCTATAAGAGAGAGAGGTTGTAGAAGTTCCCTCCCTGTAAGTGTTCAAGGCCAAGTTGGATGGGGCTTTGGGCAACATGGGCTAGTAAAGGGTGTCCCTGCCCATGGCAGGGGGGTTGGAACTAGATGATCTTTGAGGTCTTTAAACGCCCAAAGCATTCTATGATACAATTAACAATGCCAATGTGGGTTTTTTTTCTCAATTCCTTTGGCAGCAGAGTGCAGTCCACAGTTTACTTTCACACGGCGGGCTATCAAATACATCTAGAATCAACTGTCTCAGGGGTGGAAGCACAGCCCCAGGGTATGGACTAATCCAAACTGCACTGGAAAAGGGTAATGCCCCATAACATATACATTATGTAGATGAAATCATGATGTATGTGGGGCAATTTGGCAGAACTGTTTCAAGAAGGGAAAAAAATTCAGATTTTTCTGAAAGCTGGTTTAGCCATTAAAACAAAACAAACAAAATGCTGTGGGTTTCCATTGCAAGGTTTTGGTGGTGGAGAGGGGGCTGCAGGGATGGATTCTGCAAGAAGCTGCTAGAAGATTCCCTTAGGTCCGACATAGCCAATACCACCCGGCTCAAGGATGGACCTGCTGCTCAACAAGGCGGAGCAAATCAGTGAAGGTGGTAGTATCTCTGTTACAACATATTGTCCTGGTGCTGACCAGACCAGAGTTAACCTCCCCAAGCAGCCAGCACAGGTGAGCTGAGTTAGCCTGGGCTTTTTACCAAACCACCTGACATCACTTCCCCATAAAAGGGGCTGGTTGGGGAGGGAGACTCCTGAGTGCCTCCAAGGTGGTCTGAATGCAGTTGGGGTGTCAGGTTGGTTCCCCCTATCATAGCATATAAGTGAAGCTTGCTGCAGGGTGTTATTGTTCCCCTTTCACAGTAATTTTTGTCAGTAAGCTGTCCTTATCCCAACCCAGGGGGGATCTGTCTGCTTCTCCTCTGGGATTGAGTGAGCGAGCAGCTTGTAGTGTGGTGCTCAGGCACTGCTTGGGGCTGAACCACCACAGTCCTCTTTGGTGCCAAACTTGGGGACCGAAGGGTTGGTATAATGGTAGAAAAGACCCAATTGTGTTAAAAAGCTATAATAGATGTTTATCAGGTTGCTCAAAAAGCAGCGATGATGTATTTTTTGATCCCCTGGCTGCAGTATATGAACCTGCAACCCCTGCCCAGCTCTTTATCACCTTAGGGAGGGGAGTCAGGACTCTAATTTTGTTGTACTGTGTGATATTGATGTCGTGGTTTTGCCCCAGCCGAGGGCCGCACCCCACACAGTCGCTTGTACTTTTAAAAGGAAGGGGGAGGGAAAGTTGGGGGAGGGGGAAAAGGGAAGGAAGAAAGGAGGGAAAGAAACCACAATCTAGAAACCAGAACCACGCAGGTTGGGATAAGGATAGTTTACTAAACAATAACAGAAAACTAGATATAACAATAACAGAAGTTTAAAGCATAAAATAGATGAAACTGGTGATACACAATGCAGTTTCTCACCAAACCACAGAACCCAGGCCGCACAGCTTAGAGCCGTCCCCGAACCCAGAAACTGCCCGTCCTGGTGTTGTCTCCTCCTCTTCCCCCCAGTCCCCCTTTATACTGAGCATGACGTAACTGGCATGGAATATCCTCTTTGGCCAGTTCGGGTCACCTGTCCTGGCTACGTCCCCTCCTTTCTCACTAGTAAGGAAGTATGCAGAGCTGAGAAAGGTCCTTGATTGCCCGGCAACAACTAGAAACATCAGGGTGCTATCAGCACTGTTCTCATCCTAACACCCAAACATGGCATTCCATCCACTGCTAAAAATAATTAACTCCATCATAGCTGAAACCAGGACATTATCCACCCCTTATTCCATACCATTTACGTCATGACCAGATCCAACAATTTTCTTTGGGTACAACCAGTTTCGTGTTTCACACACCCATATATGTATGTACACATGTATGCACACATACGTGCATACAGATCTTATTCCCTCAGTCTGTGAATCATCCCTCTGAAGTTGTTGAGTTCATTTAGTCCATGATTTTCAGGCTCCATTTGTCGTAACAGTTTCTCAGGATAATTGTATGTTCCATTGGCTCGTTGCATGCTGCATCTCAGGCTCTTGACTGATACACCTGGCATGGTCCATGCTCATAGTCTGTGGGTCAGAGTTTATTTTCAAAGGGAAAAAAGGAAAAAAAGTTCTTGAGAGGCCAGGCTTTAGTTCCATCATCATGGCACTCATTCTTCATTAACTTGTATGACTCCGGCTATAATGCTATGGTACAACATACAGCAATCATAACAATAATGAATATACAATAATGGGTTATTTGGCAATTATTATAATTTCTACTCTATTAATTATATTGGCTATTCTCACCCAACATCAAATCCCCTTGAGGTACGCATCGAACTTCTCCATCCCTCTGCATTACCCACCAAGTACAGCCAGGTCCTTGAGCAAAAACAATTCCAGACATGGGTTTACCTTTGCCTGAAGCAGGGATGACCCAAACTCTCTTTCCCAATACACTCTTCATATGCACTACTGGGACTCCGTCTCCCTCTACAGTACGTGGAAATTTTGACTGGGCAGGGCCAGCCCGATTGGTAGATCCCCTAGTGTTAACTAACCACGTGGCTTTGGCCAAATGTGTATCCCAATGCTTGAATGTCCCACCACACATTGCTTTCAGTGTAGTTTTTAAAAGTCCATTATATCGTTCAATTTTCCCAGAGGCCGGTGCATGATAAGGAATGTGGTACACCCACTCAATGCCATGCTCTTTGGCCCAGGTGTCTATAAGAGTGTTTCGGAAATGAGTCCCATTGTCTGACTCGATTCTTTCTGGAGTACCATGTCGCCAGAGGACTTGCCTTTCAAGGCCCAGAATTGTATTTCGAGCAGTGGCATGGGGTACGGGATATGTTTCTAGCCAGCCGGTAGTTGCCTCCACCATTGTAAGCACATAACGTTTGCCATGGCGGGTTTGTGGGAGGGTGATGTAATCAATCTGCCAAGCCTCCCCATATTTATATTTCATCCACCGTCCTCCATACCAAAGGGGCTTTAACCGCTTAGCTTGCTTGATTGCAGCACATGTCTCACATTCGTGGACAACTTGTGCGATGGCGTCCATGGTCAGGTCCACCCCTCGATCCCGAGCCCATCTATATGTTGCATCTCTCCCTTGATGACCCGAGGTATCATGAGCCCATCGAGCTAGGAATAATTCACCCTTATGTTGCCAGTCTAGATCTACCTGAGCCACTTTAATCCTAGCAGCCTTATCTACCTGATGGTTGTTTTCATGTTCCTCCATGGCCCGACTCTTAGGTACATGGGCGTCGACATGACGTACCTTTACAACAAGTTTCTCTAACCGAGCAGAGATATCTTGCCATAAGTCATCAGCCCATATAGGTTTGCCTCTACGCTGCCAGTTGTTCTTTTTCCACTGCTGCAACCACCCCCACAGGGCATTCGCCACCATCCATGAATCAGTATAAAGGTAGAGCCTTGGCCACTTTTCTCTCTCAGCAATGTCCAGGGCTAACTGGATGGCCTTCACCTCAGCGAACTGGCTTGATTCACCTTTTCCTTCAGTGGCTTCTGCTACTCTTCTTATAGGGCTCCATACAGCAGCTTTCCATCTCCGATGCTTACCCACAATGCGACAAGACCCATCAGTGAACAGGGCATATCGCTTCTCATTCTCTGGCAGTTCGTTGTAGGGTGGGGCTTCTTCAGCGCGTATTACCTCCTCATCCTCTGGTGACATCCCAAAATCTTTGCCTTCTGGCCAGTCTGTGATCACCTCCACGATTCCTGGGCGATTGGGGTTTCCTATTCGAGCCCGCTGTGTAATTAGTGCAACCCACTTGCTCCACGTAGCATCAGTGGCATGGTGTGTAGAAGGAACCTTCCCTTTGAACATCCAGCCCAGCACCGGCAGTCGGGGTGCCAGGAGGAGCTGGGCTTCAGTTCCAATCACTTCTGAGGCGGCTCGAACCCCTTCATAGGCGGCCAGTATTTCCTTTTCTGTTGGAGTATAATTGGCCTCAGATCCTTTGTAGGCCCGACTCCAAAACCCCAGCGGTCGACCTCGAGTCTCCCCTTGTGCTTTCTGCCAGAGACTCCAGGTCGGGCCGTTCTCCCCAGCTGCAGTGTAGAGCACATTTTTAATATCTGTCCCTGTCCGGACAGGCCCAAGGGCCACTGCATGGACTATCTCGCGTTTGATCTGCTCAAAGGCTTGCTGTTGCTCAGGGCCCCATTGGAAATCATTCTTCTTTCGAGTTACATGGTAGAGTGGGCTCACAATGAGGCTGTAGTTTGGGACATGCATTCGCCAAAAACCTATAACACCTAAGAAAGCTTGTGTTTCCTTTTTGTTGCTTGGTGGAGACATAGCTGCTATTTTATTAATAATGTCCATTGGGATCTGACGACGCCCATCCTGCCATTTTATTCCTAAAAACTGGATTTCTCGTGTAGGCCCCTTGACTTTACTTCGTTTTATAGCAAAACCGGCTTCTAAAAGGATTTTAATTACCCTGTTTCCTTTTTCAAAAACTTCCTCTGCTGTGTTGCCCCATACAATGATGTCATCAATGTACTGCAGGTGCTCTGGTGCTTCACCCTTTTCCAGTGTATTCTGGATTAGTCCATGGCAGATGGTGGGGCTATGTTTCCACCCCTGGGGCAGACGATTCCACGTGTATTGGATGCCTCTCCAGGTGAAAGCAAACTGTGGCCTGCACTCTGGCGCCAGTGGGATCGAGAAGAAAGCATTCGCAATGTCGATTGTGGCGTACCACTTGGCTGCCTTCGATTCCAATTCATACTGGAGCTCTAACATGTCTGGCACAGCAGCACTCATACCTGGAGTGACTTCATTTAGGCCACGATAATCTACTGTCAGCCTCCACTCTCCATTGGACTTCCTCACTGGCCATATGGGACTATTAAAGGGTGAGTGGGTTCGGCTGATCACTCCCTGATCCTCCAGTTGACGAATCAACTTATGGATGGGAATCAGGGAATCTCGGTTAGTACGGTATTGTCGTCTGTGCACCGTTGTCGTAGCAACTGGCACTTGCTGTTCTTCAACCTTCAACAACCCCACAACAGCAGAATCCTCCGAGAGTCCAGGCAAGGCACACAGTTGTTCAATTTCTTCTGTTTCCAAAGCAGCTATTCCAAAAGCCCATCGGTACCCTTTTGGGTCTTTAAAATACCCTCTACGTAGATAATCTATACCTAAAATGCACGGAGCTTCTGGACCAGTCACAATGGGGTGTTTTTCCCAGTCCTTCCCAGTTAGGCTCACCTCAGCCTCTAACACAGTTAGTTGTTGGGATCCCCCTGTCACTCCAGAAATACAAACGGGTTCTACCCCTTCATGATTCGATGGCATTAGAGTACACTGGGCACCAGTATCCACCAGAGCTTTGTACTCTTGTGGATCTGACGTGCCAGGCCATCGGATCCACACAGTCCAATAAACCCGATTATCCCTCTCCTCCACCTGGCTGGAGGCAGGGCCCCTCTATTGCTGCTGATCATATTTGTTTTCCACTGGTTGCATAAAGGACTTAGAGGTCCCTTCAAGAGGATCAGACACATCAGACATATAGGTAGGCCTTCCAGTTGGTCTAGGGAACTGCCCAGTAGAAACTGGTGCAGCCTTCTTCCTGGCAGAATCTCGTTGTGCGAATGTTTTACCCCGCAGCTCATTTACTCGTGCTCGAAGGGCTGAGGTGGGCTGCATATCCCATTTCCTCATGTCCTCTCCATGATCAAGCAGGTAAAACCACAATGTACGTCGTGGTGTGTATTCTCCCTCTTGGAACGATGGACGCTTTCTCCCAGTAGCTGCAACATTGCTCCATACGGGTTGGGAGTTGGACACATTGTTGTCAAGTCGTTGAACCAGTTTTTCTACTGCTGCAATGACGGAGAGGGAAACATTGTCTTGGTATTTCCTGAGTCGGCAGGCCACCTCATTTACGGTTGGTGGATCCATATCATTCCAGTCAATTGCTGCCAGTGAATTGGTGTACCCTGACGGTGCACTTCGTACAACCTTACGCCACATATCTGGAGTGCATAGGACTTCATCGGGATCAGCGGGAAGCTGTGAATTGTCCAGATCATAATAAACTATCTCCCGTACAGCTAATTCTCTCAGGTGCTGGATAGCTGTCTCTATGCTGTTACACTTGGGTGTCTGACATGTAATATATTCCTTTATGGGATATCTTTCCTGCACACTTGACAGTAGTCGCCTCCAGAGGCTGAGGATTTCCGGCCTCCTCCCAATTGCTTTGTCAATTCCTCCTTCTCTAGCTAGGGATCCCAACTGCTTGGCCTCTCTGCCTTCTAATTCCAAACTATTGGCCCCGTGATCCCAACATCGGAGCAACCAAGTGATAATGTGCTCACTTGGGTGGCGGGTGAAATCTTTTCGAACCTCACGCAGCTCACTCAGAGTCAGGGATCGGGTAACAATCTCTGGTTCTGCCTCCTCCTGATATCCTCGAGATGGCCCTGGTTGATCATCATCATCATCCGTCACTATGCGAACTGATTTCTTTGTGCATTTCCTCTTTTGTACGGGAGCAACAGACACTGGTGTGGGTTGGTTTTTCTGATCATCTGCAGTGTCTGCTGTAGAGATTACAGTAGCTGCAGTGTCGGTCACAGGGGTTGCAGTAGCTGCAGTGTCAGCCCCAGTGGTTGCAGCAGCTATAGTATCTGCCAGTCTGTTTCCTTTCCCTTCTCCCTGACAGTGCTGACAGTGCTGACAGTGCTGCCTGCTATCAAGCAGTGTTTGATAAATAGTGGCCAGAGCCCAGCACAGTGCAGTAAGGTGTCCATCTCTGGGAAACCTACAGCAATTTTTCTTTAGGTATGCAGTCACTTGATCGGGGTCTTGTAGCTGTTCAGGAGTGAAGTTCCAAACCATCGGGCGTGAGAAAGTACCTAGGTACTTGCCCATACTTTGCCACATGCCCTGCCACTCGTGATTATTCTGTCTCGGAGAAAGCTCTTCAGTGGTATTCATAAACCTATGCTTGATATATAACAAAAACTGAACCATCTGCCCCAAACCTACCAATAGCAAAATGCTAGTTTGAATATCCCAGAGATATTGAAGATTTTCAAAAACTGCCATAAGAGCTGTTGTATTTAGCCCAAAGGAAAAGAAAGCAGTGCTGTTATTAACCCCTCCCTGTCCAAAGAATGGACAGGACAGCAAAACCTCATACAAGTACCAGCTTAAGCTTATGGTCATCGATATTATTGTATCATAGACCGATATCATAAAATACACTATAATGAAGTATGGGAACAAATATGGGAGCCGCAGACCTGAGAGAGTAAAGAATCCTGCCAGGATTGTATACAGCATGCGGTGGTTTTGCTGCCACAGCCATGGACACAGCCTTGTGAATAAATACCACAGCATCGTGACCAGAGATTGCTTAAACAACAGTGCTTATCTTAATTGCGATAGTTAGGGTCAGATCTACCGTTATCCCAACCGTTCGTGCCCCACGTTGGGCGCCAAAATGACTGTCGTGGTTTTGCCCCAGCCGAGGGCCGCACCCCACACAGTCGCTTGTACTTTTAAAAGGAAGGGGGAGGGAAAGTTGGGGGAGGGGGAAAAGGGAAGGAAGAAAGGAGGGAAAGAAACCACAATCTAGAAACCAGAACCACGCAGGTTGGGATAAGGATAGTTTACTAAACAATAACAGAAAACTAGATATAACAATAACAGAAGTTTAAAGCATAAAATAGATGAAACTGGTGATACACAATGCAGTTTCTCACCAAACCACAGAACCCAGGCCGCACAGCTTAGAGCCGTCCCCGAACCCAGAAACTGCCCGTCCTGGTGTTGTCCCCTCCTCTTCCCCCCAGTCCCCCTTTATACTGAGCATGACGTAACTGGCATGGAATATCCTCTTTGGCCAGTTCGGGTCACCTGTCCTGGCTACGTCCCCTCCTTTCTCACTAGTAAGGAAGTATGCAGAGCTGAGAAAGGTCCTTGATTGCCCGGCAACAACTAGAAACATCAGGGTGCTATCAGCACTGTTCTCATCCTAACACCCAAACATGGCATTCCATCCACTGCTAAAAATAATTAACTCCATCATAGCTGAAACCAGGACAATTGATTTATGACAAGATATCATTTGTGTTTGTGAGCCTCAGAGTATTTCTACGTGGCATTTCTGCTGTTTCCATCTACTGGGCAACGTATCTTAGCATTATTTAATAATCACACTCAATTTATGGGGAAGATGGGGGGGATGCTTTCTCCTCCCCTTTTTCCTTCAGGCTTATTACACCATCATTTGAGAATGCTGACTATCCCTGGGACGTTCAGACCAGTACATGCCTGTTGCTCGCTCTCCTGAATGTCTTTCTGGTCTCATGTGTTACCAAAACCTGTTTCAAGAATATTCACAGAACATTAGGAGTTGGAAGGGACCTTGAAAGATCATCTAGTCCAACCCCCCTGCCAGAGCAGGATCACCTAGACTACTAGATCGCATAGGAACGCATCCAGGTGGGTTTTGAATGTCTCCAGAGAAGGATTCCACAACCTCTCTGGGCAGTCTGTTCCAGTGCTCCGTCACCCTCACAGTGAAAAAGTTCCTCCTTATATTCCCATGGAAAATATTGCCAAGAGATTTTCCCTGGGGCTGAACGGTCAGGGGTGGCATGGCATACGGGAGGGTATGACCAAATATCTAGACAAGAAAAACAGATGCATAGGCACTGCTGCTACTCTAACCCCCACATCAGGCACTGTGGCTACCCAAACCTCAGAAACCGACACTGTAGCTGAGCCAGAAAGAACCCTTACAACAGGCACTGTAGCTACGCAGACCTCAGAGACTGCAGCTCCTCCTACCCCTACAACAAGCACTATGGCTACTCAAACCTCAGAGGCCACCCTGTAGCTGAGCCAGAAAGCCAACCAGTACCAATATCAGTCACCCCTATACAGAAGAAGAAATACACAAAGAAACCGGTCCGCATCATGAAAGATGATGATGAACCGGGACCATCGCAAGAACCTGAAGAGGCAGTACCAGAGGTTATAACCTGATCCTTGTCCTTGAGTGAGCTGAGAGACATGAGAAAAGATTTCAGCAGCCTTCCAAGGGAGCACATCATCACCTGGCTACTCGGGTGCTGGGATAACAGGGTCAGCAGCCTGAAATTAGAAGGCAGGGAGGCCAAGCAGCTGGGATCCCTGTCCAGAGCAGGAGTCATTGACAAGGCGATTGGAAAGAAGTCCCAAGCCCTCAGCCTCTGGAGGTGACTTCTATCAAGTGTAAGGGAAAGGTACCCATTCACTGAAGATGTTGTGTGTTGGCCAGGCAAGTGGACAACCAGGGAGTGAGGGATTCACTACTTGAGAGAGTTAGCTGTGCGAGAGATGGTTTACTACGACCCTGACAATTTGCAGCTACCGACTGATCCTGATGAAGTCCAGTGTACCTGACCCATGTGGCGTATATTTGTGTGGAGTGCACCAGTGTTGTATGCCAACTCACTGGCCATAATAGACTGGGGAAAGGAAGATGCACCAACAGTGGATGAAGTGGCTGGCCAACTCTGTCTATGTGCTCACAATGGTAGAAGCAACCACTAGCTGACTAGAAACATATCTTGTGCCCCATGTCACCGCCTGGAACACTATCCTGGGTCTTGAGAAGCAAGTCCTATTGTGACATGACACCCCAAAAAGAATTGAGTCAGACAATGGAATTAATTTCCAGAATAATCTCATAGACACCTGGGCCAAAGAACATGGCATCGAATGGGTATATCATTTACCCTACCATACACCAGCCTACGGGAAAATTGAGAGCTCCAAGAGAATGTACACAGAATGCAATGAGTGTTGGAACTCTAAAAAAAATTGGGATATGCATTTAACTGCAGGGGATCTAGCAATCAACCTGGTCCTGCCCATGTACTGTAGAAGGGGATAAAGTCCCTGAGGCGCTGTTGTAGTTTTGCATGACTGGGTTGGGGGGGGGGAGGCGCTGCAGGGGTGGCTTCTGCAAGAAGCAGCTAGAAGCTGCTCATTTCTGAAATACCTGCATAAACTGCTTTGCCGAGAAACACAATGGAAACAAAGTCATATGCCCTATCACCCACAAGACTCCAGAAAGATTGAGAGAGATAAGGGACTGTTAAAGACTATAGTTAGTGTGTTGGGCACTGGGACATATAATTTAGTAGAAGCCAGGGAAGAAGGGAAGTGGCTGGGGAAGGTAGTGAGGATTGCTCCTCCTTTAAAGGCAAGCTTATTCACAAAATTTTCTCTGCTTAAGGACTGGGGTATACTTGGTGGGTAATGCAGAAGGATGGGGAGACACAGTGTGTGCCTGGGGGGAAATTTGTGATGAGAGTTGTATGTTATAGGAATCAATACAGCAGGAACTACCAAAACCAATGAAGAGTGAACTTCACAAGGAACTGAGCAAGTACAACAATGACCCAAACCAACCTGGTGTTTACACCCAACAATTGAAGATGCTGCTACTCGTGTCCTAAAAGATCACCTTGACAGATAGGGCCCAAAACATAACCTGTTCTTATGAACATTTGGGGGAATGGAAGAATCGGAAGAATCCCAGACACAGATACAGACTGGGAGAAGAGCTTCTTGAGAGTAGCCCTGCTGAGAAGGACTTGGGGATTCTGGTGGATGAGAAACTTAACATGAGCCAGCAGTGTGCTCTTGCAGCTCGCAAGGCCAATGGTATCCTGGGCTCCATTAGAAGAGGGGTGGCCAGCAGGGACAGGGAGGTGATTGTCCCTCTCTACTCTGCCCTCGTGAGGCCCCATCTGGAGTACTGTATCCAGATCTGGGGCCCCCAATACAAGAAAGATGTGGAACTGTTGGAGAGGGTTCAGAGGAGGGCCACAAAGATGATTAGAGGCCTGGAGCACCTGACCTACGAAGAGAGGCTGAGGGAGCTGGGCTTGTTCAGTCTGGAGAAGAGAAGGCTGCGGGGGGAGCTTATAAGCAGGAGGGGATTCAACTTTTTAAAAGGATAGACAATGACAGGACAAGGGGGAATGGATTAAAACTAAAGGAAGGAAGGTTTAGATTAGATATTAGGGGGAAGTTTTTTACAGAAAGAGT
The DNA here is from genome assembly GCA_020800305.1 of Porphyrio hochstetteri. NCBI lineage: Eukaryota > Metazoa > Chordata > Aves > Gruiformes > Rallidae > Porphyrio > Porphyrio hochstetteri. Next base: position 3,445,807 of record CM036937.1, read on the forward strand.
GGTGAGGTGCTGGAACAGGCTGCCCAGAGAGGTAGTGGATGCCCCGTCCCTGGAAGTGTTCAAGGCCAGGTTGGATGGGGCCCTGGGCAAACTAGTGTAGATCCAGGCCTGAGGTTGGTGGCCCTGCCTGTGCCAGGGGGGGTTGGAGCTCTGTGATCCTTGGGGTCCCTTCCAACTCATACCATTCTATGATTCTATGATTCTATGATACCGGTATCTTCAGCTGCTGAGGAGAAGGGCTCTGGAGCGGGAGTTCTCGTCGAGGGACCCTTCCTGGAAGCGGCAGCCCCCGGGCACCGATCTGCGAGGGCAAAAAAATTAACTAGAGAGGAGAGTCGGCGCGATGCACCCGGTGGCAGCCATTGCTTCTCGCCGCAGCTGCACGCAGGCATGACTCATCGGGGGCGGAGCTATGGGCGGCAGCAATAATCCCTCTCCATACAAGAGGGGCCTCTGGGAGTGCAAGCGACCAGGACGGGCAAACAGGGTGTGGTGTGGCAGTTCGCACAGGCAGGGCTAGCAGGCAGGGCTAGCAGGCAGGGCTAGCCCCCTCCTAGCTTGGAAGGGTAATTTGAGCCGACTGGCTAGTGCTCACAGAGTATGCAGGGTGAGCCAAGGGATTCCTGTCTGCTGGGTGCCCAGTCAGTTGAACCATGGTCTTCACCAGGCGAAGAGGTTCTCCCAACACGACTGGGGCAACCCCATTGGAGGGCCTGCCCAGGGATGCTGCGGTTCAGGTCTCTGGCTGCAGGGAATGCCTGAGTCTGCTGCTGCCAGGGAAAAGAGGCAAACACCTCACCTGTGTGAGGTGTGAGCAGGTGGATGATCTGCTAGGTTTGGTAATCAAACTAAAAGAAGAGCTTGAATCACTGAGAGCTATCAGGGAATGTGAGCAGGAGATTGATTGGTGGAGTAGCTCCCTGGCATCCCAGAGGGAAGAGTGCCAGGAGGACAACTCTAAGCTGAAGACAGCCCCTCTGTCTTGTCTTAATGAGGTAAATGGGAGTGACCTGAACCCTGAGGAGGGCTGGAAGACAGTCCGGTCTTGCTGTCGTAGGCGCTACCCCTGCCTACCTACCCCGCTCCCCCAGGTTTCCCTAAGCAACAGGTTTGGGGCCCTGGAAGTTGAGGAGGAGGTATGTGAAGGGATGAGTGCAGCCCCTCTGCCTCAGAGGAAGCGGAAGCCTAGAGTGAGGCAAAAGTCTGCACGCCCTGAGACTGCCTCTGTTAGGCAAGAGAGAAGGGTAATTGTGGTCGGGGATTCCCTTCTCAGAGGGACGGAGGGCCCCATTTCTAGACCAGACCCTACACAAAGGGAGGTGTGCTGCCTCCCTGGAGCCAGGGTCCGTGATATTACCAGAAGGCTCCCAGGGCTGGTAAGACCCTCTGACTATTATCCTCTACTGATTGTTCAAGCAGGCAGGGATGCAATCATGAAGTGTAGCCTGCATGCTATCAAGAGGGAGTTTCGTGATCTAGGGTGATTTGTTGAGGGGGGCGGAGCTCAAATAATATTCTCACCTATCCCTACTAGTGGGAGGAGAGGTTCAGAGCAGGTCAGGAGAACCCATCTATTGAATGAGTGGCTGAAAGGCTGGTGCTGGCATAGGAACTTCAGGTTTTTTGACCAAGGGAAGGTGTACTCTGCTCCTGGCATGATGACTGCTGATGGGGCTCACCTGTCCCAAAGGGGTAAGTGAATCCTTGGCCAGGAGATGGCAGGGCTCATTGAGCATGCTTTAAACTAGTTAGGAAGGGGGGAGGGGATATTATGATGGCTCTTGGGGTTAGGCATGGGCTTTGGGAGACACAATGTGAGATGGTGGTGGAAGAAGGTAAATGCCAGCAGCACAGTGACGGACTTGGGGATGTTGTTCCGTGTGATAGTGGGGAAAATTCTGGGGATTGCCCTGAGGACTCCTCAGTGGAGCCACTATTGCCCATCCCCTGTCGGAAATCTCGCTGTGATCTGCTGAGGATACCTGCACCTGCTGCCCCACTAAAATGCCTTTATACAAATGCACGTAGCATGGGAAACAAGCAGGAAGAATTAGAGATCTTTGTGCGGTTGCAGGGCCGTGATCTCATTGCGATCACAGAGATGTGGTGGGACAGCCTGGATGACTGGCACGCTGTCATGGATGGCTATGTGCTTTTCAGGAAGGACAGGCAAGGGAGGCGAGGTGGAGGAGTTGCTCTTTATGTTAGAGAGCAGCTTGAATGTGTTGAGCTCCACCTGGGGAAAGATGACCCATCAGTCGAGTGCTTGTGGGTAAGAATCAAGGGTCACGCTAGTATGAGTGACACTGTTGTGGGTGTGTGCTATAGGCCCCCTGATCAAGAGGAGCGGGCTGATAGTGCTTTCTATGAGCAGCTAGAAGTAGCCTCGAGATCCCAGGCCCTGGTCCTTATGGGGGACTTCAACTACCCAGATATTTGCTGGGCAAGCAATACGGCCAGTCGTATGCAGTCCAGACAATTTCTGCAGTATGTTGAGGACAATTTCCTGCTACAGATGGTGCAGGAACCTACAAGGGGAGGGCGAGTGCTGGACCTTGTTCTTACTAACAAGGACGGGCTCATCAGGGAGGTGAAGGTCAGGGGCAGCTTAGGACAAAGCGACCACGAAATGATCCAGTTCAAGATCCTGAGTGGAAGAAGCAAGCCAAAAAGCAGGATAGCTACCCTGAATTTTGGAAGAGCTAACTTTGATCTCTTCCGCAACCTTTTAGGAGCTATCCCGTGGGCTACGCTGTTAGAAGGCAAGGGAGCCTGTGAGAGATGGCTAGCATTTAAACAGCACTTCTTCCAAGCACAGGATAGGTGCATCCCTTTGAGTAAGAAATCGGGAAAGAGAGGCAGAAGACCTGTGTGGATGAGGAGGGAGCTAATGTGTAAACTCAAAGGGAAGCAGAAGGTTTATGAACTATGGAAACTGGGTCTGAGCACCTGGGAGGAATATAGGGATGTTGTCAGGGCCTGTAGGGATGCGACTAGAAAGGCTAAAGCCCGCTTGGAGTTGAAACTGGCAAGGGATATAAAGGATAATAAAAAGGGTTTTTTCAGATATGTGAATAGTAAGAGGATGACCAGGGATAATGTAGGTCCCTTGATGAATGAGGCGGGTGTCCTGGTATTGGGTGATGATGAGAAGGTGGAGATACTGAATGCCTTCTTTGCCTCGGTCTTCACTCCAAAGGCCCCTCGGGACCCGCAGATCCTGGATGAAACTAGGAGTGTTTGGGGAATGAAGAGCTTCCCTCTAGTTGAGGTAGGGATGGTCCAGGAGCGGCTCAAAGGGATTAATGCAAACAAATCCATGGGCCCAGATGGGATACATCCACGTGTGCTGAGGGAGCTGGTGGAAGTGATTGCGGAGCCGCTTGCTATCATCTTCGATAGCTCTTGGAGAACAGGAGAAGTGCCTGAGGATTGGAGGATAGCCAATATCACTCCAGTCTTCAAAAAGGGCAAGAAGGAGGACCCTAACAATTATAGGCCAGTCAGCCTCACTTCTGTCCCTGGAAAGGTTATGGAACAGCTTGTTCTGGATGCCATTACCAAGCAACTGGAAGAGAAGAAGGTCATGAGGAGTAGTCAGTATGGATTCACCAAGGGGAGATCGTGCTCGACCAATCTCATAGCCTTCTATGATCTCATCACCGGCTGGGTGGATGGAGGGAGAGCAGTGGATGTCATCTACCTTGACTTCAGCAAGGCTTTCGCTACTGTCTCCCATGACATCCTGATAGCAAAGCTGAGAGATCATGGGATAGATGACTGGACAGTGAGGTGGGTTGAGAACTGGCTGTCGGACCGGGCTCAGAGGGTCGTGATCAGTGGAACAGAATCTGAATGGAGGCCTGTGACTAGCGGTGTTCCCCAGGGCTCGCTGTTGAGTCCAGTCCTGTTTAATATCTTCATCGACGACGTTGATGAGGGAATAGCATCCACCCTCAGCAAGTACGCCGATGATACAAAGCTGGGAGGGGTGGCTGACACGCAGGAACACTGCGCTGCCATCCAGCGAGACCTGGACAGGCTGGAAAGCTGGGCAGGGAGAAACCAGATGAGGTTTAATAAAAGCAAGTGTAGAGTCTTGCACCTGGGGAGGAATAACCGTCAGTATCGGTACAGGCTGGGGGATGACCTGCTGGAGAAGAGCTCTGTGGAGAAGGACCTGGGGGTCCTGGTTGATGACAGGTTGGCTATGAGCCAGCAGTGTGCCCTGGTGGCTAAGAGGGCCAATGGGATCCTGGGATGCATCAGGAAGAGTGTGGCCAGCAGGTCAAAGGAGGTGATCCTCCCCCTCTACTCTGCCCTGGTCAGGCCCCACCTGGAGTATTGTGTCCAGTTCTGGGCTCCCTGGTATAAAAGAGACAGGGATCTCCTGGAGAGAGTCCAGAGAAGGGCTACGAAGATGATTAAGGGCCTGGAACATCTCCCCTATGAGGAAAGGCTGAGTGAGCTGGGGCTGTTCAGCCTGGAGAAAAGAAGACTGAGGGGGGACCTAATTAATGTTTATAAATATCTTAAGTATGGGATGCAGGGGGAATTGGCCAGCCCCTTTTCAGTCATCTGTGGAGATAGGACAAGGGGTAATGGCTGTAAATTGGAGCACAGGAAGTTCCACACCAACATGCGGAAGAACTTTTACACAGTGAGGGTGACAGAGCACTGGAATAGGCTGCCCAGGGAGGTGGTGGAGTCTCCTTCTCTGGAGATATTCAAGACTCATCTGGATGCCTATCTGTGCAATATGAGCTGGGGAGCTGCTTTGGCAGGGGGGTTGGACCCGATGATCTCTCGAGGTTCCTTCCAACCCCTACGATTCTGTGGTAGAAGCCCATGGAATGGGAAAATAATATCTATCAGTTAAGGGACAGGGGATAGTAGTTAATGAGAATGTATTAATCTGTATGTTGGGTAAACAATGGCTTAAGTATATAGTATAAATTGGAGGCGTTTGTAAGAGAAGAATTCCAGAATGAGAAATAGATACAAGGGCATAGTCAGAGGATATGTAAACAGCAAATTATGTAGGACCTAAGCATGACAGAAATGGCATGAAATAAAGGGGTGGAGATTCTGTTGAGTCTAGCTGTGTTGGAGTTAACTTTCTTAATAGCAGCCCTCAGGGTGCTGTGCTTTGCAGTTGTAGCTGACCAATGCTTATGCAACATCAAGGCTGTCTCTCCAAACCTCCTCACCCACACAAAAGGTCAGGACAGCTGACCCATATTGACCGAAGGAGTATTCCATACCGTGTGACATCCTGCTCAGCAATAAAAGCTCTGTGTGTGTGTGTGTGTGTGTGTGTGTGAGTGTGTGTAACACTGTCGCAGTTTTGCATGGTTGGGTGCTGGGAGAGCTGCTGGAATTCTCTGTGGCCCCAAAGTGTAAACAATTCAAGGCCAAAGTCGCGGCCAAGAGATAGTCATAGCGCCTCTGAGAATCACATATAGGAGAAAAAAACCCGGAAGCAGCTGCATTTTGCCACTGTAGAAGGGAGTGAGAAGATGTAACGAGCTGTGCAGACACCAAGGCTGGGGAGGGCAGGGGAGGAGGCGCCCCAGGTGCCGGAGAGAAAGATGCCCCTACAGCCCATTGAGAAACCCATGGTAAAGTGGGTGTGTCCCCCTCAGTCCATGGAAAAGGCCGGGACCCCACCTGTAGTCCGTGGAGGGGCTCCACGCTGGATGGAGCAGGTGGAGACATAGAGAAGACACTGTGACCCTTACGTTGGAGCAAGCCTCTGCCAGCACTTGCAACCTACAGAGATGAGCGAGAGAGAGAATTGCACCATAACAGGTTTACTGGGGGGGGAGGCTTGTAACCCCGTGGAGGACTGGAGAGACATTGTGATTTATTGCTGCCCGCCATAGCAGTGATCCACGGCGGGGCAGTTGAAGAGATAAAGCCCTGTGGGAAAAGGACTCACATTGGAGAAGTTCATGGAGGACTGTCTCCTGTGGGTGGGACCCCACAGTGCTGCAGCAGGGCAAGGGGGTGTGGAATGAATGCCCCCCTGGCCGAGAAGGAAATCAACTTGCAAGGAACTGACCAAAGCCCCCATCTCCCAGTCCCTGCCCCTCCCTGTGCTACAATGTGGGGAAGAAGGGAGTGAAATCATGACTAGAGTGAAGTCTGCTAAGAAGGGAGTTGGGGTTGGGGGGGGAGGTAGAGGTGTTTTAAGATCTGGAAAAGGAAAACACCTCATGAACAAAGTAACTGAGAACCCCATTTTCCCCAGTCCCTGCCCCCCCTGTGCTGCGAACAGGAGGGAAGAAGGGAGCAAAATTCTGACTAAAGTCTGCTAAGAAGGGAGTGGTGGTGGAACGGGTTTTAAGATCTTGTTGCGTTTGTTTTAAGATTTATTCGCGCTCCCGACTCCAGTTTTCACTGTTCTTTTTAGTGTAGTGTAATTTTTTCCTTCACTCTGTGTTGAGTCTGTTTTGCCCATGTCACCGCTTATCTTGACTCTTAATCCTCTCGATATATATTTTCCCCCCTGTCCAATTAAGAAGGGGGGTAATAGACTGATTTTGGTGGGCATCTAGCCTCCAGCCAGGGCTAAACCACCACATTAGGGCATTTGTCTCCAAAGCAATCATTACACATGCTGGGGCCCTACTTAAAATAGAATTTTTCCAACCCAAAGGAAATTACATCAGTCATCTAATACAACTGCTCCACCACTTCAGGGCTGACCAAAACTTACAGCATCTTAATAGGGTATTGTCCAAATGCTTCTTAAACACTGACAGGCTTGATGCACTGACCACCTCTTCAGGAAGCCTGTCTCAGTTGACCACCCTCTCAGTAAAGAAATGCTTCCTAATGTCAAGTCTGAACCTCCCCTGATGCAAATTTGAGCCATTCCCATCCCACATGTGCTGTCACTGGTTACTAAGAAGAAATCAGTACCTCCCTCTCCAGTTCCCTTCCTCAGGAAGCTGTAGAGAGCAATGAGGTCACCCCTCAGCCTATTTTCTGCAAACTAGACAAACAAGCTAAGTTTCCTTAGCTGCTTCTCATAGGACGTGTCATAGTTTTGCGTGGCTGGGTTCTGGTGGAGAAGGGGGGGCTGCAAGAGTGGCTTCTACAGGAAGCAGCTAGAAGCTTTTTGCAGGCCCAAGAGGGTAAACACCAGCCGACTCAAGGCTGGAATTGTTGTTGACCAAGGCCAAGCCAATCGTTGATGGTCATAGCGCATCCGTGAATCACATTTAGGAGGGAAAAAAAAAACCCCAAAGAAACCACACAAGCAGGTGCTTTTTGCCACCAGAGAAGGGAGTGAGAAGATGTAAGAAACTGTGCAGACACCAAGGTCAGTGAAGGAGGAGGCAGGGGGGTGAGGCACTCCAGGTGCTGGAGAAAGAGATTCCCCTGCAGCCGGTGAAGAAGACCATGGTAAAGCAGGCTGTCCCCCTGCAGCCCATGGATAATGTCAGGGAGCAGACATCCCATCTACAGCCCATGGAGGACCCTACGCTGGAGCGGGTAGAGACACCTGAAGGACGCTATGACCCCATTGTAAGCTCACGTTGGAGCAAGTTCCTGGCAGAAAAACCTGCAGCCCATGGAGAGACTGACCCACGCCAGAGTAGGTTTGTTGGGAGACTTGTGACTCTGGGGGGGACCAGGCTGCATCTGAAGGTCAGCACCCCGTGGAAGGGAGCCACGCTGTGGCAATTTTTGAGGAGCCGATACTCTGACAGAAAGGAGTCACGGAGAAGTTCGTGGAGGACTGTCTCCTGTGGGTGGGACCCCATGCTGGAGCAAGGGAAGTGGGTATGGAATGCCGCCCTCCCCCCCAGCTAAGAAGGAAGACAACTTGGGAGTAACTCACTGAAAACCCCCATTCCCTTGCGCCTCCCCTTGCCACAGTGGGGGAGGGAAGAAGGGAGCAAAATAATGACTAAAGTGAAGTCTGCTAAGAAGGGAGGGATGGGGGGAAGGTGCTTTAAGATCTGGCCGCACTTCTCATTATCCAACTCTGGTGTCACTGTATGCATAGTGTAGTGTAATAACTTTATGTGAAAGTTTTCTTTCCTTTATTCTGTGTCGAGCCTGTTTTGCCCATGATGCTGATTGCGGAATGATCTCTCTCTGTCCTTATCTCAACTCCTAAGCCTCTCAATATATATTTTCTCCCCTGTCCAGCTGAAAAGGGGAGTGATAAAGCAACTTTGGTGGTTTTCTGGCCTCCAGCCAGGGTCAAACCACCACAGGAGCACCTGAAAAACCTGCTGGGGAAGACAGTCTGGGTTATTCCTGTTTCAGCAAAAGGCAAACCCATTTGTGGGATTGCTTCTGCTCAGGGACCCGGGTGCACTTGGTGGGTTCTGTGAAAGTGATGCCTCGGAAAGCCGGAATCAAAACTCAATAGCCTTGGTGACTATTAAGCAGGTATCCTTTATTGCAGCGCTGGGCACACAGGGGATTGCTCCTCCAAATGTGTGCGCCTACTGAAGCCAAATTTCTCATATTTATACAGATTAACTATACATATTTATTATAATATCTAAGAAAAGGCAGAGTTATGCTAATTATTTCTAAGAAGTCATTTACATTAACTCTTCCCAGATAGAGCATGCTCAGTGACACTCAGGGGGTCTTCTGGTGGTCTTCATGGATGAAGGCTGGACGTCTTCCTCGCTCTCAGCGCATGCTCTTTACGTTTCTTCTCTGTGATTATCTGAGCTCAAAAACACATTCCTTTTTGCTGAAAACAAGATATACTCTGTCTCCTAATTGGTCGTTAGTCTTATTATTTATGACTCCTCTATCTCCTGCTCCCTCTAGTTTCAAGGCTGTTGCACTATTATGGCTAAGTTTTGTAGCCGCTTTCATGAAACCGCTTGAGTGATGACTGCTAAAATCCAAAACTAAACTATTCCTAAAAACACACAAATTCTTACTTTATCTTCAAGGCTGTTACTGTTGCATTGTTATGGTTAAGTTTTGCAAGTGCTCTCACAAGTAGCCTACACAGTTACAGCTTTCTCCTAAACTGATCTATTCTTAAAACCATGAAAATTCTTATATTAAAGTTATATTAATTGTCTCTTGAGCTACACCTATATCAATCTATTAAGCATGATTACATTTCACTGAATCAAAAGGATGTGGAAGTCCAGTGTGTACTCCAAGGAAATTTAACTTTAGGTTAGGACAGCCATTAAATTGTTGCTGTTTAACAAATCAGTCCGTGACAGATGGTATAAATAATAGCTAAATGATATGTTATGGACATCCCAAATAAACTGAAAATGCAAGATCCAGGCATGATGTAGATGGTGTGGAAAAAGGGGTGGATAATGTCCTGGTTCTGGCCAGGCCAAAGTTAACCTCCCCAAGCAGTCAGCACATGTGAGCTGAGTTAGCCTGGGCTGTTTTCCACACCACCTGACATCACTCCCCCATAAAAAGGGTGTGATGAACTACTGAGAGTCAGAATCCATCTGTATTTCTGAAGTGATAGGGGATCCCAGCAGTTGACTCTGCTAGAAGCTGAAGTGAGCCTAATTGGGAAGGACTGGGAAAAACACCCCATTGTGACTGGCCCAGAGGCTCCATGCATATGGGGCATAGACTATCTCTATAGAGGGTACCTTAAAGACCCAAAAGGGTACCAGTGGGCTTTTGGAATAGCTGCCGTGAAGACAGAGGAAACTGAACAACTGTCTCTTCTGCCCAGACTGTGAGAAGACCCTTATGTTGTGGGGTTGCTAAAACTCAATTAAGAGCAGGTGCCAATTGCTACCATGACCGTGCACAGATGACAATACCGCACCAACTGAGACTCCCTGATTCCCATTCAGGAACTGATTCATCAACTGGAGAGTCAGGAAGTGATTGGTAGAACCTGCTCACCCTTCAACAATCCAATATGGCCAGTGTGGAAGTCCAATGGAAAGTGGAGACTGACAGTGGACTATTGTGGCCTGAATGAAGTCACGCTGCCTATGAGTGCTGCAGTGCCAGACATGCTAGAACTCCAGCAGGAACTGGAATCAAAGGCAGAAAACTGGTATGCCACAATTGACATTGTAAATGCTTTCTTCTCAATTCCTTTGGCAGCAGAGTGCAGGTCACAGTTTGCTTTCACTTGGAATGGAATTCAGTATACCTGGAATCAACTACCCCAGGGCTGGATACACAGCCCCACAATCTGTCATGGACTGGTCCAGATGCATTAGAACAGGGTGAAGACCCAGAGCATCTGCAATATATTGATGACATCATTGTATGGGGCAACACAGCAGAGGAGGTTTTTGAGAAAGGGAAGAAAGTAATCTAAATTCTGCTAAAAGCTGGTTTTGCTATAAAATGAAGTAAGGTCAAGGGGCCTGAACAAGAGATCCAGTTTTTAGGAATAAAATGGCAGGATGGATGTGGTTAGATCCCAATGGACATTGTCAATAAAATAGCAGCTATGTCTCCACCAACCAACAAAAGGGAGACACAAGCATTCCTAGTCATTGTGAGTTTCTGGCGAATGCATGTCCCAAACTACAGTCTCAATGTGAACCCTCTCTATCATGTAACTCAGAAGAATGATTTGCAATGGGGCCCTGAGCAGCGACAAGGCTTTGAACAGATCAAACAGGAGAGCGTCCACGCAGTAGCTCTTGGGCCTGTCCAGACAGGACCAGATATTAAAAATGTGCTCTACACTGCACTTGGGGAGAATGGCCCTGCCTGGAGTCTCTGGCAGAAAGCACATGGGGAGTCTGACCGCTGGGGTTTTGGAGTCAGGGATAGAGAGGATCTGAGGCCTGTTACACTCCAACAGAAAATTAAATACTGTCAGCATATGAAGGGGTTCGAGCCGCTTCAGAAGTGATTGGAACTGAAGCCCAGGTCTTTCTGGCACCCTGACTGCTCATACTGGGGTGGATGTTTAAAGGGAAGGCCCCTTCTATGCACCATGCCACCGATGCTACGTGGAGCAAGTAGGTCGCACTTATCGCGCAGCGGGCTTGAATAGGAAACCCCAATTGCCCAGGAATCCTGGAAGTGATCACAGACTGGCCAGAAGGCAAAGATTTTTGGATGTCACCAGAGGAGGAGGAGGAGACGCATGCTGAAGAAGCTCCACTATACAGTGAACTGTCAGAAAATGAGAAAAATTATTCCCTGTTCACTAATGGGTTCTGTCACATTGTTGGTAAACATTGGAGGTGGAAGGCTGCTGTATTGTGTCCTACGTGACAAGTTGCAGAAGCTGCTGAAGGAGAAGGCGAATCCAGCCAGTTTGCAAAGTTAAAAGCCATCCATCTGGCTTTAACATTGCCAAACGAGAAAAGTGGCCAATATTGTCCCTCTATACTGACTCATGCTGCCAATGCCCTGTGAGGGTGGTTGCAGCAATGGAAACAAAGCAACTGACATTGCAGAGGCAAACCCATCTGGGCTGCTCTATTGTGACAAGAACCTAACTGCACAAATATGTCATGTAGATGCCTATGGACCAAAGAGTGGAGCCACTGAAGAACATCAAAACAACCAGCAGGTTGATCAGGCTCCTAAGATTTCAGTGGCTCAAGTAGACCTCGATTGGCAACATAAGGGCGAATTGTTTATAGCTTGCTGGGCCCATGACACCTCAGGCAATCAAGAAAGATGCCACATGTAGATGGGCTTGTGATCGAAGGGTGGACTTTACCGTGGACGGTAGCTCACAGGTCATCCATGAATGCAAGACATGTGCTGCAATTAAGCAAGCCAAACAGTTAAAACCTCTGTGGTATGGAGGGTGATAGCTGAAATATAGAGATGCCTGGCAGATCTCTTACATAATTCTCCCACAGACATACCCTGACAAGCGGTATGTGCTTACAATGGTGGAAGCAACTAATGTTGGGCTGGAAACATATCCTGTTCCTCATGCCACCGCCTGGAATACCATCCTGGGTCTTGAGAAGCAAGTCCTATTGTGACATGGCACCCCAGAAAGAATTGAGTCAGACAACGGGACTCATTTCCAAAATACTCTCATAGACACCTGGGCTAAAGAGCATGGCATTGAGTGGGTACATCACATTCCTTATCATGCACCAGCCTCTGGGAAAAATCAAACAATACAGTGGGCTGTTAAAGACAGCACTGAAAGCAATGGGTGGTAGGACCTTCAAAAACTGGGATACATATTTAGCCTAGGCCACGTGGTTAGATAACTCCAGGGGATCTACCAGTTGACCAGGTCGTGCCCAATAATAACTCCCATGGACTGTAGAAGGGGATAAAGTCCCTGTAGTGCGCATGAGAAACCTGTTGAGGAAGATAGTCTGGGTTATTCCTGCTTCAGGCAAACCCATTCATGGAATTGCTTTTTCTCAAGGACCCGGGTGCACTTGGTGGGTTGTCGAGTGTTCCCCGCGTCCTAATCCAGATCTTGGGAAAATTTAGGTCCAGGGTCTTCGAAAGAGCGGGACGGCGCTAGGAATCAGACCGCACACCAATATGGCTAAAAGCAGTCAGTCCGTTTATTCTACAGAGCAGCGTGATTATATACTCTCTAGCAAGCTTAACAAAGCATGGCTGGGAACCGCGGGGAGAAGAAATTAAAAACAGTGAAAGCGATAGAGTGGACACCTGTGCAAGGCCTATATCTTATCTTGTCTCAGAGGAATGTTTCAGAATTAGGAGCTTCTATTCACAGCCCATACTCCTTAACCCATTATCTGACTTTGCTGCTAGCTCCACATTCCTTTAAAGTGATATTTCATTCTGGCTGTTTTGTGCGCAGGGATAGAGAGTGGGAATATGTGGCCGTTCTCACGGAGCCATCCCTCCACAGTTCCCTCTTTTTCTTTTTGCGCAAACAAAACAGCCGAGGACAAGGCCTTGCTCAGAAGTCTCTTAACAATCTGTATAATGCAAGGAATAACAGTTAAAATCAGCAAAATAACTATCAATATAATTAACACACCCTTTAACATGTCTCTAACCCACACAATAATTCCCCATTTGTTAAACCATCCATCGAGCCAGCTACCCTCATATCTCAGTTTCGCCAGCTGGCTTCGCAATGTTGCAATACTTTGATGGATCAATTCTGAATGGTCTGACAAGTTCATGCAGCACATACCCTCAAAATCTTCACAACCATGAGCTAGGAGTAAGAAATCTATTGCAGCCCGATTTTGAAGAGTAGCATGTCTAATGCTATCCACGTCAGTTAGCAAACCACATAGTGCAATGGGTGTAGCATTAGTTTGCTTACACAGCCAACAGCCCAATCTCGTAAGTTTTTTAAGAGCAGCAGTAGAAGCCACTCCTGGGGCTAGTATTGATGATGCTATTATTTCTGCGGGTCCCCAAAATGTTACTTGGTCATCATAGTCCTTCTCAAATTTGTGAATGCTTCTACGCACACATCCTCTTAATTTACGTTGTTTCGCATGTATCATGGCCATGTTAGGAGTCAGCAAGGTAAGACGACCAAGACTGCAGGGGCCACCATTCAAACGTGATGGAATTCCACTCCAGGCTCGGTCTCCACATATCAAAAAGATGCCAGGAGGCAAAGTGAGCGGTATGGCTGATGATTGGGAAATATTTGGACTCGTACAACCACACCAAGCAGCAGCATTACGATATATACCAAGCATAGCGTTAACATTCTGACCTCTACGAGTAGTGCTATAAGTATAATTAAAATATATACAAGCATCCATCACCACAGAGCCCCATAGTGTTAACCCTTGAGGTTCCTGTGTCTGCTGCGGAAGATGGAGTAGCCACAGAAAGACACAGTGTATTTTGACCAGTGATGTTTACAAGGGTTACCCATACATTCTGCTTCAGCTGAGCAATAACCCAGGCCTGATTATATGGGGGTCAGAAATAAATCTGGATGGGCCACGAAACCCATTCCTCTCAATTCCCCCTTTTTGTTTATGGACCAGCCAGATTTTTGCAAAAGGCGTTATCCATCCTATAAGAGAAACACTGTGACATACACGGCAAAAATAACTAACAAAAGCATAAGTCCTTATTTAACTATATTTAAAAGCCATCCTATAAACGAAAAGCCATACTATAAAATGTGACAAGCTGTTAATTGGCTACACACACTATTCACACCAAAGTGACTAATTAGTAATTATAACGAGTTTTGATAAGCATATCTTATAGCTAAACATTGTTAGTTTACCTTTGATGTCTAAAAGTTATCTGCACACCTGCTGTGTTTTGGCCTTCTTATTACTGCTAGTTCTTGACATATTCACTTACTTACAAATAACTTCTCACAACTCCTCGGTTTAAGGCAGTCTGTCCACCTGCCTTCAAGGGCGCTACATTTTGAAAATGTGATTACCAAATACCTCTCACCATAAGAAATTTTCCTGTCTCGTGGGAATTCAAGGATACTGTTGGGGCCTGTGTCTTAGCGACGAGAGCCAGGCCGCCGGCAGGCCTGCTGTCCTCCCTGACAATTTTTTTTTTTATTATTTTTTATTTTTTTAGTATCTGTGTTACAAAAACTGCTTTTAGAGGTCTCTGCAAGGGCCCTTTGCAGAAAGCTCAATAAGCATGGCAGTAAGAGTAAGACATGTACCGTAATTGCCAAATCCAATAATCCAAATTTGACCACTGACAATATCCATCCTGAAATTTCCCACTCATGAAACCAATTGTCTGATCCAAACAATCCATTTTCTTGTTGTATCTTTTGTGCTTGATCTATTCATTTCTGAATGCTCGCATGAATTGACTGAGAGTGGTCAGCCAGATTCTTTCTTTGCTTTGCCAATCAGGAGTGTCAGAGGTGCAGATAACATCAACCTCACACAATCTGTGATCTTAGGCTGTGCAGAAATCACTATTTCTCTACTTTTCATTTACCACAAACACATGCATATCTCAAAAACTGTTAGATGGTTCAAAATGTCCCACAGCAAAACTCATAGTCCACTGTGGCTGCAGTTGTAACACTTGACTTCGGTTACTGTGATCAGGATCCCGTCCTGGTTCATGCAAGCTTGATTTCTTCTGGATCCATGACTTTATCCACGTCGCTGGGTCCCACTTGGTTCCCGTATCTGTAATGACACAGGCAGATCTCCTTCCCCAAGTTAGTACCTGCAACTTCATTTTTTTTTTTAACTTTTTTCTCGTTTCTTTTTTTTTCTTTTCTTTTTTCTTTTTTTTTTCTTTTTTTTTTTTTTTCTTTTTCAAACCTCTTTTTAAACCTACTGCATGTTTCACCATTGAAGGTACCAAACTGTTCTGTGGCAGACATAAATAGTTCAAAACATAAAGAGCTTTGTTTAATCAATCAGCCGGAGAGATACCCTTCTCTCCCCATTTTTCTTTGTGAAGCAAACGCTTGAGAGTTTGATTCATACGTTTCACTGGCTTTGCACGAGGATTGCTGACAATCCAGGCACAACTGTACAATCCCTTTAGCCTCAGCAACCAACAAGTGGCATTGTCATTGAAGTACCTTAGCAGATTGGTTAACAAAAATCCATGCAACTTCTGAGCTCGTGCAAAGCGTCTGCTGAGGGAGCAGCCCAGGCCAGTGCTAGCAGCCTGTCTGCTCTCTGGTTTCTGTCTGCTAGACCTTGAGTTAGTCAGTCAGCTCAGTGTGGCTGCAAATATGGGTAATAAAATACTGATGCATAATACCACACAATAATCTAATCCAGTTAATATTTCCAAGCAACTTTTGAACATCATTTAATGTGCTAACCTCAGCTTTGATTTCAATCCTCTGAGGTGTTACGGTACTTTTATCAATCTGTTAGTCCATATATTTCCATACTGGTTTATTTTGAATTTTCTGTAATCTGTAATCCCTTGCTTTTCAAATGCACTGTTAACTCATGAATCAAACTTTCAGCATCCAAGTTTTTTCCCGTAATCAATATCTCATCCATGTAATGATAAAAGATCAGATCAGGATGCCTTTTTCGTACTGGAGCAAGTGCCCGAGCTACACAAGTCTGGCACACAGTTGGTGAACTTTCACACCCTGTGGGAGCGCACCCAGTGATACCTTTTGAAAAAGAAAACCCAATCTTTTAAAAATTTTGGCATGTTCCACAGATTTGTGGAAGGTTTGATATGACCCTTAGTCTAGTGCACCTGTATTAAATCTTATAAGTGGGCAATTTTTCCTTGAGTAAGCAGACATTAATCAGCCCAAACGAGGATTTCTGTTTTCCAGGTTAAATTCTTAAAGTAAGCTTCCCACTTTCAATGGTCGCTATCACAAATCCTTTTGCTTAATAACCAGCCTTGCTCTCAGTGGATAAACACATCCCTGAAACTATAGCACATATGCTGCAAACCAATGCATCAGACAAACAACAGTGCAAGATGCAAATTGTCACATCCAGTCCGTATGGGTGGGGGGGTGGGGTGGGGGGACAGTTCTCCCACTTCTACAGCAATTCTGTCAAGGCACTCAGCTGCGCGGCACGTTGTCACCGGTCGCGGCTGCTGCCCAGCACCGTTCTCCCCCCGCTGTGAACCACAGCATGACCCCGGTAGTCACTGTGATTGAGCCCCGGGTGAGTGCTAGGACCCTGTTCCATCCACCTCCCACCGGCCCGCTATCAATGTTCTTTTCTCCACCACCTGCTTGTCCCCACATAAACTTTTCCCTGGTAATTTTCATGATTATGTAGGAATCAAAATACCCTGATTTAACCGTTTTTCCCGCTCTGACGCCACCTTACGTGCCCAGGCTCCAACGAGCAGTCTCTGCAGAGTCTGTCGGGCGTCAGGAGATGTATGGATGATGTCTGTCGGGCGGTGTGGGTGGGAGCGGTGGGTGTAGATACAAAATGTGTCCCTAATCCGATGGTTGTCAAAGCCGATAATTGTCCATGGCCGTAGGTGTCCTGTGTCCTGTCCTTAGGTTTCTTGTCGGTGGGCATAGGTTCCTTGTCCGTGCCGTAGTCGGTGATTCTTCATGTCGGTAGTGTCCAGGTGGGTGGGTGGGCAATTCTGCAAACCCTTTCACAGCAGGGCATGCCGTTGCCGCAACTGCCTGCTCCACTTTCATGTTTTCCAGCTTTTCAAAGACAAGCTGAAGTTTTAGATGGCAGTTAACATTTCTGACTGCGTCACGGGCTCTTTTAGGCTCAGTAAAAGTTAGAGGTGAATAGATATTAAAGGCAGTCGTTTGTACGTTTGGTTTTTTTTTTCACATTTTTTCCTTCCAAAGGTATCATAGTGGGGGGGTTTGCAGACCGTGGTGGCAGATTTACGTGCGCTACTTGCTTGCCTTCCCGGTCAGTTCCGACAGATTTATCACTTTGCTCTGATAACATGGCATAATTACTTAGCATAGTAACTGGGGTAGGTGAAAGAGCACCCAGAAACAAAAACACATTCTCCATAGTAGATGTTTTCCCTTTTGAATTGGTTCTGTAGAACTCGCAACTGGTGTTAAAGCTGCAAAGGCTGAAGCGGCAGCAACGCAAACCGCCTCCATTTCGGTTAGAGTCCTTTCAATTAATTTCCAGAGAGTTATTTATGACTTAGCTTCTTTCGCCCCAACTGAGGGTTCGTCAAGGAGTTAAACTCCAATAGCCTCCCAAGTAGACAGATCAAACGCTGTATTTACGTTTGGTATAAGATTCCTTTCTTCGCTCCACAAAAGGAGCTATTTTAAAGCATTTTTAATTACTCTCTTAGAGAGCATATTGTATAACTCCAGTCCAACGGGAGGGAAGACTACGAACTCCCGGGTCCGGAGGAGCAGAAGGCAATGATGGAGTAACAGCTGCCTCCTCCTTTACTTTTTTTTATGTTGATTGCTTTTCTGTAATTTTTCTCTTTGTGATATTTCCAATTTCTGCAATTGCCCAGTAAGTTTACACATTTCAGTCTCTCCTTCCTCCCCTTCTGAATCTGGCCAAGTAGCTTCGGAGGAAGGAGGGCAATGAGGAGTTGCATTTGAGGGGGTATTCTCAACAGCAGAAGCTGGAGTTTGTGTTGACTCGTTAATTTTTAAAGCAGAGTTAGTTTTCGGAGTAGAATTAAAGGACTCAGAAACTTCACCCCCCGAGGTGTTAGATTGCTGTTTTTTAATTGAGTCCTGTAACTCTGCAGCACTTGAACAAACCAGGTGAACCAGTCCGCGTTCCGGAGTTTCTAACAGGGTGGTAGACGGTGTCACTGAGCCAGACAGAGCTTGAACAGCTGCAGCAGCTACTTGCCTCTCTGCCTGCATGGCGTTTAGGGTGTTAAATACTACACACCAGGTTGCACCCAACGATCGCAGTAGTTTTTCTTCCTTTCCTCCAGTAATCACCACATCCCAAAGATGATCTCCTATCGCTCGCCACTCAGCAACACTGAATATCAGCGCTACTTCTTCCAGGTGTCCCGACCTGTGGGCCCATTTAATTAAATCTAAAAGCCCTATTGGAGTCACCATCTCGCTTTTCTTTGAGAAAATAACTAGAGTCAGCTTCTCCGCAGCTAGCCCTATTGGAGATTCCTGCTCGCCTCTCTTAGAGAGTGTACTGAAGAGCAGTTTCTCCGCAGCTCCCCACTCCATTGTGGGCACAAAGGGTGGGTAGCGACCCCGCAACCAGCTACCGCAACACTTACGATTCTCAGCGGCGCCTCCTCTGTAGCAACCGTCTCTGAAACCTTCTTTCTGGTCCCTGTTCGGGCGCCAATTGTCGAGTGTTCCCCGCGTCCTAATCCAGATCTTGGGAAAATTTAGGTCCAGAGTCTTCGAAAGAGCGGGACGGCGCTAGGAATCAGACCGCACACCAATATGGCTAAAAGCAGTCAGTCCGTTTATTCTACAGAGCAGCGTGATTATATACTCTCTAGCAAGCTTAACAAAGCATGGCTGGGAACCGCGGGGAGAAGAAATTAAAAACAGTGAAAGCGATAGAGTGGACACCTGTGCAAGGCCTATATCTTATCTTGTCTCAGAGGAATGTTTCAGAATTAGGAGCTTCTATTCACAGCCCATACTCCTTAACCCATTATCTGACTTTGCTGCTAGCTCCACATTCCTTTAAAGTGATATTTCATTCTGGCTGTTTTGTGCGCAGGGATAGAGAGTGGGAATATGTGGCCGTTCTCACGGAGCCATCCCTCCACAGTGGGTGATGCAGAGGGATGGGGAAGTCCAGTGTGTACCCCAAGGGGATTTACTTTTAGGTGAGGACACTTGCTAAGTTTTGGTGTATAACAAAATCATTCCATGGCAGATGGTATATATAAGGTATAAACAATATCTTATGAACATCCCAAATGAACTGAAAATATAAGATCTGGGCATGATGTAGATGGTGTGGAAAAAGGGGTGGATAATGTCTTGGTTCTGGCCAGGCCAGAGTTAACCTCCTCAATGTGTACAATGATAATGCTCTTCCTACAAACTTGTGCTCCATGTTTCAGGTACATAGAAGTTCATCGGGATTAGTGGGTAGCTTCACATTGTCTAGATCATAGTAAACTATCACCTACACTGCTAATTCCCTCAGGTACTGGATATCTTGCTCTATGGTTGTTCATTTCACTGGACAACATACAACATCTTCACTGAACAGGTACCTTTCCCTTATGCTTGACAGAAGTTGCCTCCAGAGGCTGAGGGGTTGTATCTTTTTTCCCCCAATCACCTTGTCCATGCCTCCTTCCCTGCCCAGAGATCCCAGCTGCTTGGCCTCCCTGACTTCTAATTCCAGGATAGTGGCCCTGTAATCGGAGCAGCCAGGTAATGATGTGCTCCTGGAACTCACCTGAAATCTCACAGGTCACTCAGGCACAGGGATGAAGTGATTACTTCTGGTTCAGCCTCTTCCTCCTGTTCTGGTGATGGTCCTGGTTCCTCATCTACCTTTACTAAGCAAACTGATTTATTTGTGTATTTCTTCTGTATAGGTGCAAGTGATACCTGTACAGAATGGGGTTTGTTGTTTTGGGTTTTTTTTTCCCTCATCTGCACTGCATTTCATGGGGTTGGATTAACCATAGCATCCCTTGTGGGGTTTGCTGTAGCCACAGCTGCAGTGCCTGGGGGTTTGTTTTCCCTTTCTTCCCCCAGTAGATGCCTACTATTGAGTTATGTAGACAGTAGCCAGGGCCCAGGATAGCACAGTGAGTTCTGTTTCCTTGGAATACCTACAGTGTTTTCCTGTCAAATATTCTATCAATTTATCAGGGTCTAGAAGCTGTTTGGGAATTAAGTTCCAAACCATTGGGGTAAGAAAGTCTCCAGATATCTGCCCATATTCTCCTACATGCCATGCCACCGCTGACTATTCAGCCTAGCGGAAAATCTCTGTTTAGTCGTCAAGTCCCACCAGATAGGCAAACCAGGGAGATTCAGACTGGACCCCCTTGCATTCTAAACTCCTCCTCAGAGAGGAGTCTAGGTGTAACTGGACCCAATCCTTCTCTCAAACCTGTCTAGAGTTAACTTTTTCTACCTGCCCCAAGGGCTAGGCTAACATCCCCACCACTGAGATTAGTTTCGATATATCCTCTCCATGGTACTCAGGAGTAACAACAATTACCCAAGAGGTCCAAGCAAAGCACAACTTTACTTAAAAGAGAATACAGAATCACAGAATCGTAGGGGTTGGAAGGGACCTCGAGAGATCATTGAGTCCAACCCCCCTGCCAAAGCAGGCTCCCTAGCACATATTGCACAGATAGGCATCCAGACGAGTCTTGAATATCTCCAGAGAAGGAGACTCCACCACCTCCCTGGGCAGCCTATTCCAGTGCTCTGTCACCCTCACTGTGTAAAAGTTCTTCCGCATGTTGGTGCGGAACTTCCTGTGCTCCAACTTGCAGCCATTGCCCCTTGTCCTGTCTCCACAGATGACTGAAAAGGGGTTGGCCAATTCCCCCTGCATCCCATACTTAAGATATTTATAAACATTAATTAGGTCCCCCCTCAGTCTTCTTTTCTCCAGGCTGAACAGCCCCAGCTCACTCAGCCTTTCCTCATATGGGAGATGTTCCAAGCCCTTAATCATCTTCGTAGCCCTCCGCTGGACTCTCTCCAGGAGATCCCTGTCTTTTTTATACCAGGGAGCCCAGAACTGGACACAATACTCCAGGTGGGGCCTGCCCAGGGCAGAGTAGAGGGGGAGGATCACCTCCTTTGACCTGCTGGCCACACTCTTCCTGATGCATCCCAGGATCCCATTGGCTCTCTTAGCCACCAGGGCACACTGCTGGCTCATAGCCAACATGTCATCTACCAGGACCCCCAGGTCCTTCTCCACAGAGCTCTTCTCCAGCAGGTCATCCCCCAGCCTGTACTGATATAGACAGTTATTCCTCCCCAGGTGCAAGACTTTACACTTGCTTTTATTAAACCTCATCTGGTTTCTCCCTGCCCAACTTTCCAGCCTGTCCAGGTCTCGCTGGATGGCAGCGCAGTGTTCCTGCGTGTCAGCCACCCCTCCCAGCTTTGTATCATCGGCGTACTTGCTGAGGGTGGACGCTATTCCCTCATCAAGGTCGTCGATGAAGATATTAAACAGGACTGGACCCAACAGCGAGCCCTGGGGAACACCGCTAGTCACAGGCCTCCATTCAGATTCTGCTCCACTGATCACGACCCTCTGAGCCCGGTCCGACAGCCAGTTCTCAACCCACCTCACTGTATAATACGATTATAAAGCTTGCAAACAAAACCACACCACACTATATATTTGGAGCAATGGATTACAATTAGTAGAACTTAGCAAAATTAGGAACACCGTTACTGTTATGTGCTGAGAATAAGGTTAGAAGATGAGAGAGAGAGAGATTGAGAAGATATCACTACCCTGGGATCCAGTGTAGATCGGCATAAAGTTGTGGTCCTTGGATGGTGGGTGCACATCAGATTCCCAAATTTGCATCTTTGAGGCTCCCTGGCCCCACCCTTCTGGGGAGGCCTAGCATATCTTGCACAGATTCAGTGTTGAGTTGTAGAGTGTTCTGGAAATGAGTCAATGGGGAATGGTGGTCGTAGGTGGTCATTTGACCTCCCAAACCAGGCTGATGGAGCAATGACCCCATTCAGCTTCTTACACAGGACTTTTCGCAAGAAGCTGCTCTGCCTCTGCATGGCCCTGCTTGCCTGTCACTGTTTCTTATTGGATAAGGACAGTATCCTGTTTATTAGTGTGGCTACTGAATGAGGCACTTGCCCTTGTAGGGACAATATGTCCAGATGGTGTACTGAATGAGGACCCCATGTGAGCATAATGTCCAGTTTGTCAGGGTGACTGCTTTGAAATCAGGACTCTACAGGCCCTCACAGTCTTTGGAGGACGGGGACCCAAACCTCACATTCTCCTAAATGTGATTCACAGTGGCGCTGTGACCATCACCATTTGGCTTGGCCCTGGTCAGCAGCAACTCTGGCCTTGAAATGGCCGATGTTTACTCTTCAGGGCCTGCTGAGAACTTCTAGCTGCCTCTTACAGCAGCCATTATCTGCAGCCCCCATTCTCTCCCAGCACCCAGCTACACAAAACTGTGACAACAGTAATATCCCTGATTTGAGCTCCAGGAAGACTACAGACCTCCCTGTGATGAGAGTCAACACAGCATATTGGACCCTCTGTTCCCCTTAGAAGGAAGTCTCAAATAACTATAACTCTTCCTTTCAGGAGAGGTTGTTATATGGCTGGAAGGGCTATCTGCCTGTGGTAAGACCTCAGGTTTAGTTTTCCTATCAGCCACCTCATTAGTCCAATGCCCTGCAGATGCTTTCGTGGTCCAGCCCCTTGTGAGGTGAGAGCCAGTCCACAAAATGTTACCCTGTCTCTGCAGTTTCTGTTGTCTTGCAAGACATTGTTTGAGACAAAACACTCAATTCATAATGAGTCAGTATTTTGAGCAATACAGTGGGATTCTTAGAACAATGTTTTGTAACCCTGAGCAAGACTTGAAACGCATTCAGGAGGCATAACAATAGGAACATTCTCCCCTGAACATCCCAGGGATATTGAAAATTCTCAAAATCTGCTGTAACCAGCCTGAAGGGAAAAAGGGAGGTTAAGGAGTGGGAGAAAGTAGCCCCTCTGTCTTCCCCATAGATTGGGTGCAACTAACTTTGATCTCTTCCGCAACCTTTTAGGAGCTATCCCGTGGGCTACGTTGTTAGAAGGCAAGGGAGCCTGTGAGAGCTGGCTAGCATTTAAACAGCACTTCTCCCAAGCACAGGATAGGTGCATCCCTTTGAGTAAGAAATTGGGAAAGAGAGGCAGAAGACCTGTGTGGATGAGCAGGGAGCTAATGTGTAAACTCAAAGGGAAGCAAAGGGTTTATGAACTATGGAAACTGGGTCTGTGCACCTGGGAGGATTATAGGGATGTTGTCAGGGCCTGTAGGGACGTGACTAGAAAGGCTAAAGCCCGCTTGGAGATGAAACTGGCAAGGGACATAAAGGATAATAAAAAGGGTTTTTTCAGATACGTGAATAGTAAGAGGATGACCAGGGATAATGTAGGTCCCTTGATGAATGAGGCGGGTGTCCTGGTATCGGGTGATGATGAGAAGGTGGAAATACTGAATGCCTTCTTTGCCTCGATCTTCACTCCAAAGGCCCCTCGGGACCCGCAGATCCTGGATGAAAGTAGGAGTGTTTGGGGAATGAAGAGCTTCCCTCTAGTTGAGGTAGGGGTGGTCCAGGAGCGGCTCAAAGGGATTAATGCAAACAAATCCATGGGCCCGGATGGGATACATCCACGTGTGCTGAGGGAGCTGGCAGAAGTGATTGCGGAGCCGCTTGCTATCATCTTTGACAGGTCTTGGAGAACAGGAGAAGTGCCTGAAGACTGGAGGATAGCCAATGTCACTCTGGTCTTCAAAAAGGGCAAGAAGGAGGACCCTAACAATTATAGGCCAGTCAGCCTCACTTCTGTCCCTGGAAAGGTTATGGAACAGCTTGTTCTGGATGCCATTACCAAGCAACTGGAAGAGAAGAAGGTCATGAGGAGTAGTCAGCATGGATTCACCAAGGGGAGATCGTGCTCGACCAATCTCATACCCTTCTATGATCTCATCACCGGCTGGGTGGATGGAGGGAGAGCAGTGGATGTCATCTACCTTGACTTCAGCAAGGCTTTCGCTACTGTCTCCCATGACATCCTGATAGCAAAGCTGAGAGATCATGGGATAGATGAGTGGACAGTGAGGTGGGTTGAGAACTGGCTGTCGGACCGGGCTCAGAGGGTCGTGATCAGTGGAACAAGATCTGAATGGAGGCCTGTGACTAGCGGTGTTCCCCAGGGCTCACTGTTGGGTCCAGTCCTGTTTAATATCTTCATCGACGACCTTGATGAGGGAATAGCATCCACCCTCAGCAAGTACGCCGATGATACAAAGCTGGGAGGGGTGGCTGACACGCAGGAACACTGCGCTGCCATCCAGCGAGACCTGGACAGGCTGGAAAGCTGGGCAGGGAGAAACCAGATGAGGTTTAATAAAAGCAATTTAAAGTCTTGCACCTGGGGAGGAATAACTGTCTATATCAGTACAGGCTGGGGGATGACCTGCTGGAGAAGAGCTCTGTGGAGAAGGACCTGGGAGTCCTGGTAGATGACAGGTTGGCTATGAGCCAGCAGTGTGCCCTGGTGGCTAAGAGGGCCAATGGGATCCTGGGATGCATCAGGAAGAGTGTGGCCAGCAGGTCAAAGGAGGTGATCCTCCCCCTCTACTCTGCCCTGGTCAGGCCCCACCTGGAGTATTGTGTCCAGTTCTGGGCTCCCTGGTATAAAAAAGACAGGGATCTCCTTGAGAGAGTCCAGAGAAGGGCTACGAAGATGATTAAGGGCCTGGAACATCTCCTGTATGAGGAAAGGCTGAGTGAGCTGGGGTTGTTCAGCCTGCAGAAAAGAAGACTAAGGGGGGACCTAATTAATGTTTATAAATACCTTAAGTATGGGATGCAGGGGGAATTGGCCAACCCCTTTTCAGTCATCTGTGGAGATAGGACAAGGGGCAATGGCTGTAAACTGGAGCACAGGAAGTTCCGCACCACCATGCGGAAGAACTTTTCCCCAGTGAGGGTGACAGAGCCCTGGGACAGGCTGCCCAGGGAGGTGGTGGAGTCTCCTTCTCTGGAGATATTCAAGACTCGTCTGGACGCCTATCTGTGCAATATGTGCTAGGGAGTCTGCTTTGGCAGGGGGGTTGGACCCGATGATCTCTTGAGGTCCCTTCCAACCCCTACAATTCTGTGATTCTGTGATTAATCAAATTAAAGAGATGTGGTCCAAGGTACAGACAGGACAGCACAGCAAGACCCCATACAAATACTAGCTTAGGCTCATGACCACTGATGTCATCATGTCATAAGTTGATATCATACATGTCATGGTTCATCCCCAGGCAGCAGCTGAGCACCCTGCACTGCTCGCTCACTCTTCCCCCAAAGGAGAAACAGACACGGGGGTTGGGATAAGGACAGTTTACTGACAGCACACCAGAGGGGAACAACAACAGAACTTGTGACAGAATACACAAACGGTAATAACACAAAGCACTTTATGACCTGATGACTGAACTGGACGTTCCGCCCACACTCAGACCATCATGGAGCTGCATGGACCTCCCCCTCTGTGACTAGCTCCCTTTAATGGGGAGCATGATGTCATGTGGTATGGAAAAAAACCCTTGGCCAACTCAGCTCACCTGTGCTGGCTCCTTGTGAAAATTTACTCTATCCTAGCCAAAACCAGGTCAGTGGCCATTACTGAAACTTGCTGTCATGAATGCTATGTCTGGAGTGTGGCTATCAATGGCTACAAGCTGTTCAGAAGGGACAGGCAAGGAAGGAGGGATGGAGGAGTTGCCCTCTATCTTAAGGAATGGATAGAGTGTGAAGAGATGTTGTAGAATCATGGAATCATAGAATTGTCTTTGTTGGAAGGGACCCTTTAGATCATCAAGTCCAACCATCACTGTAACCTGACAACCAGCACTGAACCATGTGCCTAAGCACCACATCTAACCATCTTTTAAATACCTCCAGGGATGGAGACTCCACCACTTCCCTGGGCAGCCCGTTTCAATGCCTAACAACCCTCTCTGTGAAGAAGTTTTTCCTAATATCCAATCTAAACCTCCCCTGGCATAACATGACACCATTTCCTCTTGTCACTAGGGAGAAAAGGTCAGCCCCGCCCCCAACCTCCTTTGAGGTAGTTGTAGAGAGCAATTAGCTCTCTCCTCAACCGCCTTTTCTACAGACTAAACAACCCCAGTTCCATCATTTTATTCTCCAGTCCCCTCACCAGACTCATAGCCCTTCTCTGGACACGCTCCAGCACCTCAATGTCTTTTCTGTAGTGAAGGGCTGTCCTGGGTTCAGTTAGGATAGAGTTAATTTCTCTTTCTAGTAGCTGGTACAGTGCTGTGTTTGGGAGTTAGGATGAGAGCAGTGCTGATAACACACTAATGTTTTTAGTTGTTGCCAAGCAGTCAAGGGCTTTGCAGTTGTTCATATTGCCCTGCTAACAAGAAGGTGGGGGGCACCCAGGAAGTTGGGAGGGGACACAGCCAGGACAGGTTACCAAAACTGACCAAAGAGGGTAGTCCACGCCAATTAGGTCATGCTCAGCATAAAGGGGGGCTGGTGGGGGAGGAGGGCATGGCTCCAGGACTCGCAGTTTGGGGACGGTCTGGCATCAGGACAGCTCTGAGTTGTACAGCCTGAGTTGTGAGCTTTGGTGAGAAACTGCATTGTGTATCACCAGTTTTGTATATTTTGCTATAAATTCCTATTATTGTTATTTCTCTCTCTGCTGTCCCAGTAAACTATCCTTATCCCAACCCATGAGGTTTGCCTTTGGTTTTCTTTCCCCTCCCCTTTTCCCCTGCTCCCTCAGAGAGAGAGGCTGTGTGGTGCTCAGTTCCTAGCTGGGGCGAAACCACAACAGTCCTTTTTTGGCAGCCAAAGTGGGGCTCAAAGGGTTGGGATAGCAGTAGACCTGACCTGATCGCATTGAAAATATTACCATAAGTTTTCCTCATAAGGATTCATCATATTATTGAAACAGTTGCTGGTTTTCTAGCATGTCAACTGTACCACTCAGCTTGGTGTCATCTGCAAACTTACTGAGGGTACACTCGATTCCACTGTCTATGTTGTTGATGAAGATATTAAACAACTTTGGTCCCAGTATGGATCCTGGAGGGACACCACTTGTCATTATCAGGCTGGCCACCTTCCAGCAGGGCCTCATATCTGTTTCTCATCAGAGCCTAGTGAGGTGAGAAAGGCAAGGAAGGCACTCGCCTTCTGCCCTTGCCACAAACTTTCCTCCACTCACCCTGTTCATTTAGGCTTCTGCCTTCCACCTTCCTGGGACATGATACAAGTTCCCTTTGATCCTTGATTCTACCTAGCAGGTACTCCTGTTTCCACTGATCTACCTCCATTTCAGCCTCCCTACTCCTAAGTCCTCCTATTTCATCTTCAAGCTTTTCCATCTTATCTTGCAGCTGTACCACTCAGCTGAGGAGATCACCTATCTGCTCACATTGCACACAACCCTGATTGTAGCTGCCCCCTGCTACCAGCAAGAAGAGGCTATGGCATTCCCTGCAGCCTATGGCCTGCACAGCCATATCCACCTGTGGGAGCTCTGTTCAGGTCTGCAAGCATAGGCATTCCCTGCAGCCTGGTACTTGAGCAAAAACAGTCCCATGAATAGGTTTACCCTTTCCTGAGGAAGCAATAACCCAGGCTTTTTTTCCCAAAAAGTTCCTTATATGTAGAACAAGGATCTTATCTCCTTCCACAGTGTGCAGAGGTTTTCATTGGGCAGGGTCAGGTTGATTGGAAGATCCTCTACTGTTAACTAGCCAAGTGGCTTCTGCTAAATCTGTAGCGACACCACTCCATCTGGAGTCGCTCCTCTCCATCTGGACATCAAGCCATCTATCACTACCCTCTGGATGTGTCCATCCAGCCAATTTCTTATCCACCAGACAGTCCACCCATCAAACCTGTATTACTTAAACTTACAGAGAAGTATGTTGTGAGGGTGTTGTGGTTTTGAGTGGCAAGTTTTTGGTGGTGGAGGAGGGGCTGCAGGTGTGGCTTCTGCAGGAAGCTGCTAGAAGGAACCATTGTGACGGAGGATGAAGAAAAGTAATGCCTTTTTTACCTCAGTCTTTAGTAGGAAAACCAATTGGTCTTCTAATTCCCAGACCTCTGAGTGGGAAGATGGGGATGGGAAACAGACCGGACATTAACAAAATGTCAAAAGAAGACACAAGGTGTCTTCTTACTGCCCAAAATACATGAGATTGAAGAATAAGGGTGGGCAAACAACCACCCAGAATCATAGATGTAACTGACTGTCTTTTGAGTACAAAATGGGTTAGAGGATGTAGGTATTTTCATTATTTGTAAAATTACCAGAAAATTTCACAGAATCGCAGAATTGTAGGGGTTGGAAGGGACCTCAAGAGATCATCGAGTTCAACCCTCCTGCCAAAGCAGGTTCTTTAGGCCAGATTGCACAGATAGGTGTCCAGACGGGTCTTGAATATCTCCCGAGAGGGAGACTCCTCCCACCCTTCCCCTGCTGCACCGTGGGGTCCCACCCACGGGAGACAGTCCTCCACAAACTTCTCCAATATGAGTCCTTTCCCACAGGGCTCTAGCTCTTCACCAGCTACCTCAGCGTGGGTCACTTCTATGGGGTGCAGTCACAGAATCACAGAATTGTAGGGGTTGGAAGGGACCTCGAGAGATCATCGGGTCCAAACCTTCCAAAGCAGGTTCCCTAGGACATATTGCACAGATAGGTATCCAGACGGGTCTTGGAGAGAGGAGACTCTACAACCCCCCTGGGCAGCCTGTCCCAGGTCTCTGTCACTGTCAGTGTGAAGAAGTTCTTCCGCATATTGGTGCAGAACTTCCTGTGCTCCAACTTGAAGCTATTGCCCATTGTCCTGTCTCCACAGACAACTGAAAAGTGGCTGGCCATTTCCCCTTGTGTCCCACACTTCAGATATTTATAAACATTAATAAGATCCCCTCTTATTCTTCTTTTCTCAAGGCTGAACAGCCCCAGTTCACTCAGCCTTTCCTTGTAGGGGAGATGCTCCAGGCATCTTTGTAGCCCTCTGCTGGACTCTCTCCAGGAGATCCCTGTCATTTTTATACCAGGGAGCCCAGAACTGGACACAATACTCCAGGTGGGGCCTGACCAGGGCAGAGTCATTTGTTAGTGACCTGCTCGGCTGCTTAGATCCCCACAAGTCAATGGGTACGGGTGGGTCCAGATGGGATTCATCTGAGGGTACAGAGGGAGCTGGCATGAGTACTTGCCAAGCCACTTTCCCTTGTTTACCAGAAGTCCTGGCTGACCGGGGTGGTTCCGCTGGACTGGAAGCTGACACATGTGACACACACCTACAAGAAGGGTCAGAAGGAGGACCCGGGGAACTACAGGCCTGTCATCCTGACCTTGGTGCTGGGGAAGGTGATGGAACAAATCATCTTGAGTACCATCACGCAACACATGCAGGACAACCAGGCGATCAGGCCCGGTCAGCATGGGTTTATGAAAGGCAGATCATGCTTGACCAACCTGATCTCCTTCTATGACAAGGTGACCTGCTCAGTGGATGAGGGGAAGGCTGTAGATATTGTCTACCTGAACTTCAGTAAAGCCTTTAACATCGTCTCCCACAGCATCCTCCTAGAGAAACTAGCCACTCATGGAATAGATGGGTATATTCTTCGCTGGGTTAAAAACTGGCTGGACAGCCGGGCCCAGAGAGTTGTGGTGAATGGAGCTAAATCCAGCTGACGGCAGGTCACAAGTGGTGTTCCCCAGTGCTTGGTGCTGGGGCCAGGCCTGTTTAACATCTTCATTAATGATCTGGACGAGGGCATTGAGTGTACCCTCAGTAAGTTTGCAGATGACACCAAATTGTATAGGAGCGTCAATCTGCTGGACAGTAGGATGGCCCTGCAGAGGGACCTGGACAGGCTGGATCGATGGTCAGAGGCCAACTTTAAGGGGTTCAACAAGGTCAAGTGCCAGGTCCTACGCTTTGGTCACAATAACCCCAGGCAGTGTTACAGGCTTGGGGCAGAGTGGCTGGAGAGCTCCCTGGAGGAGAAGGGCCTGGGGGTCTTAGTTGACAGCCAGCTGAACATGAGCAGTGTGCTCAGGTGGCCAAGAAGGCCAAAAGCATCCTGGCCTGTATCAGGAATAGTGTGTCCAGCAGGAGTAGGGAAGTGATAGTTCTGTTGTACTCAGTGAACACTCAGGGAGTGTGAAAGGGAGCTAGACTGGTGGAGCTGCTCCCTGTCATCACCACAAGAGAGGCACCAGGGGAGTGCTCCACAAGTTACTCCACAATTGGCAGAGGTGCCCCTACCCTGTCACCATCAGACAGAAGGCAGAGACCAAAGGGACAGGGAGGAATGGAGGCAGGTCCCTACATGGAGATGCAGGTGTAACTCCTCCCAGCCATCTTTGCCCTCCCTGATGCCCTTGCACAATAAGTTTTCTGCTATGGAACTGGAGAGGCAGAAAAATGAGGATGTGGATGAAGGCACATCCGGGGAGTTGCCTAGGGTGAGTTGGTCATCTCCATGCCTCAAGACTGCCCCTGCAAAAAACAAAAATAAAAGAAGGATAATTGTCATAGGTGACTCCCTTCTGAGAGGAACAGAGGGGGCCATATATTGCCCAGACCCTACCCACAAGGGAAGTCTGCTGCCTCCTTGGCACGCAGGTCAGGGACATCACTAGGCAGCTCCCTAAAGTGGTACATCCCTCCGACTACTACCCACTTTTGGTATTCCAGGTTGGCAGCGATGAAATGGCGGAGAGCAGCCCAAGGGCTATCAAAGGGACTTTAGGGCATTGGGGTGATTAGTTAGAGGTGTGGGGGCACAGGGGGTGTTTTCCTCCATCCCTTTAGAAGCAGGAATAAACACTGAGAGTTGCAGAAAAGCACACCTGATCAACTCATGGCTAAGAGGCTGGTGCCATCAGTGAAAATTTTGGATTTTGTTGATCATGGGATGGTTTATTCAGCACTGGGTTTTCTGGCTGCAGATGGGGTCCACCTGTCCCAAAGGGGGACAAGGATCCTAGCCCAGGAGTTGTCAGGGCTTGTGGAGAGGGCTTTAAACTCGATCTGAAGGGGGAAGGGATCTGAAGTGGGAAGTGGGAAGGGAGGTTTAATAAAAGCAAGTGTAAAGTCTTGCACCTGGGGAGGAATAACCGTCAGTATCAGTACAGGCTGGGGGATGACCTGCTGGAGAAGAGCTCTGTGGAGAAGGACCTGGGGGTCCTGGTTGATGACATGTTGGCTATGAGCCAGCAGTGTGCCCTGGTGGCTAAGAGGGCCAATGGGATCCTGGGATGCATCAGGAAGAGTGTGGCCAGCAGGTCGAAGGAGGTGATCCTCCCCCTCTACTCTGCCCTGGTCAGGCCCCACCTGGAGTATTGTGTCCAGTTCTGGGCTCCCTGGTATAAAAAAGACAGGGATCTCCTTGAGAGAGTCCAGAGAAGGGCTACGAAGATGATTAAGGGCCTGGAACATCTCCCGTATGAGGAAAGGCTGAGTGAGCTGGGGCTGTTCAGCCTGGAGAAAAGAAGACTGAGGGGGGACCTAATTAATGTTTATAAATATCTTAAGTATGGGGTGCAGGGGGAATTGGCCAACCCCTTTTCAGTCATCTGTGGAGATAGGACAAGGGGCAATGGCTGTAAATTGGAGCACAGGAAGTTCCGCACCAACATGCGGAAGAACTTTTACACAGTGAGGGTGACAGAGCACTGGAATAGGCTGCCCAGGGAGGTGGTGGAGTCTCCTTCTCTGGAGATATTCAAGACTCGTCTGGACGCCTATCTGTGCAATATGTGCTAGGGAGTCTGCTTTGGCAGGGGGGTTGGACCCGATGATCTCTAGAGGTCCCTTCCAACTCCTACAATTCTGTGATTCTGTGATTCTGTGAAAAAACAGGCTAACTAGAAATGAACCTTGGGGCGGCAAGTCAGAGTTGGAGGTAAGACCAAAAGTCCACGTGGCTGGTGACAAAATACGGGAAGGCATGCTACAATCAGAGGTTCTGTGTGTCAGTGAGTTCTTTAAGTCTGCTCCAAGACATGCGGGATACGTTCAAGCACATCTGAAGTGCTTCTACACAAATGTACGTAGCACAAGCAAAAAGAGCTAGAAGTCCTGGCTCAGTCCCAGAAGTACAACATGGCTTAAGCAAGACCTGTCAGGAAGAGTCCTGTGACTGGTGTGTGGCGATGCATGGTTACAGGCTCTTCAGAAGAGACTGGCAGGGCAGGATAGTTGGGGGGGGTGGTGCTGTATGTAATGGAGGGTCTGGACTGCACAGAGCTGTCAGTTGGCAACGACACCATTGAAAGTCTCTGGGTAAGGAATTAGGGACAAACATATAAAAGGGTTGTTGTAGTGGGAGTCTACTATAGACTACCCAGCCAGAATGATGACATTGATGAGTTATTCTTTAAGGAACTAAGAGACCGTTGTGTTAAGGGTAGCAATGTGCCCAATTTCTCGTTATAAGTCCGGTCGTGTTCCATGCACTGAACTATCGTGATTCATATTTGCAAATAATGAAATACACCTTCAGCCTAGATGCGTTCCTTGAACTACCACGGCTGCATTAATAGAGTTCAGTCACGTTCAATGAGAACTAACACAGCTGGCTTAAATGAAAGTGTAGTTTATTTAAGCAACAGACACACAGATTCTTTGGCTTGCCAGTGATTTACTGTCTGCAAAGCACTTGTGGAATACCAAGGGTCTTAACTACTAACGCATTAAAAAGATATATAGTGACTCTATAGAAATTTCTAAGTTTCCTGGGGAGGCACTTGGTGTGACCAAATGTTCGAATCTTACCCTGCCGGAGCTGAACTTTTGCAGACTCAACTCGGATCAATGTGATCAATGCTGAGCTCATTTATTTAAACACACACAGAGCTTATATAGGTTTCTCTATCCGTACACGAGTTACATTACATTGCTATTGGTTAGATGCTCTGTTCACCCGCCTTACAGGCGTCTCACTAGTGCTAATAATTGGTTAAAGCTACACAGTCACATTAATCCTTATAAGGCAGCTGTTGACATTCTTGCAGTTTCTTATCTCACAAGCTTGTTTCTCACAAGCTCCTGTTCTCACAGACATCTGCTCTCCTGTTACTGCATTCCGATCTTCGCTAGCTTCCCCGGGCCTGATTATATTAGGGCATGAATGAGTCTGGTTGGGCCACAAACCCACTCCTCACAAGATACATTGCTACATTACTCGAAGGCATCCTGATGGAGGGGAAGAGTGGCTCAGCTCATTGACTGATCCCAGGGGTCAGAATATACGTGATGGTCCCATATGCAATGGTATCTTCCCGTACACGATGGTATCTTCCCTAACACATCTTAGATTTTGAGCTATTTTTATGTCATTTCTTATATTTAAGGTGGAACTTGAGTGACTCTAGTCATACATACCTTTATTGTGATTGGTGTAAAATTCTCTTGCTTTGCATTTAAAGGTATAGACTAAGAAAAAATCAGAGCTCATGATCAGTGGGGAGTGGTCGTACCTTAGAGGCAGGTAGCCTTTGGGGTGGAGGTATGTTTTTGTATTATAATGACATTATAATGAGCAAAGTTTACTAGCGGACAGCATTTTGTCAAATACATGACAGGTTGTTGGCTCAGGGTGGCAAATATGCAGTTTGTTGGTTCTGTTTAACCTTCAAGTTCCCGTGTTATCACAGAGTCTAGCTGCAGCGTCTCCACTCCGCTCCATCCTCTGTGCAGCTATCTCAAATTTGGAATGTCAAGCTCCCTTGATGTTATCAACCTTCAAGATTGCCTTGGAACTTGTTTGTGAAGAAAGTATGTTTAGGAACTTTCGGCGATTTGCGTATCAGTTGCTCATCACCCTGGAATGTTTTGTGAATGCTGAACCTTTCTTTAAAATGAGAACATAAGTTTGTGTCAAAGGCCTTGCACAAGTCCAGGTAGATGACATTGGTTGCCTTCCCTTTATCCACCGATGCTGTCACTCCATCATAGAAGGTCACCAGATTGGTAGGGCATGACCTTCCCTTGGTGAAGCCGTGCTGGCTGTCCCGGATCACACGCTCATACCTCATGTGCTCCAACATGTCATCCAGGAGGATCTGTTCCATGATCTTCCCAGGCATAGAGGTGAGGCTCACTGGCCTGTAATTCCCTGGGTCTTCCTTGCTCCCTTTCTTATAAATGGGAGTGACGTGACCCTTTTTCCAGTCCCCGGGGACCTCACCCGACAGCCATGACTTTTCAAACTTGCCAGACATTAAGTTGGAACACCACACAGCTAATAAAAACAGGTCCAGGAGATTCCTAAAGCAACTGGATGATAACTTCCTTGTTCAGGTATTAAGCGAGCCAACAAGGAATGGTGCTCTCCTACATCTCTTGCTTATAAACAGAGAAGGACTTGTGGAGGAAGTGGAGGTAGGTGGCCATCTTGGCCATAGTGACCACGAAGTAGTGGAATTTAAAATCTTTGGCGAGAGGAAGAAAACTGCCTCCAAAACTTCAACACTAGATACGGGGAGAGCAAATTTTGGGCTGCTCAGGGAACTCATTGGTAAGGTCCACTGGGAAACTGCTTTTGAAGGCATCGGGGTCCATCAATGCTTGTCACTTTTTCAGTACCACCTTCTAAAAGCACCGGAATGGGCAATTCCACAACATCAGAAGTCAAGCAGGTGGGGCAGGAGGCTGGCTTGGCTGAACAGAGACCTTCTTCTAGAGCTTAGGTGGAAAAAGAAAGTTTACGGCCAATGGAAACAAGGTCAGGAAACATGGGAAGATTACAGGGATGCTGTTTGCCTTTGTAGAGAGAAAATTCATGTGGCCAAAGCACAGTTAGACTTGAGGCTGGACAACAGTGTGGCAGATAATAAAAAGGGATTTTTCAAATACAAGAGGAGAACCAGAGACAACAGTGGTCTGTTACTCGATGAGAATGGTCACATTACTAACAGGGACACAGAAAAACAGAGCTGTTTAATGCCTTCTTTACCTCTGTCTTCAACACAGTCGATGGGCACTGAGATAACAAATGCCTCGAGTTGGAGGACAGTGACTGTGGTAATGATAAACTCCTAGCGAACCCTGAACCTGTGGGTGATTTGCTGCTCCATCTGAATCCATATAAGTCCATGGGCCCCTATGGGATTCATCCCAGGCTACTCAGGGAGATGGCTGATGTCATTGCGAGACCTCTCTCAATTATTTTTCAATGGTCTTGGGAATCTGGAGAGGTCCTGGTTGACTGGAAGCTGGCAAATGTTGTGCCAATTTTCAAGAAGGATAAGGAAGAAGACCCTGGTAATTGCAGACCTGTCAGTCTCACCTCAGTGCCTGGTAAAATTATGG
Source organism: Porphyrio hochstetteri (assembly GCA_020800305.1). NCBI lineage: Eukaryota > Metazoa > Chordata > Aves > Gruiformes > Rallidae > Porphyrio > Porphyrio hochstetteri. Next base: position 3,481,213 of record CM036937.1, read on the forward strand.
AGAAAATCATACTGGGAGTTATTGAAAAACACCTAAAGGACAATGCAGTCATTGCTCACAGCCAATGTGGGTTCAGGAGTGGAAGGTCCTGTTTATCCAATCTGATTTCCTGTTACGACAAGGTCACTCAGCTGGTTGACCAAGGGAAACCAGTTGATGGTTTTTTTTTGGATTTCAGTAAAGCTTTCGATACTGTAGTGATGGTTTGACCCTGGCTGGAGGCCAGATGCCCACCAAAGTCCCTCTATCACTCCCCTTTTCAGCTGGACAGGGGAGAAATATATTGAGAGGCTTAGCTGTCGAGATAAGAACAGGGAGAGATCATCCTGCAATTAGCGTCATGGGCAGAACAGACTCAACACCCAATAAAGGAAAGAAAACTCTAATTTATTACACTGCACTGCACACCCAGTGACACCAGAGTCGGATAATGAGAAGTGTGACCAGATCTTAAAGCACCTTCCCCCACCCCTCCCTTCCTAGCAGACAACTTTATTCATGATTTCTCTCCCTTCTCCCCCCTCCCAGGGTGGCAGGGAGGGGAGGCAGGGAATGGGGGTTTGTCAGTTCCTCACAAGTAGTCGGGGGGGAAGGGGCATTCTTCACACTCTTCCCCCTGATCCAGTGTGGGGTTCCACCTACAGTCCTCCACGAACTACTCCAATGTGAGTCCTTTCCCACAGGGCTTCACCTCTTCAACTACCGCAGCATGGGTCACTTCTATGGAGTACGGTCATAAATTCATAGAATGTCTCTCAGTTTCTCAGGCCCAGACTGCTCCAGCCTGGTCCCCCATGGAGTCACAAACTCCCCCTGAAAACCTGCTCTGTCATGGGTCTCTCTCTCCATGTCTCTATCTCTCTCCATGGGCTGCAAGTGCTTTTCTGTAAGCAGAGACTTGCTCCAATGTGGGTCAGTGTCTTCCATGTCTCCACCTGCTCCAGCATGCGGCCTCTCCACGGGCTGCAGGTGGGGTCTCTGCTCCCTGTCATCTTCCATGGGCTGCAGGGAGACACCCACTCCACCATGGTCTTCTCCATGGGCTGAATCTTTCTCTCTGGCACCTGGAGTGCCTCATACCCACACTTTGTCACTGACCTTGGTGTCTGCAGAGTTTCTTACATCTTCTCACTCCCTTCTCTGGTGGCAAAAAGCGTCTGCTTGTGCTTGCTCTTCCTCTTAAATATGATCCACAGAGGTGCTATGACCATTGCTGGTTGACTCGGCCTTGGTCAATAGCGAGTCCAGCCTGGAGACGGCTGGTGTTTACTCTGTCAGGACTACAGAAAGCTTCTAGCTGCTTCTTGCAGAAGCCACCCCTGCAGCCACCCCTCCTCCACCAGAACCTGGCCACACAAAACTACAACTGTGTGTCACAACTAAACAACAACATAATGTTGGATGGGCAATTGGCTGAAAGTTGGGCCCAGAGTGTGATAGTGAATGGGGTTACATCTGTCTGGTAGCCAGTCACTAGTGGGGTTCCCCAGGGTTCCATTTCAGGCCCAATTTTCATAAATGACCTGGACCTGAGACTAGAGGGTGTCTTAAGTAATTTGCAGATGACACCAAATTGGGAGGACCTCCTGTACAGATTAGAGAGCTCGGCAGTCGCCAACAGCATGAAGTTTAGGAAAGGCAAGTGCTGAATTCTGCACCTGGGAAGGGGCAACCCTGGCTACACATACAGCCTGGGGGGTCAGACACTGGAGGCCAGCCATGCTGAGAGGGGAGGTTTAGGTTGGATATTAGGAAGAGGTTCTTTACTGAGAGGGTGGTCAGGCACTGGAACAGGATCCGCAGGGAAGTTGTCACAGCACCAAGCTTGACTGAGTTGGAACTACACAGACAGTTGAAGCGGGGACAGGTATCCTGGGAAAATTATAAGAATGTTGCCCGGTTGTGTAGCGATAAGGTCAGGAAGGCCAAGGTGCAGCTGGAACTGATGCCAAGAAAAACAAGGGCTTCTACAGGTATATAAGCATACCCCCCTGATGAGCATCAACGGTGAATTGGTGAGAATAGATGAGGAAAAGGCTGAGGTTCTCAAGAACATTTTTGTTTTGGTCTTCACTGGCGAACTCTCTCCTCACTGCTCTCAAGTTGATGGCCCTCAAGACAGGGACCAGGGAGATAGAGTCCCTCCCACTCTTAGTGACGATAAGGTGCTTGACCATCTGAGGAAGCTGAATGTACACAAGTCTATGGGACCTGATGAGATGCATCCCAGAGTCCTGAAGGACTTGGCTGATGTAGTTGCCAAGCCACTCTCCATGATATTTGAAAAGTCATGGCGGTCAGGTGTAGTCTCTAGTGACTGGAAGAGAGGAAACATTACAGCCATTTTTAAAAAGGGTAGGAAGGAGGATCCTGGGAGCTACCGCCCTGTCAGCCTCACCTCTGTGCCTGGGAAGATCATGGAACAGATCCTCCTAGAAGTTATGCTGAGGCACATGGAGGACAGGGATGTGATTCGAGACAGCCAGCACAACTTTACTAGGCACAAGTCCTGCCTGACCAATCTAGTGGCTTTCTACAGTGGAGTAACTGCATCAGTAGAAAAGAGAAAAGCTATGAATGTCATCTATCTGGATTTCTGCAAGGCCTTTGACACAGTGTGGTGTTTTGGCCCTGGCTAGAGGCCAAATGCCCACCAAAGCCACTCGCTCGCTCCCCTTTTCAGCCGAAAAGGGGAGAATATATATATCGGGAGGCTTAAGATTTGAGGTAAGGACAGAGCGATCACTCTCCAATTATTGCAATGGGCAAAACAGACTCAGCACAGAATAAAAGAAAGAAAAGTTAATTATTACTACTACAACTACACACCCAGTGAACCAGAGGTGGGTAATGAGAAGTGTGGCCAGGTCTTAAAGCACCTTTCCCCCACCACTTCCTTCTTAGCAGACTTAAACTTCATCACGATTTTACTCCCTTCTCCCCCCCCCCCCAACATGGCGCAGGGAGGGACAGGGAATGGGGAATGGGGGTTTTCAGTCCGTTCCTCCCGAGTTGTCTTCTGTCTTAGCTGGGGGGGGGCATTCCACACACACACACACACACACACACACACTTCCCCTGCGGCACCGTGGGGTCCCACCCACATGAGATAGTCATATCCACGAACTTCTCCCGCATGAGTCCTCTCTACCGGGGAGTCATCTCCTCACCACAGGCCTCTCAGCAGGACTCCCTTCCACGGGTGCTGACGTTCGGGCCCAGACTCCCCCAGCCTGGTCCCCTGCAAAGTCACAAGTCCCCCGGCAAACCTGCTGAGGCGTGGATCAATCTCTTCACAGGGCATAGATGTCTCTGCTCCCCGTCCTTCTCCACGTGCTGCGAGGGGACACCCGCTCCACCATGGTCTTCTCCACAAGCAACCGGAGGGCATCATTCTTTCCCCCCCCACCTCCTTTGGGCCTGGCCTTCGTTTCCGCACAGCTTGTTACATCTTCTCACTCCATTCTCCAGTGGCAAAATGTGTCTGCCTGCAGTTTTTTTTTCTCCTATATGTGATTCACAGAGGCACTGTGACCATCTCCAATTGGCTCGGCCCTTGTCAGCAGCAACTTTCACCTTGAACTGGCCGATGTTTACAGTCTGGGTCTTGCAGAAGCTACCTCGGCAGCACAGCTACGCAAAACTGCGACACACAGTCCCCCACAATATCCTTCTCTCTGAGTTGGAGAGATATGGATGTGATGGGTGGACTGTTCAATGGATAAGGAATTGGCTGGATGGTCGCATCCAGAAAGTGGTGGTTAACGGCTGAAAGTCCAGATGGATGACAGTGACAAGCATTGTTCCTCAGGGGTCTGTGCTGGAACTGATGCTGTTTAATATGATATGATATTAATGATCTTGACAGTGGGATTGAGTGCACCCTCAGCAAGTTTGCTGACAACACCAAGCTGAGTGGTGAGGTTAATGTGCCAGAGGGACGGGATGCCATCAAGAGGGACCTGGACAGGCTGGAGAAGTGGGCCCAGGTGGATCTCATGAGCTTCAAGAAAGCCAAGTGCAGGGTCCTGCACCTAGGTCAGGACAACTCCTGTTATCCATACAGGTTAGGAGATGATGTGCTGGAAAGCCGCCCCGAGGAAAAGAACTTGGGGTTAATTGTGGATGAAAAGCTGGACATGAGCGACCAATGTGCATCTGTAGCCTAGGTGGCCAACCGCATCCTCGGCTGCATCAAAAGAAGTGCGGCCAACAGATCGAGAGAGGTGATTCTGCCCCTCTACTCTGCTCTGGTGAGACCTCACCTGGAATACCGCGTCCAGCTTTGGAGCCCTGAACACAAGAAGGACAAGGACCTGTTGGAGCGCATCCAGAGGAGGGCCCCAAAAATGATCAAAGGGCTGGAGCACCTCTCCTATTAATATAGGCTGAGAGAGTTGGGGTTGTTCAACCTGGAGAAGAGAAGGCTCCTGGGGGACCTTATAGTGGCCTTCCAATATCTGAAAGGTGCCTATAAGAAAGCTGGGGAAGATCATTGGTAGCCTCCCCTTGATCAAGTGGGCTGTAGTAGAAACCAACCACAAGGTTCCCCTTCTTGCCTCATTCTCTATTTCCTACCCATAAGTTTTCCACTTCTTGGTGGCAATTCTTTAGGGACTGGAAAAGTGCCTGGCAGAGAAGGACCTTGGGGTGTTGATTGACATCCAGCTGAGCCAGCAGTGTGCCCAGGTGACAAGAAGGCCAACAGCATCCTGACTTGTATTAAGAAATGTGGTGAGTAGGACTAGGGAAGTAATTGTCCCCCTGTACTCAGCACTACTGGTGAGGCCCCCCACCTTGAGTACTGTGTTCAGTTTTGGTAGGTTTGACCCGAGCTGTGATAAGTATTTATCATGTTATTTAAACAGGCAGTGCTAACAATGATGTTTTGTTTGGTCACGTGTTTGTGTAATTAAACCTGTACTTGCTCTATGTAATCCCTACTGTGTTCTTCATCACCTCTGGGATGGGGGCTCTGGGTTCTCATTTTGCTGTACTATATGATAACATCAGTAGCCATGAGCCTAAGCTGGTATTTGTATGTTACATATGTATCATACCCATATCTTGGACCACATGTCTCAGCATTGTTTAGAAATTATACCAAATCAATGGGGAAGATATTGAGGGGGGGTGGGGGAGGGTGCGTGTTTCTCCCCCCTGCCTTTTCTTAACAGCCTTTGAGAATTTTGAATACCTCTGGGATGTTCAGGCCAGTCTCCTGAATGCTTTTTAAGTCTTGTTTAGGGTTACCAAAAATTGTTTTAAGAATATCACTGAGAGCTCTTCCCCTGGGCTGAATAGTCAGGGATGGCATGGTGTGTGGGATAGTACGGGCAGGTATCTAGCGACTTACTCACTCCAGAGCTTCACCCCCAACAGCTGCAGGACCCTGAAAAAGTGATAGAATAATTGAAAGGGAAATGCTGTAGCTGTTACAAGGAAGCACAACTCACTATACTGTGCTGGGCCCTGGCCACTCTCTACCAAACCTGCTAGATGGTAGGCAGCGCCATCAGGGGGAAAATATACCCATAGGCACTGCAGCTCCTCCAACCCCCACAACAGGCACTGTGGCTACTCAAACCGCAGTCACAGACACTGTAGCTGACCCAGGAAACTAACCCATCCCAGTATCAGTCACCCCTATAAAGAAGAAGAAATACACAAAGAAAACAGTCTGCTTAATGAAAGACGATGATGAACCAGGACCATCGCAAGAACCTGAAGAAGAGGCAGAACCAGAGGTCATCACCTGATCCTGAGAGAGGTGAGAAATATGAGAGATATGAGAAAATATTTCAGCTGTCTTCCAGGTAAGCACATCATTACCTGGCTGCTCCGATGCTGGGACAATGAGGCCAGTAGCCTGGAGATAGAAGGCAGAGAGGCCAAGCAGCTGGGATCCCTGTCTAAGGAAGGAGGCATTGCCGAGGTGATTGGGAAAAAGACGCATGCCCTCAGCCTCTGGATGTGTCTTCTGTCAAGTGTAAGGGAAAGGTACCCATTCAGTGAAGATATTGTGTGTTGGCCGGGTAAGTGGACCACCATGGAGAGAGACGTATGCAGTACTTTAGGGAATTAGCAGTGTGGGAGATGGCTTACTATGGCCTAGACAATGTGCAGCTACCCACCGATCCTGATAAAGTCCAGTGTACCCAATCCATGTTGCATAAATTTGTGCAGAGTGCACCGACATCATACACCACAACTGACATGTCAGATCTTTTTTTCTCCATCCCTTTGATGGCAGCAGAGTGCAGGCCACAGTTTGCTATCACTTGCGAGGGCATTCAATACACCTGGAATCGAGTGCCCCAGGGATGGAAACACAGCGCCACCATTTGCCATGGACTAATCCAGACTGCGCTGAAAAAGAGTGAAGCCCAAGAGCATCTGCAATATATTGACGACGTCATCGTATGGGGCAATTCATCAGCAGAAGTTTCTGACAAAGTGAAAAAGATAGTCCAAATTCTTCTGGAAACCAGCGTTGCTATTAAATGAAGTAAGTTTAGGGTACCTGCACAGGAGATCTAGGTTTTAGGAATAACATGTCGTGATGGACGTTGTCAGATTCCAATGGATGTTATAAAATGTAAAAAAAAAAATGCTCTACACCGCACCTGGGACGAATGGCCCTACCTGGAGTCTCTGGCAGAAAGCACCAGGGGAGACTTGAGGTCAACCCCTGGGGTTTTGGAGTTGCAGATAGAGAGGATCCAAGGCCCACTACACCCCAACAGAAAAGGAAATACTGGCAGCATATGAAGGGTTTTGAGCTGCTTTGGAAATTATTGGAACTGAAGTCCAGCTCCTCCTGGCACCCTGACTGACGGTGCTGGGGTGGATGTTCAAAGGAAGGGTCGCCTCTACTCATCATGCAACTGATGTTTTGTGGAGTAAGTGGGTCATAATGATCACACAGCAGAATCAAACATGAAACCCAAATTACCCACGAATTCTGGAAGTGATCACAGAATGGCCAGAAGGCAAAAATTTTGGAATATCACCAGAGGAGGAAGTGATGTGTGCTTAAGAAACCCCAATGTATAATTAACTGCCAGAAAATGAGAAGAAATATACTCTGTTCACCAATGGCATTGTAGGAAAGCATTGGAGGTGGAAGGCTGCTCTATGGAGTCCTACATGGTGAGTCACAGAAGCCACTGAAGGAGAAGGAGAATCAAGGCAGTTTGCCAAGGTGAAAGCCAATCAGTTAGCTCTGGATATTGCCAAAAGAGAAATGTGGTCAGAACTGTACCACTATACTGACTCTTGGATGGTGGCAAATGCCCTGTGAGGGTTGTTGCAGCAATGGCAAACGGAGCAACTGGTAGCGCAAAAACAAGACATTGTGGCAAGGTATTGCTGCCCGGCTGGAGAACCTAATTTTAAAGTACAACATGAAGATGCCCACATACCCAAGTGTTGAGCCACTGAAAAACATTGAAAAAAGCAGCAGTTGGATCAGGCTGCTAGGACTGAAGTGGCAATGTAAGGGTGAATTATCTATAGCTCAATGGGCCCATGACACCTCCAGCCATCAAGGAAGAAATGCTACATTGAGATGGTCTTGTGGTTGATGGGTGGACTTGACCATGGATTCTACCTCACAAGTCATCCATGAATGTGAAACATGCTTTGCAATCAAGCAAGCCAAGCAGCTAAAGCCTCTGTGGTATGGAGGATGATGCCTGAAATACAAATAGGGAGAGGCCTGGCAAATTGACTGCATCACACTCTCACAGACATGCCAAGGCATGGGCTATGTGCTTACAATGGTGGAAGCAACCACCAACTCATTGGAAACATATCCTGTGCCCCATGCCACTGCCTGGAACACTGTCCTGGGTCTTGAGAAGCAAGTCCTCTGGCAATACGGCACCCCAGAGAGAATTGAGTCTGACAGTGGGACTCATTTCCAGAACAATCTCATAGACACCTGGGCCAAAGAGCATGGCATTGAATGGGTTTATCATATTCCCTATCATGCAACAGCTTCTGGGAAAATTGAATGATACAATGGTCTGGTAAAGACTACATTTAAAGCAATGGGTGGTGGGACCTTCAAACTTCATGAGTCCTTTCCCACAGGGCCCAACTGCCCCACCATGGGTTCCTCCCATGTGGTACAGGTCAGGATCAGACTGGTCCAGCACAATCTCCCCAGTGTCACAAGTCCCCCCAGCAAACCTGCTCTGGCATAGGCCCCTCTCTCCATGGGCTGCTGGTTATGCCAGGAGCTTACTCCAACACGGGCTTCCCACCAGGTCACGTGTTCTTCATATGTCTCCACCTGCTCCATCGTGCTTTCCTCCGTGGGCTGCAGGTGGGATCTGTTCTCCCCATCATCTTCCATGGGCTGCAGGGGGAGAACCTGCTTCACCATGGTCTTCTCCACGGGCTGCAGGGGAATCTCTACTACAGTGCCTGGAGTGCCTCCTCCCACTCCTTCTGCAGTGACCTTGGTGTCTGCAAAGTTTCTTATATCTTCTCACTCCTTTCTCTGGCAGCAAAGCAAAAATGTTCGCTTGTGTGGGTTTTTTTTTCTTCTTAATTAGGTTATCACAGAGGTACTACCACCGTCGCTGATTCGCTTGGCCTTGGTCAGAGGCAGGTCTGTCGTTGATCCGGCTCATATTGATTCTGTTGGACATGTGGCAATCTTCTAGCAGCTTCTTGCAGAAGCCACCTCTGCATCCCCCGGCACCCACCATTAAAACCTTGCCATGTAAACCCACAACAACACAGTACTCCAGTTGGGGGTCTCACCAGAGCAGAGCAGAGGGGGAGAATCACCTTTCTCAATCTGCTGGCCACACTTCTTTTGATGCAACCCAGGATGCAATTGGCCTTCTGGGCTGCCAGTGCACATTGTGGGTAATGTCCAGCTCTTTATCCATCGGTACCCCCATGTCCTTTTCCACAGGGCTGCTCTCTATCACATCATCCCCCAGCCTGTATTGGTAGCGATGATTGTCCCAACCCAGGTGCATGACCTTGCAATTGTCCTTGTTGAGCTTCATGAGGTTTGTATGGGCCCACCTCTTTATCTGGTTCATGTCCCTCTTGATGACATCCCGTCCCCTCTGGCATGTCAACCGCACCATTCAGCTTGGTTTCATCTGCAAACTTGATGAGAGTGAACTCGATTCCACTGTCTATGTTGTTGATGAAGATATTAAACAACATCAGTCCCAGTACAGATCCTTGAGGGACACCACTTGTAACCGCTCTCCATCTGGATGTTGAGCCATTTCTACTACCCTTTGCATGAGACCATCCAGTTAATTCTTTATCCACCAGACCCTCCACCCATCAAATATCTTCAATTTAAAGAGAAGGATGTTTGGGGGACCGTGTCAAAAGCCTTGCAGAAGTTCAGGTAGATGATATCCATTGTCCTGCCCTTGTCCACTGATGTAGTCACTCCATTGTAGACAGCCACTAGTTTGGTCAGGCAGGACTTCCCTTGCTGAAGCCATGCTGGCTTTCTGGAATCACCTCTGTCTTCTATATGCCTTAGCATAGCTTCTAGGAGGATCTGTTCCATAATCTTCCCATGCACAGATGTAAGGCTGACAGGTTGGTAGTTCCTGAGGTCCACCTTCCTACCCTATTTAAAAATTGGTGTAATTTTTCCCTTTTTCCAGTCACCAGGGACTTCACTGGACTGCCATGACTTTTCAAATATCATGGAGAGTGGCTTGGCAACTACATCAGCCAGTTCCCTCAGGACTCTGGGATGCATCTCATCAGGTCCCACAGAGTTGTGCACATTAATATTGCAACTTGTGCACACTGATATTGTATCTTCCTCCTTATCCTGACAGCATGATTGTATTATTATCATTAAAACTAGTATGTTTACTGACAAGTTGTAGGCCTTGCTGGTTTTAATCCATCATTTAATCTTTGCTGTGTGAAACACACCAAAAATAATTAGAACAGTATCTGTCACGATCCACAACCAGATAGACTAATTTGGCAGAGGTTAAACCCCCTTGCGTGCCAACTGACCTCAGATTGCTCTGGGTGGCTGGGGGAGGCTAGGCTTAACTCCTGAGTGATGTCCAATTAGGTGTTTTATCATGACCAGGTCTTTGCAATTCTTGGGAACAGAATTAAGACTCAAAACGGAGTCAAGATTCAAGTCACTTTATTTGGCCTACAACAAATGTGCAAGAGAAGGGGGGAAGAAAGAGAAAAGAGTGGAAAAGAGAGAGAGAGAGAGAGAGATTGCAATATCTACCACCACAGTGCTGCAGCGTCCCATCAGTCCGAATCGGCTTCACGTCAGGTGGGGAATTCCATTAGTTGCTAATGATCCTTCATCAGGATCAGCAGGTAACTGCATTTTCCTGATCATAATAAATCATCTCCCATACAGCTAATTCTCTCGGGTGCTGGACAGCTGTCTCTATGGTGCTCCACTTGGGTGACTGACATGTAATATATTCCTTTATGGAATACCTTTCCCTCACCCTTGACAGTAGTCGCCTACAGAGGCTGAGGGTTTCTGACTTTTTCCCAATCGCCTTGTCGATGCCTCCTTCCCTAGCTAGGGATCCCAGCTGCTTGGCCTCCCTGCCTTCTAATTCCAGGCTATTGGGCCCCGTTATCCCAGCATCAGAGCAACCAAGTGATAATGTGCTTGCTTGGATAGCGGCTGTAATCTTTTCACACCTCTTGCAGCTCACTCAGGGTCAGGGTGACGACCTCTGGTTCAGCCTCCTCCTCATGTTCTCATGATGGCCCCGGTTCATCATCATCATCCTCCTTCACTACGCGAACTGATTTCTTTGTGTAGTTCCTGTTGTGGGGGTTGCAGTAGCTGCAGTGTCTGCAGATCTCTTTTCCTTCCCTTCCCCCGGTAATGCTGCTTTTTATCAAGCAGCATTTGGTAGTGCTGCATGCTGTCAAACAGCATTCGGTAGATAGTGGCCAGGGCCCAGCACGGTGCAGTAAGTCATGCTTCTTTGGAATAACTACAGCGATTTTTTTCAGATATGCTGTCACTTTATCAGGGTCTTGTTGCTGTTTGGGTGTGAAGTTCCAAACCATCGGGTGGGAGAAGGTCCCTAGGTACCTGCCCATTCTCTACCACATGCCCTGCCACTCCCGATTATCCAGCCTTGGGAAAAATCCCTGAGTGGTATTCTTAAGCTTTTGCTCAATGTTAATATTGCAGTTTTGTGTAGCTGTGCTGCAAAGATGGCTTTTGCAAACAGCAGTTACAGTTTTTCTAGACTGTAAACACCGGCCAATTCAAGGCCAAAGTTGCCGAGCTGATCGGAGATAGTCACAGCACCTCTGCGAATCACATATAGGAGAAAAAAAAATGGAAGCAGCTGCATTTTGCCACCGGAGAAGGGAGTGAGAAGATGTAAAGAGCTGTGCAGACACCAAGGCCGGGGAGGTGGGGAGGAGGCGCCCCAGGTGCTGGAGAGAAAAATGCCCCTGCAGCCTGTGGAGAAACCCATAGTAGAGCGGGTGTTTCCCCCCCCCCCAGTCCATGGAAAATGCCGAGACCCCACCTGTAGCCCGTGAAGAGGCTCCACGCTGGATGCAGCAGGTGGAGACATAGAGAAGATGCTGTGACCCTATGTTGGAGCAAGTCCCTGCCAGCACTTGCAGCCCATGAAAGAGAAGCACAGACACAGAGATGAGCGAGAGAGAGATTTGCACCGGAACAAGTTTGCTGGGAGGAGGCTTGTAACCCCGTGGAGAACTGGAGAGACATTGTGATTTACTACTGCCTGCCATAGCAGTGATCCACGGCGAGGCAGCTGATGAAGAGATAAAGCCCTGGGGGAAGTGACTCGTGTTGGAGAAGTTCGTGGAGGACTGTCTCCCATGGGTGGGACCCCACGGTGCAGCAGGGGGAGGGTGTGGAATGAATGTCCCCCCCAGCCAAGAAGGAAACCAACTTGCAAGGAACTGACCGAAGCCCCCAATTTCCCAGTCCCTGCCCCACCCCCCCCATGCTATGATGTTGGGGGGAAGAAGGGAGTGAAATCATGACTAGAGTGAAGTCTGCTAAGAAGGGAGTGGGGGCGGGGGGGGGAGGTAGAGGAGTTTTAAGATCTGGAAAAGGAAAACAGCTCATGAAGAAGTAACTGAGAACCCCATTTTCCCAGTCCCTGCCCCCCTGTGCCACAATCAGGGGAAGAAGGGAGCAAAATCATGACTGAAGGGAAGTCTGCTTAGAATGGAGGGGTGGGGGGGGAAGGTGCTACTGAGAACCCCATTTTCCCCAGTTCCTGACCCCCCTGTGCCACAACAGGAGGGAAGAAGGGAGCAAAATTCTGACTAAAGTCTGCTAAGAAGGGAGCAGTGAGGGGAACGTGTTTTAAGATCTGGTCACATTGTTTTAAGATCTGGTTGTGCTCCCGACTCCGGTTTTCACTGGTTTTGTGGTGTAGTGTAATAAATTAGATAGTTTTCTTGCCTTCACTCTGTGTTGAGTCTGTTTTGCCCATGTCATTGATGACAGGATGATCTCTCCCTGTCCTTACACTGATTCCTAAGCCTCTCAATATATATTTTCTCCCCTGTCTAACTAAAAAGGGGAGTGATAGACCTGGCCTCCAGCCAGGGCTAAACCACCACAGTTAAACAAAATGTGATCCACCTGCAGAAAAGTTAGCGATAGCACAATGCTAGTTTGAACATCCCAGGGATATTGAAAATGTTCAAAAACTGTTATAAGAGCTGTTGTATTTAACTCAAAGGAAAAGAATGTGGTGTACTTATTCCCCTCTTTACGTCCCCCCCTCCCCCCAACACTGGCTGCCATTACTGATCCCTACCTGTCCAAGGAATGGATGGGACAGCAAAACCTCATACAAATACCAGCTTAAGCTCGTGGTCATTGATGTTTTCATATCATAGGATGATATCACAGAGTACAGTAAAGCGAAATACTGGAACCCAAGCCGAGAGTTAGCAAAGAACCCTGCAAGGAGTGCATACAGCACGCACCAGTTTGAGTATCACAGCCATCCTGAAACCAGACTGTCCTCAAAACCATGAGTCCTGGAGCTGAGTGCTCCTCCCCCCTCACCAGCCCCCCTATATGCTGATCATGAAATAATTGGCATGGAATACCCTCTTTGGCCAGTTTGGGTCACCTGTCCTGGCTGTGTACCCTCCCAGCTTCCTGGGTGCCCTCCCACCTTATTAGCAGGGCAATATGAACAACTGAAAAGTCCTTGACTGCTTGGCAACAACTAAAACCGTCAGTGTGTTATCAGCACTGCTCTCATCCTACCTCCCAAACATGGCATTCCACTGGCTGCTAGAAAGAAAATTAACTCTATCCTAGCCGAAACCAGGACACTAACCAAAGGGGGTATCCCATACCAATGATGTCTTACTCGGCATAAAGTGGGGCTGGTGGGGGAGGGGTGCGCAGCTCCAGGACGCGTGGCATGGGGATGGTCTGGCTGGGGGACAGGTCTGAGTATGTGGTTCGGTGAGAAACTGCATTGTATATCACCAGTTTTGTGTATTTTAATTAGGGAAATAAGACTTAAAATATTGTTACATATGCTTTAAATTTGAAGATGTTCTCAAAGTATAACAATTTATCTTCAGAAAATCTCATTTTATTCTTCCTTAGTAAGGCCTTTAGAGTTGTCAGTGTGAAAGTGGCATTTAAAGAATTCATAATATTAATTTTAGGAAAATTTAAGTTTCATTTCCTTTCTGTGAAAATCTTAAGTGTTGAATTCATGGAAGTGACTTGGTTTAGTTTATAGAAAATGTTTGAATTGCTGAATCAGCTTTTCACTTCAGTCATCATGTCCTTAGGTTCAGCGAGCACAGTGAAACACTGTTGCTGCTTTAAGTGTTAGCAAATGCATTGCAACTTTAAAAGTATTAGGACACCTTTTTCATTCTAAGAGGCTTGTATTTGTTGGCATAGTAGTGATTTGGGACAGATCATTCCAATAAAATGCTTACTAACTGGTAGAAAGCTAAAATTTGTGTGTTGTTCCAATTTTTCTTTGTAAACCTTAACATGTTTATACCGTATTTTAGAATTTCAGTTTGCCATTGTGACTGACCAATAAACCCCTACAATGGAAGAAGGCTCAGTGGAGATGGGCAGGGGCAAGGATGATGTGCCCGTAAAGCTAGGAGAATAATGCAGAGTGTGACTGACCACAGCTGTTGCAAAGAAAGCTGACTTTTAGATAACAGTTGAGAGGATCAGCTGGTAATATGTTTCTCCCAGATTTAATTAAAAGACTGTCAATGTCTCCCTGAGCTAGCCAGAGCAGCATGGAGGGAGTGAATAGGTGGCTAAGCCCAACACAGAGTATAAAAACTAGACATCTAACAAAAGAAGTTTTGAGGAGAGCAACAGGTTTGAGTTGGCTTCAACCCATGTATACCTTCCTGGTGACTGGGGACACCCAGCATCATGACACTGAGCATAGTATAGAGACCATATCACATTAGTGTTGTGACTGAACTGTGTATTGCAATATATTTTGCTAAATGTAACTTACATTTGTACTGTGATTTGGGCATATGGTTGGATCATTCTGATAAATCAGAAAACCCATGTGTTGCAGATGGAATATATGAGGGATGCACTTCACTCTTAAGAGAGAGGCAACAATATGTTTGTTGATATAAAACAAATGGTGTAACAGTGTTTGATAATAAACGCGACAGTGATTAAGATTCAGTGGTAAGGTAATCTTGATTATTTAGTGCATAGAGAACAGGGTCAGATGAATCTGTCAGGGAGACCCTCCCGTTGAGTCACGAGGTTCAGAAAGGACCCCCTTGCTTTCTAAACTCCTTCTCAGAGAGGAGCCTAGGTGTGGCTGGATCCAGTCTTAGTCCTGGACTTGGTCAACAGTTTATGTCTAAAGGATTATGTATATACACAATCAATCCTTTATACTTCTTAGCTAAGATCACAGAGTTTAGCGAACTTATTTCCAATTCACTTACCGAGGATCTGTTGCGGCAAGGATTCTCTCAACCCCGAGGAGTAACCTTGAGAGGCATCCCTTTCAAGGGGAGATCCTGACGTGCAGCCCGCTGTCGTCTCAGGAGAGCTCAAAGGGCTCTTGGACTGCTCAATATTTATGGAGTAAGATGATTGGCTCATAGTCATATTTACATAGGACTATGGATCCACCAATGACTGACATATTACAGAGTACATGATTACAACTATCACATTTCTTAAGGAAACCAAACTAAAAGGATGAGCTGACCTAACCTGTTGTTTTAGCCATGTGCAGCATAGAAATGAATGGATTAATTAGGAGAATTATTTGCAGTTCAGAAACATTAGTCTGAAAGAGATGATCTGTAACTCTTCAAAATTGAGTGTCTGTAAATTAAAACTTGGAAAAGTCTAGAGGAATGTGATTACTAAATGTTTCAGGAATATGAAATTAGGTGCAGCAAATCACCACTGACTTTTACATATCTTCTATAAACTAATGACTTAACAAATTAGTAGTTTGAGTGTTGTAATAGAATCAGGGGGGTACCTTTTAAATGTTAAGATTTTTTTCTACAGTTTTTTTAACATATCTATAGAGAAGGAATTCTCATATGTGGATGTGAAGTATTTTGGTTTTCTAACAAATGCAAGTAGTTCACCTCTGGTGAAGGCAGTGAAGTTTCTTCTGTTTTCAGACAGGGTATTTTAAGTAGTAGTCATTCTTCCCTATACTAAGCAGTGGGGTTTTTTTAATGAGGTTTTTCTATGCATATCTGTCCGTGGAGGAATTTGATCTGATACAGAATGTGCACTGAGGATATGAGGAAAAGTACGAGCCTTAATATTTGTCTGTCTTGCATACCTGCCCTCTGTTTACTGAATGCATCCAGAATAACAGGATATGAAGAGGCTTCTCACTGACCATGAAAGAAAAAATATTTTGTTTCACGTTAATGTTTATTTTAACCAAGTCTCAAATTAGACTATATTTTCTGGTTTGTTTTTCAGAGTGATAAAATTGAAAGTGCTTCTCCTATATTTGAGGAAGAACAACTTGGTGATCGGATGGTAGATTAATAAGTAGCTGTTGCATTACAAGAGTAAGAAGATATTTTGGAAATTGGGAAGAACCAGATTTTCACCCTAGTCTAGCAGCTTTGCTGCTCACTTAAACACAGATGAATGAAGACCCCATTTGGAAAATCACCAGGTCAGCGGTCCAGAGCTGATGCAGGTGAGGTGTTACTGAATGTGGGGGTTTTGTTTGTTGTTGTTTTAATAGTGTCCTTATGTTACAGATTTTCTTATGTATTCATGGCTTTATGAAGCTGTTACTGTTTGTTTCTGGTCATGGCGGTTTTTGTTGTTTTTTGTTGTTTTTTTTTAAAGATAAGAATTACTGCTTCATTGTTGAAATGTTGAAATTGAAAGGATATACATAAATGTAATTAAGCTGTAGATTTACATATAAGAAGTTGTACTGGTTTTGGCTGGCCTGGAGTTAAATTTCTTCATAGTAGCTTACATGTTTTTATTTGTGCTGAAAACAGTGTTGGTAACACACTGATGTTCTAGTTATTGCTGAACAGTGTTTACACAGTGTCAAGGTTTTCTCTCCTTCTCATGCTGCCCTGCACAGCAAGTAGGCTGGGGGTGCACAAGAAGTGGAGAGGGGACACAACCGGGACACCTTAACCTAAATGACCAAAGGGGTATTCCATACCATAGACTAACACTTTAAGGGGAAAAATTCATCATAGAAATGCTGAAAATAAACAGTAAAGTATTCAACATATAACTTCCTGTAAACTTTTTTTATGATTTTAGAATTTATTTAGAATTTTAATGATTTTAGAATCAATTTTAGAAATTGATCAGACAGCAATTGTAAAAGAGCATCTCAAAACCAGAAATATTATTGCTACATTGTATGTTTTACAAATTGAAATAATTAGTCAAAGTATCTTAAAGAATTCTTTACATGAAGAAATTCTAAATATGAGTAATCACTTAGCCTTTTTTTGACTGGTTATGCTAATTTGACGTTTTGCAGTCCAATAGACTGATGAAACTCAGTAAATCCTGTGTACTCTGTAGTAAAGATTATCAGCACTGATACAGCAAAAAAAAAAGTTGCCAGTCAAGAATTTTTCTGTATGTTGGTATTTGGTCTTGTATAAACTAACCCAGGTTTCTCTTTGGACTAGTGTGCACGACAGGGACTATAAATTATCAATCGCAAGTTCAGAATTCTACATTCCAGTGTATTGAGAATGAAAATGTTTGTATTGGGCTTGTGTGGCAGGGATTTTGGGGGATACAGGGGTGGCTTCTCTGAGAAACTGCTAGAGGTTTCCCCTATGTCAGATAGAGCCAATGACGGGGGGAAGGAATGGGGATTTCAGTCAGTTCCTCAAGAGTTGTTTTCCTTCTTAGCAGGGAAGGGGGGCATTCCTCACATTCTTCCCCTGCTCCAGCGTGTGGTCCCACCCATGGGAGACAGTCCTCCACAAACTTCTCTAATGTAAGTCCTTTCCCACAGGGCTTGACCTCTTCACTAACTGCCCCAGCATGGGTCCCATGGGTCCCTTCCATGGGGTGCCGTCCCTCAGGCCCAGACTGATCCAGCCTGGTCCCCCACGGAGTCACAAGTCCCCCCAGCAAACCTGTTCTGGCGTAGACCCCTCTTTCTACAGGCTACAGGTCCTGCCAGGAGCTTGCTCCAACACAGGTCACAGCACCTTCCATATGTCTCCACCCACTCTACCATAGTCTTTTCCATGGGCTGTAGGGGAATATCTCTCTCTGGCACCTAGAGCACCCCCTTCTCCCCCCCCCTTCTTCACTGACCTTGGTGCTTACAAAGTTTCTTACATCTCACTCCCTTCTCTGGTAGCAAAATGCATCCACTTGTGATTTTTTTTTTCTCTTAAATATGTTTCACAGAGGTGCTATGACCATCGCTGATTGGCTCGGCCTTGATCAGCGACGGGTCCGTCCTTGAGCCCAGATGGTGTTTACTCTGTTGGACCTAGGGGAAGTTTCTAGCTGCTTCTTGCAGAAGCCAACCCTGCAGCACCCCCTCCTCCACCAGAACCCCCGCCATGCAAAATCAACAGCCAAGCCAATCGCCAAAGATGGTAGAGCCTCTGATAACATATTTAAAATGCTCTGTTAGGCAAGAGAGAAGGGTAGTTGTGGTAGGGGATTCCCTTCTCAGAGGGACGGAGGGCCCCATTTCTAGACCAGACCCTACACGAAGGGAGGTGTGCTGCCTCCCTGGAGCCAGGGTCCGTGATATTACCAGAATGCTCCCAGGGCTGGTAAGACCCTCTGACTGTTATCCTCTACTGATTGTTCAAGCAGGCAGGGATGCAATCATGAAGTGTAGCCTGCGTGCTATCAAGAGGGAGTTTCGTGATCTAGGGCGATTTGTTGAGGGGGGCGGAGCTCAAATAATATTCTCGTCTATCCCTACTAGTGGGAGGAGAGGTTCAGAGCAGGTCAGGAGAAACCCATCTATTGAATGAGTGGCTGAAAGGCTGGTGCTGGCATAGGAACTTCGGGTTTTTTGACCAAGGGAAGGTGTACTCTGCTCCTGGCATGATGACTGCTGATGGGGCTCACCTGTCCCAAAGGGGTAAGCGAATCCTTGCTCAGGAGATGGCAGGGCTCATTGAGCATGCTTTAAACTAGTTAGGAAGGGGGGAGGGGATATTATGATGGCTCTTGGGGTTAGGCATGGGCTTTGGGAGACACAATGTGAGTTGGCGGTGGAAGAAGGTAAATGCCAGCAGCACAGTGACAGACTTGGGGATGTTGTTCCGTGTGATAGTGGGGAAAATTCTGGAGATTGCCCTGAGGACTCCTCAGTGGAGCCACTATTGCCCATCCCCTGTCGGAAATCTCGCTGTGATCTGCTGAGGATACCTGCACCTGCTGCCCCACTAAAATGCCTTTATACGAATGCACATAGCATGGGAAACAAGCAGGAAGAATTAGAGATCTTTGTGCGGTCGTAGGGCCACAATCTCATTGCGATCACAGAGATGTGGTGGGACAGCCTGGATGACTGGCACGCTGTCATGGATGGCTATGTGCTTTTCAGGAAGGACAGGCAAGGGAGGCGAGGTGGAGGAGTTGCTCTTTATGTTAGAGAGCAGCTTGAATGTATTGAGCTCCACCTGGGGAAAGATGACCCATCAGTCGAGTGCTTGTGGGTAAGAATCAAGGGTCACGCTAGTATGAGTGACACTGTTGTGGGTGTGTGCTATAGGCCCCCTGATCAAGAGGAGCGGGTTGATAGTGCTTTCTATGAGCAGCTAAAAGTAGCCTCGAGATCCCAGGCCCTGGTCCTTATGGGGGACTTCAACTACCCAGATATTTGCTGGGCAAGCAATACGGCCAGTCGTATGCAGTCCAGACAATTTCTGCAGTATGTTGAGGACAATTTCCTGCTACAGATGGTGCAGGAACCTACAAGGGGAGGGCGAGTGCTGGACCTTGTTCTTACTAACAAGGACGGGCTCATCAGGGAGGTGAAGGTCAGGGGCAGCTTAGGACAAAGCGACCACGAAATGATCCAGTTCAAGATCCTGAGTGGAAGAAGCAAGCCAAAAAGCAGGATAGCTACCCTGAATTTTGGAAGAGCTAACTTTGATCTCTTCCGCAGCCTTTTAGGAGCTATCCCGTGGGCTACGCTGTTAGAAGGCAAGGGAGCCTGTGAGAGCTGGCTAGCATTTAAACAGCACTTCTTCCAAGCACAGGATAGGTGCATCCCGTTGAGTAAGAAATCGGGAAAGAGAGGCAGAAGACCTGTGTGGATGAGCAGGGAGCTAATGTGTAAACTCAAAGGGAAGCAGAAGGTTTATGAACTGTGGAAACAGGGTCTGTGCACCTGGGAGGAATATAGGGATGTTGTCAGGGCCTGTAGGGACGCGACTAGGAAGGCTAAAGCCCGCTTGGAGATGAAACTGGCAAAGGACATAAAGGATAATAAAAAGAGTTTTTTCAGATATGTGAATAGTAAGAGGATGACCAGGGATAATGTAGGTCCCTTGATGAATGACGTGGGTGTCCTGGTATCGGGTGATGATGAGAAGGTGGAAATACTGAATGCCTTCTTTGCCTCGGTCTTCACTCCAAAGGCCCCTCGGGACCCGCAGATCCTGGATGAAAGTAGGAGTGTTTGGGGAATGAAGAGCTTCCCTCTAGTTGAGGTAGGGGTGGTCCAGGAGCGGCTCAAACAAATCCATGGGCCCGGATGGGATACATCCACGTGTGCTGAGGGAGCTGGCGGAAGTGATTGCGGAGCCGCTTGCTATCATCTTTGACAGGTCTTGGAGAACAGAAGTACCTGAGGATTGGAGGATAGCCAATATCACGCCAGTCTTCAAAAAGGGCAAGAAGGAGGACCCTAACAATTATAGGCTAGTCAGCCTCACTTCTGTCCCTGGAAAGGTAATGGAACAGCTTGTTCTGGATGCCATTACCAAGCAACTGGAAGAGAAGAAGGTCATGAGGAGTAGTCAGCATGGATTCACCAAGGGGAGATCGTGCTCGACCAATCTCATACCCTTCTATGATCTCATCACCGGCTGGGTGGATGGAGGGAGAGCAGTGGATGTCATCTACCTTGACTTCAGCAAGGCTTTCGATACTGTCTCCCATGACATCCTGATAGCAAAGCTGAGAGATCATGGGATAGATGAGTGGACAGTGAGGTGGGTTGAGAACTGGCTGTCAGACCAGGCTCAGAGGGTCGTGATCAGTGGAACAGAATCTGAATGGAGGCCTGTGACTAGCGGTGTTCCCCAGGGCTCGGTGTTGGGTCCAGTCCTGTTTAATATCTTCATCGACGACCTTGATGAGGGAATAGCATCCACCCTCAGCAAGTACTCTGATGATACAAAGCTGGGAGGGGTGGCTGACACGCAGGAACACTGCGCTGCCATCCAGCGAGACCTGGACAGGCTGGAAAGCTGGGCAGGGAGAAACCAGATGAGGTTTAATCAAAGCAAGTGTAAAGTCTTGCACCTGGGGAGGAATAACCATCAGTATCAGTACAGGCTGGGGGATGACCTGCTGGAGAAGAGCTCTGTGGAGAAGGACCTGGGGGTCCTGGTTGATGACATGTTGGCTATGAGCCAGCAGTGTGCCCTGGTGGCTAAGAGGGCCAATGGGATCCTGGGATGCATCAGGAAGAGTGTGGCCAGCAGGTCGAAGGAGGTGATCCTCCCCCTCTACTCTGCCCTGGTCAGGCCCCACCTGGAGTATTGTGTCCAGTTCTGGGCTCCCTGGTATAAAAAAGACAGGGATCTCCTTGAGAGAGTCCAGAGAAGGGCTACGAAGATGATTAAGGGCCTGGAACATCTCCCGTATGAGGAAAGGCTGAGTGAGCTGGGACTGTTCAGCCTGGAGAAAAGAAGACTGAGGGGGGACCTAATTAATGTTTATAGATATCTTAAGTATGGGATGCAGGGGGAATTGGCCAGCCCCTTTTCAGTGGTCTGTGGAGATAGGACAAGGGGCAATGGCTGCAAATTGGAGCACAGGAAGTTCCGCACCAACATGCGGAAGAACTTTTACACAGTGAGGGTGACAGAGCACTGGAATAGGCTGCCCAGGGAGGTGGTGGAGTCTCCTTCTCTGGAGATATTCAAGACTCGTCTGGACGCCTATCTGTGCAATATGTGCTAGGGAGCCTGCTTTGGCAGGGGGGTTGGACCCGATGATCTCTCAAGGTCCCTTCCAACCCCTACAATTCTATGGGTAAAAAACCCAAAACTGCACAGAATAATAGCAGCAGAGAGAGAAGTGAGACAATATGAGAGAAACAACTATGCAGACACCAAGGTCAGTGAAGAAGGAGAGGGAGGAGATGCTCCCCTGCAGCTGGTAGAGAAAACCATGGTCATGCAGATTGTCTCTCTGCAGTCCATGGAGGTTAATGGTGAAGCAGATATGTACCTACAGCCCATGGAAGTCCCCATCACAGGGCAGGTGTATACCTAAAGGAAGCTGTGACCTTGTGGGACCCTGCGCTGGAGCAGGGGCAGAGTGTGAGGAGTTGTCGCAGTTTTTCGTAGCTGGGTGCTGATAGAAAACAGGGGGCTGCAAAGATGGCTGCTGCAAAAAGCAGCTAAAAGCTCTCTGCAGGCCCCAGAAAGTAAACATCGGCCAATTTAAGGCCAGAGTTGCTGCTGACCATTGCCAATCAGCAATGGTCACAGCGCCTCTGTGAATCACATATAGGAAAAAAAAACCGCAAGCAGTTGCATTTTGCCACTGGAGAAGGGAATGAGGAGATGTAACGAGCTGTGCAGGCACCAAGGCCGGAGAGGGCGGGGGAGGAGGCGCCCCAGATGCCGGAGAGAATGATGCCCCAGCAGCCTGTGGAGAAACCGATGGTGGAGCGGGTGTCCCCCTACAGCCCATGGAGAGGCTCCACGATGGAACAGGTGGAGACCTACAGGAGATGCTGTGACTCACGTTGGAGCAAGCCCCTGTCAGCACTTGCAGCCCATGGAGAGACAGACAGAGACACAGAGATAAGCAAGGGAGAGATTTGCACCGGAACAGGTTTGCTGGGGGGAGGCTGGTGACCCCATGGAGGACTGGGACTGAGAGACATTGTGATTTATTACTGCCCGCCATAGCAGTGACCCACACCGGGGCAGCTGGTGAAGAGCTAAAGCCCTGTGGGAAAGGACTCGCGTTGGAGAAGTTCGTGGAGGACTGTCTCCCATGGGTGGGACTCCACGGTGCAGCAGGGGGAGGGTGTGTGGAATGAATGCCCCCTCCCCGGCCGAGAAGGAAACAACCGAAGTCCCTATTTTCCCAGTCCCTGCCCCTCCCTGTGCCACAATGGAGGGGGGGAAGAAGGGAGTGAAATCATGACTAAAGTGAAGTCTGCTAAGAAGGTAGGGATGGGGGGGGAGGTAGTGGTGTTTTAAGATCTGGAAAAGGAAAACAGCTCATGAAGAAATGACCGAGAACCTCATTTCCCCAGTTCCACAACACGCCCCCCCCCCATGCTACAACAGGTGTGAGTGTAATTTGTGACTGGCTGTTATTGTTCTACTTTCACTGTGCTTTTGTCAGTAAACTGTTTTTATCCCAACCCATGGAGGCTCTGTCTGTTTCTCCTTCTAGAGTGAGTGAGTGGCGTGTGTTGCTCAGCCACTGTTTGGGGCTGAACCACCACAAATCCCAGTGCAGAATTTTAGACATTTACTTCAATGACTTAATTCAGCCAACTGATCAGTCTTCCTTCTTAACACCACCAGAGTATTTGTGGAAGGAGAATTTTATAAGGAAAGGAAAAGGAGCCATTTTTGCCTTTTACTTTTTTCTGTATGAAGTTTGTGTAATCTTAACTGAGGAATCTTTAATTTGTCTTCATTTCTGATTAATGTAACATCATTGTGTTTTTGACACACATCTCAGTTGCATATGATTGGTCAGTATCAACTCTTTACCTAGTTAGTTGTTGTCTAGACTTTGGTTTTGCCAGCTTCCAACATCTGGATATATATTCTCAAATATATATATTCTGACCTTGCTGTTGCTGCTTCTGCTGATCATATTTCATGGGCTGCAAGTAGTTAGCCTTTATTTTTGAGGAAAAACCCCAAAACTTATGTGGTGATGGAATTTTCTGCTGTATGTTTCATAATAAATGTATATTAGGAAAGAGTGTATCAGGTAGCCATTATTAGCAGACAACATGATCAACTTTATAATGTTTTGTGTGTTTGTTGGGGTATTTTAAGCATACAACTACCGAGCAGGAATGACAGAACACTTGTTTATTATCATGGTTTCACAGATAGTGGTCAAATTCTTTGAAAAGAACAGCAAAAGTTGTTTCAGCAGTTCATTAAGTAAAGATTTTGAAGGCTGAAAGAAAGACTTTGCAATGTGATATAAATCTAGTGAGTCACTGCATTTATATAAAATATAATTGAAAAATATAAAAAATTTTAAAACTCTGGGAGAGGAAAAGCTATCAAAAGCAAAATTAGGTCAAGTGACAAGCATCTGGAATTGGAAATCCAAATCAGTAGTAAAGACTTAAATGTAGTGGCTGCTTTGAAAAAGCTAGTTTTTTCTCAATCCCATCTTCCTCCCTACAAAAGAAAGGCTTATATTTGCTGTAAAGTATGTATAAAAGAGGAGAAAACCACATTTGACTAAAATATCTGGATTTTCAAAGTCTACCTCTACTGGGAAACAGATGTAATAGTTTCATGTCAAGAAATAAAGGATAACAAAGAAGATGGAGAAATGAAGGAAAGCCAAATCTGGTTCTTATTTTTTTACAACAGTAGAGTGTGTGTGTGCAATCTCAATGATTTAGTTAAAATATAGAGAAGCTTTCCAGGATATAGTTTCAGAAGATGAGCCAGCTGCTTTTTACCCATTTTCCCAATTAATGCATAGTTCTCCCCAATATAGGTGAATCCTGATTTTTTTTTTTTCATTAACATAATCTAATTGTCTGTAAGATAAATTCAAAAGCTGCCTGGATGTGTTCCTGTGTGACCTAATCTAGGTGATCCTGCTCTGGTAGGGGGGTTGGACTAGATGATCTTTTGAAGTCCCTTGCAACTCCTAACATTCTGTGATTCTCTTGATTGTTATTACCCTTGTTGTGTTTACATGTACATTTAATCTTTGAGTCTAGTGATCACATATTTTATACTGTAGAAGTGTAAGACGGTCCTTTACAGTCCTTCCTAGCTGTTTTGAGTACTGTCCTTATGAATTAAGAAGTGAATTGAAAAAAACCTCATGAGTTGAAATAAAGACAGTTTGATAGGATAACAAAGGAAACTAATAATAATAGCTAATATAATAATAAAAGTGATGCAGAAATGCAATTGCTTACCACATACAGAAGGAAAGAACCAAAGTAATCTGAATCCCAGTCTGTTTCTGAGCAGCAATTCTGCCTCCTGGCAAGCTTCCCCATTTACATATGAAGCATGATGTTATATGGTAAAATATGGTAGAAAATTAAGGGGTTGAGATAAAGACAGTTGAATAGGTAAAGCAAAAGCCACATGAGCAAGAAAGGAATTAATTCAGTACTTTCCATTGCCAGGGAATCATGATCAGCTGTTCTGGTTTTGCCCCAGCTGGTAGATGAGCACCTCACAGCTGCTCTCTCTGGGGGGTGGAGGGAGGGAAAAACTAGGGCAGCAAAAGGAGGGAGAAATAACAATAACAGGACTTTATAGCAAAATATGCAAAACTGGTGATACACGATGCAGTTTCTCACCAAACCACACACACAGACCATATAGCTCAGAGCTGTACTGAAGCCAGACTTTCCTCAAACTGTGTGTCCTGGAGCTGTGCACTCCTACCCCACCAGCCCCCCTTTTATGTTGAGCATGACATCACGGTATGGAATACCCCCTTTGGCCAGTTTGGGTCATTTGTCCTGGCTGTGTCCCCTTCCAGCTTCCTGGGTGCCCCCTGCCTTTGTGCTAGCAGGGCAACATGAAAAGCTGAAAAGTCCTTGACTTCTTGGCAACAGCCAAAAACATCAGTGTGTTATCAGCACTGCTCTCATCCTAACTCCCAAACACAGCACTACACCAGCTACCAGAAAGAAAATTAACTCTGTCCTAGTCGAACCCAGGACATCAGCCATCTCCAGGAAAGCAGGGCTCTATCACATGTAACATTTAATTGGGAAGACAAATGCCATCACTCTGAATGACACCAACCCACCCCCTCCTTGTCCCCCAGCCCCTTATATGTTGAGCGTGACATCATATGGTGTGGAATATCCCTTTGGTTAGCCTGGGTCAGCTATCCTATCTGTGTCCCCTCTGAACATCTTGTGTGCCCCCAGCCTATGTGCTGGAGGGGCGGTGTAAGGAGCAGAAAAGACCTTGAGTCTGTGTAAGCACTGATCAACAATAATAAAAATACCTCTATATAGCAAAACATCTCTATATTATTAACACTGTTTCCAACAGAAATCTAAAACATAGCCCCATGCTAGCTACTATGTAGAAAATTAACATCTCAGCTGAAACCAAGATACCCATGCGGGAGCACTTTTTGAAGAACTGTAGCCCGTGGGAATGAATCACATATGAGAATTTCATTAACTGTGAGAGGGACCCCGTGCTGGAGCAGGGAGAGAAGTCCCCTGAGGAGGGTGTGGCAGAGACCACGTGTGATGAAGTGAACACAACCCCAATTCCCTGTCCCCCTGTCCCACTCAGGGGGAGGAGGTAGACAAAAATGGGAGTGAAGTTAAGCCCAGGAAGAAGGAGGGGGGGGATGTTTTTAAGATTTATTTTTTATTTCTCATTACCCTTCTCTAATTTGATTGTAATAAATTGAATTAATTTTGCCACTTTGAGTCTTTTGTCCATGAAGGTAATTGGTGAAAGATCTCTTCCTCTCCATATCTTGACCGATGAGGCTTTTGTTATATTATATAGACCAGTCAGTCTCATCTATGTGCCTAGCAAGATCATGGAGCAGATCCTGCTGGAAACTGTGCTCAGGAAAATGAAAAATAAGGAGGTGGTGGGTGACGGCCAACATGAATTCACTAAGGACAGATAGTGCCTAATAAATTTGGTAACATTCTATGAGGAGGTTACAATGTTGGTAGATAAGGGGAGAGTAACAGATGTTGTCTACCTGGACATGCAAAGCATTTCACACTTTCTCACCCAACATTCTTGTCTCTAAATTGGAGATGGATTTGACCACTTGATGGATAAGGAATTGGCTAGACGGTCGCACTCAAAGAGTTGTGGTCAATGGAGACTAGTGATGAGTGGTGTTCCTTAGGGGTCAGTATTGGGACAGGCGCTATTTAACATCTTTGTCGGTAATATGGACAGTCGGATTGAGTGAACCTTCAGCAAGTTTGCCGACAACAAACAGTGTGGTGTGGAGGGAAGGGATGTCATCCAGAAGGCCCTTGACAGGCTTGAGAGATCGGTCTATGCAAACTGCATGAAGTTCAAGAAGGCCAAGCATAAGGTCTTGTACATGGTTCGGGCAGTCCCAAGCACAGGTACAGGCTGGGCAGAGCAGACCTGAGGAGATGGACTTGGGGGTGTTGATTGATGTAAAGCTCAACATGAGCCACCAATGCGCACTTGCAGCCCAGAAAGCCATATCCTGGGCTGCATCAAAAACAGTGTGGCCAGCAGATCAAGGGAGAGGATTCTGCCCCTCTACTCTGCTCTGGTGAGACCCTGCCTGGAGTATTGCATCCAGTTCTGGGGTCGCCATTACAAGAAAGACATGGACCTGTTGGAGCAATTCCAGAGGATGGCCACAAAGATGATCAGAGGGCTGGAGCAACTCTCCTATGAAGAAAGGCTGAGAGAGTTGGGCTTGTTCTGTCACTGAAAACCATGAAGAAACCTTGTAACACCAATGTTAGTGTTAAAAGGTAGGGGAGGAGGATCCTGTGTGCGAGGATCCTTTTCCCCCTATGGGACAGATGAATTCCATCTGTCGTGAGCAGAACCAGTGCCTTCCCCATGATCAAAATCCCAAAGTTGTGTCTGTGGCACCAGCCTCTAAGCCATGTGTTAATCATGTGGGTTTTCCTCTTTCTGTCAGTATTCCTTCTATGATTCAGAATCATTCTATGATTCTTTATTCTCTCCCCTGTTCAGCTGAGAAGGGGGAGTGATGGGCACCAGCTGTTCAGCCATGGTGAACCCGCCACAAACATGAATGGGAGGAAAAGCAACGTGAGACATCTCTCTGTGGTGCTTCAGCCCCAAGCAGTGGCTGAGCACCATACGCCACTCTCTCACCCCTCCCCAGGAGGAGAAACAGACAGAGTACCCGTGGGTTGGGATAAGGAATTTTTACGGACAAGCACCACAAAAACAAAAGCCCGGGACAAAGTAGACACACACGGCGATAACACAGAGTACTTGACCTACCCGACGAGGTGGTAACACAGAGCACTGCACCGACATGAGGACCAACCCAAAACCTGACTGCACTCAGACTTTCCCAGGGGTACAACGACCCGCCCCCCACCCCCCCACCCCCCTTCCCCCCATCCAGCCCCTTTTACAGGGGAGTGATGCCACATTGTGTGGAAAACAGCCTGGGCTACCTACACTCACCTGTGCTGGCTGCTTGGGGAAGTTTCCTGGCCAGAAAGAGGACATTATCCACCCCTTTTTCCATATTGTCTACATCATGCCTGGATCTTACTTTTTCAGTTGATTTGTGAGATTCATAACATATTATTTACCTATTATTTATACCATCTGCCATGGACTGATTTTATTACACACCAAGAATTTAGCGGCCGTCCTCACCTAAAGTACATTCTGAACTTCCCCATCCTTTTGCATCACCCACCATGTGCACCCGGGTCCCTGAGCAAAAGCAGTCCCACAAATGGGTTTACCTTTGCCTGAAGCAGGAATAACCCAGACTGTCTTCCCCAACAGGTTTCTCATGTGCACTACAGGGACTTTATCCCCTTCTACAGTCCATGGGAGTTTTGATTGGGCGGGACCAGGTAGACTGGTAGATCCCCTGGAGTTAACTAGCCATGTAACTTTGACTAAATGCATATCCCAGTTTTTTAGAGTTCTACCACCCATTGCTTTTAGCATAGTTTTTAACAGTCCATTATACCTCTCAATTTTCCTGGAAGCTGGTGCATGGTAGGGTATGTGATATACCCATTCAATGCCAGGTTTTTTGGCACAGGTGCCTATGAGAGTGTTCCAGAAATGAGTCCCGCTGTCCAACTCAATTCTTTCTAGAGTGGCATGTCACCAGAGGACTTGCTTCTCAAGACCCAGGATGGTGTTCTGGGCATTGGCATGGGGCGCGGGATATGTTTCTAGTCAGCCGGTGGTTGCTTCTACCATTGTTAGCACATACTGATTGCCATGGCATGTCTGTGGGAGAGTTATGTAATCAATCTGCCAGGCCTCTCCATAATTGTATTTCAGCCACCGTCCTCCATACCACAGAGGCTTTAACCGCATGGCTTGCTTGCTTGAGGGACATGTTTCACATTCATGGATGACCTGTGAAATAGTGTCCATGGTTAAATCCACCCCTTGATCACAAGCCTGTATGTGGCATCTCTTCCTTGATGGCCTGAGGTCTCATGGGCCCAGGGAGCTATAAATAATTCACCCTTACGTTGCCAGTCAAGGTCTACTTGAGCCACTGAAATCTTAGCAGCATGATCAACCTGCTGATTGTTTTGATGTTCTTCAGTGGCTTGACTCTTGGGTACATGGGCATCTAGATGATGCGCTTTTACAGTTAGGTTCTCTAGCTGGGCAGAAATATCTTGCCACAATGGAGCAGCCCAGATCAGTTTGCCTCTGCGCTGCCAGTTGCTTTGTTTCCATTGCTGCAACCACCCCCACAGGGCATTGACCACCACCCATGAATCAGTATAGAGGGACAATATTGGCCACTTCTCTCATTTGGCAATGTTTAAAGCCAGCTGGATGGCTTTTACCTCTGCAAACTGTCTGGATTCGCCTTCCCCTTTGGCAGTTCCTGCAGCTTGTCATGTAGGACTCCATACAGCAGCCTTCCACCTCCAATGTTTACCAATGATGCGACAGGACCCATCGGTGAACAGGGAATATTTTTTC
Source organism: Porphyrio hochstetteri (assembly GCA_020800305.1). Taxonomy (NCBI): domain Eukaryota; kingdom Metazoa; phylum Chordata; class Aves; order Gruiformes; family Rallidae; genus Porphyrio; species Porphyrio hochstetteri. The sequence continues at coordinate 3,510,835 of CM036937.1, forward strand.
TCATTTTCTAACAGTTCTCTATACAGAGGGGCCTCTTCAGCATGCGTCACCTCTTCCTCTGGTGACATTCCAAAATCTTTGCCTTCTGGCCAGTCTGTGATTACTTCCAGAATTCCTGGGCGATTGGGGTTTCCTATTCAAGCTCGATGCATGATAAGTGTGACCTACTTGCTCAAAGTAGCATTGGTGGCATGGTGCATGGAAGGGGCCTTCCCTTTGAACATCCACCCCACTACTGGCAGTCAGGGTGCCAGGAGGAGCTGGGCTTCAGTTACAATCACTTCTGAAGTGGCTTGAACCCCTTCATATGCTGCCAGTATTTCCTTTTCTGTTGGAGTGTAATGGGCCTCTGATTCTCCTTAGCTAGGACTCCAAAACCCACACTCTGGTATGCTACTGCCATTTTAGCCTGTTCTTATTGTAATTTGGTGGAAACTTATTGATACTTAAGATTGAGAGGTCAGGTTAAGATATGCTAGACAGCTAGGAAATTCCTTTTCTCTAAATACTATCAGTCTCTGATTGCTTTCCCTACTTTTGAGCTAAGATAAGACTGGATGTGCCACTCCTAGAGACTCCACCAAGAGCCATCCATAGTGTCAATTGTGGCAGCTAACAAACTACCTAAGTAGTCCATTCCTCCCAGCCATGGGTACTTGGTCTATTAACATATAAAAGTTTTTTTTGAGTGCATTATTCCCAAGAATGCACACCTGGCTTTGTTAATACTATAATGATTTTCCTCGGGTTTTTTCTTTCTTTGAATAATTATAGAATATACTGAGTTGGAAGGGACCCATAAGGATCATCACGCCCAACTCTTGGCTCCACACAGGGCCAGCTATATCAGAGCATTTGACTGAGTGCATCGTCCAGACACTTCTTGAACTTTGTCAAGCTTGGTGCTGTGACTACTTCCCTGGGGACCCTGTTCCAGTACCCAACCATCCTCTCAGTAAAGAACCTCTTCCTAATATTCCAACCTAAACCTCCCCTGTCTCAGCTTCATAGCATTCCCTTGGGTTATATCGCTGGTTGCCAAAGAGAGGAGATCGACACCTGCCCCTTTGCTCCCCCTTGTAAGGAAACCATAGACGGTGATGAGGTCTCCCCTCAGGCTTCTTTTCTCCAGGCTGAACAAACCAAGGGACTTCAGCCTCTCCTCATAAGACTTCCCCTCCAGACCTTTCACCATCCTTGTTGCCCTCCTCTGGACACTCACCAATAGTTTTGTGTTTCTTGTACTCTGGCACCCAAAACTGCACACAGTACTAGAGGTGAGGCCACACAAGGGCAGTGTAGAGCAGGACAATCACCCCCCTGGACTGGCTGGAAATGCCGTCCTTGATGCACCCCAGGATACGGTTGGCCCTCCTGGCTGCCTGGGAACACTGATGACTCGTGTTTAACTTGCTGTTGACCAAGACCCCCAGATCCCTCTCAGCATGGCTGGCCTCCAGCGTCTGATCTCCCAGGCTGTATGTGTAGCCAGGGTTGCCCCTTCCCAGGTGCAGAATCCGGCACTTGCCCTTGTTAAACTTCATGTGGTTGGTGATTGCCAAGCTCTCTAATCTGTCCATGTCTCTCTGCAAGGCTTCTCCACCCTCAACAGAGTCAACAGCCCATCCCAATTTGGTGTTGTGTTATTTAAGATATCTTCTAGTCCTTTGTCCAGGTAATTTATGAAAGTAGGTACTTAAAAAGTGACCAGCATTGATGGACCCTGATGCCTTCAAAACCAGTTTCCCAGTGGACCTTACCAACCAGTTCCCTGAGCAGTACAAAATCTGCTCTCCCCATATCTAGTGTTCAGGTTTTGGAGGCAATTTCCCACCTCTCACCAAAGATTTTGAATTCCACTACTTTGTGGTCACTATGGCCAAGACGACCACCTACCACCATTTCCCCCACAAGACCTCTGTTCACAAGCAACAGACCTAGGAGGACACCTTTCCTCATCAGCTCCCTTAATACCTGAACAAGGAAGTTATTATCCAGTTGCTTTAGGAATCTCCTGTACCTGTTTGTATTAGCTGTGTGGTGTTCCAACTTAATGTCTGGCAAGTTGAAGTCCCCCATAAGGGGACAAGGGCAGTTGACCTAAATGCTTCTCTTAGTTCCTTGAAGAATAATTAATCAATGTCATTATTCTGGCCATGTGGTTTATAGTAGACTCACAAAATGACATCCCCCCATTTTTTTCCCCCCTAATCCTTACCCAGAGACTCTCAATGTTGTCATAGCCAACTGACAGCTCTGTGCAGTCCAGACCCTCCATTACATACAGTCACAGCTCCCCCCTCCACCTCTCCTGTGAAGCCTTGAAAAGCCGGAATGAAAACTCAACAGCCTTGGTGACTATTAAGCAGGTATTTATTGCAGTGCTGGGCACACAGGGGATCGCTCCTCCGAATGTGTGCGCCGTTTAAAGTAAAATTTCTCATATTTATACAGATTAACTATACATATTCATTATAATTTCTAAGAAAAGGCAGGGTTACGCAAATTATTTCCAGGACATCATTTACATTAACTCCTCCCAGATAGAGCATACTCAGTGACACTCAGGGGGTCTTCTGGTGCTCTTCAGGGATGAAGTCTTCCTCTCTCTCAGCGCATGCTCTTTACAGTTTTCTCCATAGTTTCTAAAACACATTCCTGCGCTCAAGCACATTCCTGCACAAACTAGTTAGGAACCCCTTTTAGCTGAAAACAAGATATACTCTGTCTCTTAATTGGTCATTGGTCTCATTATTTATTACTCCCCTATCTTCACTTCTTTATCTTCAAGGCTGTTGCACTGTTATGGCTAAATTTTGTAGCTGCTCTAACAAAACAGCTCAAATGGCTATACTCCACTAAAATCCAAAACATGCAAATACTTTCTATTCTCCTTATATTAAATATCAGTCTATCCAGTTTTATTATGTATTATTGAATCACTGCCCTGCCTGTCTCTTCTGAAGAGCCTGTGTGGTGGTTTGACGCTGGCTGGAGGCCAGACGCCCACCAAAGCCTCTCTATCACTCCCCTTTTCAGCTGGACAGGGGAAAAAATATATATTGAGAGGCTTAGGAGTCAAGATAAGGACAGGGAGAGGTCATTCCGCAATTAGTGTCATGGGCAAAACAGGCTCAACACAGAATAAAGGAAAGAAAACTCTCTAATTTATTATACTACACTGCACACCCAGTGAAACCAGAGTTGGATAATTAGAAGTGCAACCAGATCTTAAAACACCCCTCTCTTCTTTGCAGACTTAACTTTATTCATGATTTCTCTCCATTCTCCTCCCTCCCAGGGTGGCGGGGAATGGGGAATGGGGTTTCGGTCAGTTCATCATGAGTTATTTTCCTTCTTAGTCGGAGGGGGTGGAGGCAGGCATTCCTCACACCCTTCCCCTGCTGCACCATAGGGTCCCACCCACAGGAGACAGTCCTTCATGAACTTCAACGTGTTTCATTTCCCACAGGGCTTCATCTCCTCACCAACTGCCTCAGCATGGCTCCCTTCCATGGGGTGCTGACCTATAGGCCCAGACTGCTCCAGCACAGTCCCCCATGGAGTCCCAAGTACCCCCATCAAAACTTCTCTGGCGTGGGTCAGTGTCTCCATGGGCTGTAGGTCTGGACAGGAACTTGTTTCAATGTGGGTTTCCCACAGGGTCACAGCATCTTCCATGACTCCACCTGCTCCAGCATGCAGCCTCTCCATGGGCTGCAGGTGGGATCTCTGCTCCTCATCATCTTGCATGGGCTGCGAGGGGACACCTGCTCCACCATGGTCTTCTCCACAGGCTGCAGGGAAATCTTTCTCTTCCAAACCTGGAGCACCTCATTCCCGAACTCTTCTTCCCCCCATCTTCACTGACCTTGGTGTCTGAACAGTTTCTTACATCTTCTCACTCCCTTCACTGGTAGCAAAAAGTGGCTGCTTGCATTTTTTTTCTCTTAAATGTGATTCACAGAGGCACTATGTCTGTCACTGATTGGCTTGGCCTTGGTCAGCGACAACTTCAGCCTTGAGTTGGCTGGTGTTTACTCTGCTGGGCCTGGAGAAAGCTTCTAGCTGCTTCTTGCAGAAGCCTCCCCTGCAAACCCCCTCCTCCAGCAGAACCCAGCCACACAAAACTACACCAGCCTGTAACCATCCGTCGCCACACACCACTAACAGGACTCTTCCTGCCAGGTCTCACTTAAGCCAATGATGTCATACTTCTGGGAACGAGCCAGGACTTCTAGCTCTTCTTACTTGTTCCTCATGCTACGTGCATTTGTGTAGAAGCACTTCAGATGTGCTTGAATGTACGCCACACCTCTTGGAGCAGACTTAAAGGACTCACTGACATACAGCACCTCTGATTTGTAGCACGCCATCCAGTATTTTATCATCAGCCGTGTGGATGCACTTCAACTGGACTTTTGGTCCCACCTCTGACTCTTACATGCTGCCACATGGCTCACTTCCAGCTAGCCTGGTTTTACCCCCTTCCCCCTTCAGATCGAGTTTAAAGCCCTCTCCACAAGCCCTGACAACTCCTGGGCTAGGATCCTTGTCCCCCTTTGGGACAGGTGGACCCCATCTGCAGCCAGAAAACCCAGTGCTGAATAAACCATCCCATGATCAACAAAATCCAAAATTTTCACTGATGGCACCAGCCTCTTAGCTATGAGTTGATCAGGTGTGCTTTTCTGCAACTCTCAGTGTTTTTTCCTGCTTCTAAAGGGATAGAGGAAAACACCCCCTGTGCCCCCACACCTCTAACTAATCACCCCAATGACCTAAAGTCCCTTTGATAGCCCTTGGGCTGCTCTCCGCCACTTCATCGCTGCCAACCTGGAATACCAGAAGTGGGTAGTAGTCACAGAATCACAGAATAACAAGGTTGGAAAAGACCTTTAAGATCATCGAGTCCAACCATTCACATCCTAAACTAAACCATATCCCTAAGTACTTCATCTACCCTTTTTTTGAACACATCCAGGGAAGGTGACTCGACCACCTCCCTGGGCAGCCTGTTCTAGGCCCTGACAACTCTTTCAGTAAAAAATTTTTTTCTAATGTCCAATCTAAACCTGCCCTGGCGCAGCTTCATGCCATTTCCCCTTGTCCTATCACCTGTCACCTGGCTGAAGAGACCATCACCTATCTCTCTATAACCTCCCTTCAGGTAATTGTAGGCAGTCATAAGGTCTCCCCTCAACCTCCTCTTCTCTAGGCTAAACAGCCCCAGCTCCCTCAGCCGCTCCTCATAGGATTTGCCCTCCAGCCCCTTCACCAGCCTGGTTGCCCTTCTCTGGACTCGCTCCAGGACCTCAATGTCCTTCTTGTGGTGAGGAGCCCAGAACTGGACACAGTACTCGAGGTGTGGCCTCACCAATGCCGAGTACAGGGGCACAATCACCTCCCTAGACCTACTGGCCACACTGTTTTGGATACAAGCCAAGATGCCATTGGCCTTCTTGGCCGCCTGAGCACACTGATGACTCATATTCAGTCTGCAGTCAACCAACACCCCCAGGTCCTTCTCTGCCTGACAGCTCTCCAGCCAGTCTCCCCCAAGCCTGTAGCGCTGCATGGGGTTATTATGTCCCATGTGCAGCACTCTACACTTGGCCTTGTTAAACTTCATCCCATTGGACTCAGCCCATCGGTCCAGTCTGTTCAGATCCCTCTGAAGAGCCTCCCTACCCTCAGGCAGATCAACACTTCCTCCTAGTTTAGTGTCATCAGCAAACTTAGTGAGGGAGCATTCAATCCCTTCGTCGAGATCATTGATAAAGATGTTGAACAAGACTGGACCCAGGACTGAGCCCTGGGGGATGCCACTCGTGACTGGCCTCCAGCTGGATTTTGTTCCATTCACTACCACCCTTTGGGCACGGCCATCCAGCCAGTTTTTAACCCAGCTGAGGGTCCACCTGTCCAGGCCAGTGGCAGCCAGTTTCTCAGTCAGAATGCTGTGAGAAACTGTGTCAAAGGCTTCGCTGAAGTCCAAGTAGACCACATCCACAGCCTTCCCCTCGTCCATTAAGCGGGTCACCTTGTCATAGAAGGTGATCAGGTTAGTTTGACAGGATCTACCTTTTGTAAACCCATGTTGACTAGGCCTGATCCCCTGGCCATCGTGCATGTGCTGCATGATAGCTCCCAAGATGACCCTCTCCATGATCTTCCCCGGGACTGAGGTCAGACTGACAGGCCTGTAGTTCCCTGGATATTATAACTGTCTCTTAGGTCAGGAGTGATGGTATGTGATGTTGAGTTGTTAAATGATGCATCTGGAACCTGCAGCTGGTGTGCATGGTGTGGTCCATACTTGCAGTCTTCATGTTGAAGATGTTGATCTCAAGGGAGATGCTGGGCACTGATTGCTCAAGTCAGTTCTAGTCACATCATCACAGAACTTTGCTCGGTTTCATCAAAGTCCATCCTTCATTAGTTTGAGTGATTTGTGACATAATACCATTGATATGGCATAAATCAATAAAAATCATAAAATTTATCAGATGTCCTCACCAAAATTAAATTTCCTTGGAGTACACACTGGACTTTCACATGTGCACTATAGGGACTTTATCCCCTTCTATAGTGTGTGGAGTTTTCATTAGGCAGGTCGATTAGTTGTCCTGGGTTCAGCTAGTATACAGTTAATTTTGTTTCTAGTAGCTGGTGTAGTGCTGTGCTTGGGATTTAGGATGAGAGAAATGTTGATAACACACTGATGCTTCAATTGTTGCCAAGCAGTCAAGGACTTTTCAGCTTTTTATGTTGCCCCGGCTAGCAAGAAGGCAGGGGGCACCCAGGAAGCTGGGAGGGGACACAGCCAGGACAAGTGACACAAATTGGCCAAAGAGGGTCTTCCATGACAATTATTTCATGATCAGCATAAAGGGGGGCTTGCGTGGGGAGGAGCATTCCACTCCAGAATATGTGGTTTGGGGGGATCGTTCATTTTCGGGAGGGCTCTGAGCTGTACAGCCTGAGTCACACGGTTCATCGAGAAACTGCATTGTGTATCACCATTTCTGTATATTTTGCTATAAAGTCCTGTTATTGTTATTTCACCCTCTCTTTGCGGTCCCAGTAAACTATCCTTATCCCAACGCACAAGGTTTGCCATTGTGGTTTTTTCCCTCTGCAAACTGTCAGAGCCTTCTGCTTCAGCAGCTTCTGCGACTCATCGTGTAGGACTCCATACAGCCGCCTTCCACTTCTGATGTTTTCCTACAATGTGACAGGACCTATCAGTGAACTAGCAGCCTGATCCAACTGCTGCTTTTTTTTATGTTTTTCAGTGGCCCAACACTTGGGTATGTGGGCATCTTCATGTTGTACTTTTAAAATTAGGTTCTCCAGCCGGGCAGCAATATCTTGCCACAACGTCTTGTTTCTGCGCTATCAATTGCTCTGTTTCCATTGCTGCAACCACCCCCACAGGGCATTTACCACCATCCAAGAGTCAGTATAGTGGTACAGTTCTGGCCACATTTCTCTTTTGGCAATGTCCAGAGCTAACTGATTTGCTTTCACCTCAGCGAACTGCCTTAATTCTCCTTCTCCTTCAGTGGCTTCTGTGACTCACCATGTAGGACTCCATAGAGCAGCCTTCCACCTCCAATGCTTTCTTACAATGCCATTGGTGAACAGAGTGTATTTCTTCTCATTTTCTGATAGTCGGGCCTCTTCAGCACACATCACTTCCTCCTCTGGTGATATTGTTGTCCCAAAATTGGGGTCCTTACCTCGTGTGCAGTATGCCAATATACAGACAGAGTAGAGGTATTTGATTTATTCCATGTCTGCACAGATGTGGGTGGTAGGTGGTAATTCCAGAAAGCTAGCACACTACACACAGAATCTAAAACTTATTTATCTTGTTACAGGATTAGAAAAACCTGCCTAAATTTACACTACTTGGTTAGTAATTACCGCATCATCTACTATTGGTCAAGCATATTCAAATTAGCACGGATGCTCCTTGAAAGTGTGGGGGGGTTGCGATCTCCCCCTGACACCTTTATTTTTCCCCTAGTTACTGCTGAGTTGTCTTGACTTCAGGCCTCTCTGGCAATGCCCCAGCTCTTGCACCTGTTGGGGCAGGATGTTTCCTCTTTATCAGTCTTTCAGCTCTTCTTCAAGGATACTTTTTAGGAATGCATGTTCTTTATCAGTCTTCAGCCCTTCTTCAAAGGTAGAGCTTTTAGCAAAGCAAGGTAGTACATTTAACCCTAAATTAAACAGTGTCTAAGCACTAACCCAAACACATTTCTGTCCCTGTGAATTGGAAAATCCTACTTTATAGATATCCATATTTCAAAATCATTGCCTTCTGGCCATTCTGTAATCACTTCCAGAATTCCTGGGCAATTGGGGTTTCCTATTCGAGCCCGCTGCATGATTAGTGTGACCCACTTGCTCCACGTAGCATCAGTGGCATGGTGTGTAGAAGGGGCCTTCCTTTTGAACATCCAGCTCAACACCAGCAGTGAGTTGTGCTTCCTTGGAATAGCTATAGCATTTCCCTTTCAAATAGTCTATCACTTTTTTAGGCTCTTGTAGCTGTTTGGGGGTGAAGCTCCAGACCATTGGGTGTCAGAATGTCACTAGATATCTGTCCGTATTCTCCCACACTCCATGCCACCCCTGACTATTCACCTCTGGGGAAGATCTCTGGGTGATAGTTCTAAAACAACTAGTACCAACTCCCTTACATGTCAGTTCCAGCTAGGACAGAGTTAACTTTCCCAAGGAGCCACCACAGGTGAGCCCAACTGACCAACATTGTTTTCTATACCACATGACATGCTCCCCATAAAAAGGGTCTAGTCTGGGAGGGATGGGTCCACACAACTCCGGGACAGTCTTGAGTGGGGTTGGTCATCGGGTTGGTAGTGTGCTCTATGTTATCACCATTTGTGTATTCTGTCATGGGCTCTGTTGTTGCTGTTACCCTCTCGCTGTCCTGTGTCAGTAAACTGTCCTTATCCCAACCTGCAGGTGCTTCTGTTTCTCCTCCTGTTGGAGGGGTGAGCTGCTGCATGGGGCTGAAACATGACAGTCCTTTTTGGCGCCTTATGTGGGGCTCAAAGGGTTGAGATAACATTAGATATGACATGATAGCGTTAAAATGCCATGATGAGTGTTTATCATGTTATTCAAACAGGCGCTGGTAACAATTATGTTTTGTTTGGTCACCTGGCTATGGAATGTAAACCCAAACATGCTCTGTGTAATACCTGCCCTATTGTTTATCACTTCGGGTAGGGAGGGTCCGGATTCTCATTTTGTTGTACTGTGTGATATCAACCTATGATAGATAAAATATCATCCGTGCTCATGAGCCTCAGCTGCTATTTGTATATGGCATTTCTGTCCTGGAACATTATCTGGGAAAACATGTCTCAGCATTGTTTAGAAATTGCACCCAATCAAAGGAGAAGACAGGGGGAGATGCTTTTTCCTCCCCTTTTCCCTTCAGGCTTTTTGCAACAGCTTTTGAGAACTTTGAATGCCCCTTGGATGTTCAGGCCAGTATGTTCCTGTTGCTCACTCTCCTGAATGTTTTTCAAGTCTTATGTGCTACAAAAACTTTTTTCAAGAATACGGCCAAGAGATCTTCCCTGGGGTTGAAGGGTCAGGGGTGGCATGGCATTGAGGAGAGTATGGGCAAGTATCTAGAGACTTTCTCACCCACTTTTGCATCTACCCACTGATACTGATAAGGTCCAATGTCCCAGACCCATGTTGCATGAGTTTGTGCGGTGTGCACCAGCATTGTATGCCAACTCACTGGTAATAATAGACTGGGGAAAGAAAGAAGCACTAACAGTGGATGAGGTGGCTTCAACATGAAGAAAGTCTTTCTTCCTCCCTTGTCTCAGCTCTGGAGAAACTGTACCAGAAGGCCCAGAAACTTGATGAAAATTTGACCTACTACCCAGCTGTACAGACCATTATTTCAGTTATTCGAAGTAAGCGTTCCTTTGTTCCAGAGACAGCTTGTAAAAGGTACACACCATGAGGCATCCTGTGGTACTATCTACATGACCATAGTGAAGACGTGAAGGACTGGGATGGGAAACCTACCTCAGCCCTCTGAGAACGACTAAATGAGCTGCAAGGCAAAACAATTATAAAAAGAGATTCTGCTGCTCTAGAGACAGAAGAAACTGAACAATTGTCTGTTTTGCCTGGACTCCTGGAAGACCCTTCTGTTGTGGGGCTGCTAAAGTTCAAAGAATAACAGGTGCCAATTGCTACCATAACGGTGAGCAGGCAACAATAACACAAGAATCAATATACCATGATTCCCATTCAGAAGCTGATTGATGAATCAGCTGTAGAGTCAGGGACTGATTGGTAGAACCCGCTCACCCTTCAACATGGCCAGTACAGAAGTCCAATGGAGAGTGGAGGCTGACAGTGGACTATCATGGCCTGAATGAAGTCACGCCACCTATGAGTGAACTAGTGCTAGAACTGCACTATGAAGTAGAGTCAAAAGCAGCCAAGTGGTATGCCACAAGTGACGTTGCAGATACATTTTTCTCTATCCCTTTGGCGGCAGAGTGCAGGACACAGTTTGCTTTCACTTGGAAGGGCGTCCAATACAGGTGGAATCAGCTGCCCCAGGGGTGGAAACACAGCCCCACCATCTGCCATGGACTGATCCAGACTGCGTTAGCAACAGGGTGAAGCCTCAGAGCACCTGCAGTATATTGATGACATCATTGTAGGGGAAACACAGCAGAGGAAGTTTTTGAGATAAGGAAGAAAATACTCCAAATTATGCTAAAAGCTGATTTTGCTATCAAACAAATTAAAGTCAAGGGACCTGCTCAAGAAATCCACTTCTTAGGAATAAAAATGGAAGAAGGACATCATCAAATCCCAATGGATGTTATCAATAAGATAGCTACTATGTCTCCACCGACCAACAAAAAGGAGACACAAGCTTTTTTAGGTGTTGTGGGTTTCTGTCAAATGCATATCCCAAACTACAGTCTCATTGTGAGCCCTCTCTACCATGTAACCTGGAAGAAGAACGATTTACAACGGGGCCCTGATCAGTGACAAGCCTTTGAACAGATCAAACAAATGTCATCCATGCAGTAGTCCTTGCGCTAGTGTGGACAGGACCAGATGTTAAAAATGTGCTCTACACCACAGCCAGGAAGAATGGCCCCACCTAGTGTCTCTGGGAGAAAAAAAACAGAGGACACTCGAGGATGACCTCTGGGGTTTTGGAGTGTGGGTTACAGGGATCTGAGGACCATTATACTCCAACAGAATAGGAAATACTGGTAGTATATGAAGGGGTTCAAACCACTTCAGAAGTGAAGTGGGTGCTGAGAGAGCTGTCAGATGTACTTGCCAAACCCCTTTCCATCATCTATCAGCAATCCTGGCAGACTGGGGAAGTTCCACTCGACTGGAGGCTGGCAGACGTTACACCCATATATAAGAAGGGCCGGAAGGAGGATCCAGGGAACTACAGGCCTGTCAGTCTGACCTCAGTCCCAGGGAAGATCATGGAGAGGGTCATCTTGGGAGCTATCATGCAGCACATGCACGATGGCCAGGGGATCAGGCCTAGTCAACATGGGTTTACAAAAGGTAGATCCTGTCAAACTAACCTGATCACCTTCTATGACAAGGTGACCCGCTTAATGGACAAGGGGAAGGCTGTGGATGTGGTCTACTTGGACTTCAGCGAAGCCTTTGACACGGTTTCTCACAGCATTCTGACTGAGAAACTGGCTGCCACTGGCCTGGACAGGTGGACCCTCAGCTGGGTTAAAAACTGGCTGGATGGCCGTGCCCAAAGGGTGGTAGTGAATGGAACAAAATCCAGCTGGAGGCCAGTCACGAGTGGCATCCCCCAGGGCTCAGTCCTGGGTCCAGTCTTGTTCAACATCTTTATCAATGACCTCGATGAAGGGAATGAATGCTCCCTCAGTAAGTTTGCTGATGACACTAAACTAGGAGGAAGTGTTGATCTGCCTGAGGGTAGGGAGGCTCTTCAGAGGGATCTGAACAGACTGGACCGATGGGCTGAGTCCAATGGGATGAAGTTTAACAAGGCCAAGTGTAGAGTGCTGCACATGTGACATAATAACCCCATGCAGCGCTACAGGCTTGGGGGAGACTGGCTGGAGAGCTGTCAGGCAGAGAAGGACCTGGGGGTGTTGGTTGACTGCAGACTGAATATGAGTCAGCAGTGTGCTCAGGCGGCCAAGAAGGCCAATGGCATCTTGGCTTGTATCCAAAACAGTGTGGCCAGTAGGTCTAGGGAAGTGATTGTGCCCCTGTACTCGGCATTGGTGAGGCCACACCTCGAGTACTGTGTCCAGTTCTGGGCTCCTCACCATAAGAAGGACATTTTGGTCCTCCCGCGAGTCCAGAGAAGGGCAACCAGGCTGGTGAAGGGGCTGGAGGGCAAATCCTATGAGGAGTGGCTGAGGGAGCTGGGGCTGTTTAGCTTAGAGAAGAGGAGGCTGAGGGGAGACCTTATCACCACCTAAAACTACCTGAAGGGAGGTTATAGAGAGATAGGTGATGGTCTCTTCAGCCAGGTGACAGGCGATAGGACAAGGGGGAATGGCATGAAGCTGCGCCAGGGCAGGTTTAGATTGGACATTAGAAAAAAATTTTTTACTGAAAGAGTTGTCAAGACCTGGAACAGGCTGCCCAGGGAGGTGGTTGAGTCACCTTCCCTAGATGTGTTCAAAAAAAGGGAAGATGAAGTACTTAGGGATATGGTTTAGTTTAGGATGAGAATGGTTGGACTTGATGATCTTCAAAGGTCTTTTTCTTACCTTGTGATTCTGTGATTCTGTGATTGGAACTGAAGCCCAGCTCCTCCTGGCACCCTGACTGATGGTGTTGGGCTGTATGTTTAAAGGGAAGGCCCCTTCTACGCACCATGCAGCCGATGCTACATGCAGCAAGTGGGTCGCACTAATCATGCAGTGGGCTTGAATAGGAAACCCCAATCACCCAGGAATCCTGGAAGTGATCACAGACTGGCCAGAAGTCAAAGATTTTGGAATATCACCAGAGGAGGAGGTGATGCGTGCTGAAGAAGATCTACTATAAAGTGAACTGCCAGAAAATGAGAAAAAATATTCCCTGTTCACCGATGGGTCTTTTCGCATCGTTGGTAAACATTGGAGGTGGAAGGCTGCTGTATTGTGTCCTACATGACAAGCTGTAGAAGCTGCCAAAGGAGAAGGCGAATCCAGCCAGTTTGCAGAGGTGAAAGCCATCCAACTGACTTTAAACATTGCCAAATGAGAGAAGTGGCCAATATTGTCCCTCTATACTTACTCATGCTGCCAATGCCCTTTGTGGGTGGTTGCAGCAATGGAAACAAAGCAACTGACATTGCAGAGGCAAACCCATCTGGGCTGCTTGTTTTGGTTTTGCATGGTAAGGTTCTGGTGGAGGAGGGGGGCTGCAGGGGTGGCTTCTGCAAGAAGCAGATAGAAGCTTCCCATAGGCCTGACAGTAAACACCAGACGGGCTCAAGGATGGATCCACCGCTGACCAAGGCCGAGACAATCAGTCATAACACCTCTGTGAATCATATTTAAGAGAAAAAAAACCCACAAGTGCATGCTTTTTGCCACCAGAGAAGGGAGTGAGAAGATGTAAGAAACTCTGCAGACAGCAAGGTCAGTGAAGAAGGCAGGGAAGGAGGCACTCCAGGTGCTGGAGAGATTCCCCAGCATCCTGTGGACAAGACCATGATGGAGCAGGTTGTCTTGCTGTAGCCCATGGAATATGTTTGGGAGCAGAGATCCCACCTGTAGCCTGTGGAGAGGCCCCATACTGGAGTGGGTGAATACATATGGTAGATGCTGTGACCTGTGTTGGAGCAAGCTCCTGGAAGGACCTGCAGCCCATGGAGAGAGCGATAGAGAGAGGCCCACACTGGAGCAGGTTTGCTGGGGGGACTTGTGACTCTGTGGGGGACCAGCATGGAGTAGCCTGGGGCTGAGAGATTGCACCCCATAGAAGTGACTCACACTGGGGCAGTTGGTAAAGAACTGAAGCCCCATGGGAAAGGACTCATGTTGGAGAAGTTCACGACGGACTGCCTCCCATGGGTGGGACCCCACACTGGAGCAGGAGAAGAGTGTGAGGAATGCCCCCTTTCCCCCCCACTAAGAGGGAAAACAACTTGTGAGGAACTGACTGAAATCCCCATTCACAGCGTGTGTCATCATTGTCATCCCCCCACCGTGCCACCTTGGGGGGGAGAAGGGAGAGAAAACATGAATAAAGAGCATCTGACTCATCGTGGGCGGAGCGAAGGGTGATGGCAACTGAAAGCAATTTCAGTGAAGCCACTGTGGCAAAGGGATATGGAGCAGAGGATCACAATTGGGAACCTTTCATGAAGTGGCAAAACTGCAGTTAAATCTGTGGAAGCAAAAGTGCAGGGAGAGTGGGTCTCCCAACCCCCCCTCCTCTGGCGTGATGTTGCTGAGGCAGCGGTGACCACACCCCTTACCCTCAAAAGGTTCCCCAGGAGAGGGAGGCAGCACAGGCAGGTAACTGTGCATACACATCAGCCAGCATGCACTGTAGCTGGGTGCAGGGCATGGGAAGGAACAGAAGCTCTGCCGGCTTTACAGGTAAGTTTTATTGGTGGGGTTATCACTCTCTGGGAAGGAGCTGAGCAATGGTGTCTTCCCAGCAGAGGGTCAGGATCCCAACACCCACCAGAATGGATGTGGGAATCCAGACAGATCAACCATGGAAACACACAGCTGTCCAAATCACAGGCTGCAGGGAGTGCCAGAGCTTTATGCCAGAAATGGGTGGCAGCTATGAGAGCTGTTGTGTGTGTTGTGAACAGGTGGATGATCTGCTCAGCACGGTGGCAGAGCTATAAGAGGAAGTTGAAAGATTAAGGAGCATTAAGGAGGCTAAACAGGAGAGAAGGAGTGTAGAGCCTGGCTCCACCAGTCTGAAACAGAAATCGCAGCATCCAACAGGAAGTACCCAGGATCAAGGGGCCTCTATATCAAGCTACTGTCAGGCAGAAGACAGAAGACCAAATGGAAAGTACAAAGCAAGTTTGAGGTCAGGGCAGCAGGCGGACTCCCTCCTTGCCCACCTTGCCCCCTCAGGTGCCTCTGAGCAACAGGTATGAGGCTCTGTCTGAGGAAAGGCAGTCAAATAGGAACATGGATGATGGGCAATATACACCAGAGGGGTCTCCACAGTCAGAAAGTCAGACCTCCTGCATCACAACCACATCCACGAAGAAGAAAAAATTATGGTTATTGTTGTAGGTGACTCCATTCTGTGGGAAACAGAGGGTCCGATATGCTGAGTTGACCCTCCTCACAGGAAGGTCTGCTGTCTCCCTGGAGCCCGGGTTAAGGATGTCACAAGGAAACTTCCCAGCTTGGTAAGGTCCACAGACTACTACCCATTACTGATTTTCCAGGTGGGTGGTGAGGAAGCCACAACATGTAGTCTGCGAGCAATCAAGAGAGACTTTAGGGCATTGGGATGGCTAGTGAGAGACTCTGGGGCACAGGTTGTTTTTTCTTCTCTCCTTCCAGTGGCAGGCACTGACAGGAATAGGAGGATACAAGCTATAAACACATGGCTACGTGGCTGGTGTCATTGCAACAATTTTGGGTTTTTTGATAATGGGATGACCTACATGGCACCAGACATGCTGGCATCCAATGGGAGACAGCTTTCCCAAAGGGGGAAGAGCATCTTTGCCAAAAAGATTGTGGGGCTGATTGACAGGGCTTTAAACTAGATGTGAAGGGGGAGGGGGATAAAAACATCAGGATTGTCTGTGATGAGCGGCAGGATGACAGACCAGGGTTGGAAGGATGGGGTGATAAAGGGCCTCCAACCTGTTGCCCTGAGGTATGCAGTGGGCACTGTGGCACAGGCTGAGTTTTACAGAAACAAACCAGAGGCTCCTGATGTAATAGGAGACAACAGGGTGGCTTCCATGGATTGCCCTGGGGGAATAAAGGGGTTTCCCTCTAAGAAGGTGACACGGCCACTGGCCCAGCTGAAGTGCCTCTACATGAATGCACATAGCATGGGCAACAAATAGGAGGAGCTGGAAGTGACCATGCTACTAGAAAGCTACAACATAGTGGCCATTACTGAAACTTGGTGGAATGAATTCCATGACTGGAGTGTGGCTATTGATGGCTACAAGCTGTTTGGAACGGACAGATGTGGAAGGAGGGGTGGAGGTGTTGCCATCTATGTTAAGAAATGGATAGAGTGTGAAGAGTTATCCCTAAAGAATAGTCAGGAGCAGGTTGAAAGCTTATGGGTAGGAATTAGGGATCGTGACAACAAGGGGAGCCTTGTGGTTGGTGTCTACTATAGGCCACCTGATCAAGGGAAGCCTATCGATAAAGCCTTCTTGCTCCAGCTCCAGGAGGCATCGAGCACTCAGACTCTCATCCTGCTGGGGGGATTTCAACCACCCCAACATCTGTTGGAAAAGTAGTATGGCAAGCTGTAGGCAATCCAAGAGACTCCTGGAGTGCTTTGATTACCACTTCCTGAGACAGGAAATAGACAGCCCTACTCAAGGGGAAGTGATATTGGACTTGATTGTAGTAGATTAGTCAGAACTCTGAATTTCAGGAAAGCCAACTTCCAGCTCTTCAAGGAGTTGGTCAACAGGACCCCCTGGGAAACAGCCCTCAAGGACAAAGAGGCAGAACAGAGCTGGTGGATCTTCAAGGATGCTTTCAACAGAGCGCAAGAGCTCTCAATCCCCAGGAGTAAGAAATTGGTCAAGAAGGGCAAGAGACCAGCATGGCTGAGTCGAGACCTGCTGGTAAAACTAAAAGACAAGATGGAACTACACAGGACGTGGAAGTGGGGACAGGTATCCTGGGAAAAGTACAGGAATGTTGCCTGGTTGTGTAGGGATACAGTCAGGAAGGCCAAGGTGCGGCTGGAGCTGAACATGGCAAGGGATGCCGAAAAAGCAAGGGCTTCTACAGGCATATAAACCAGAAAAGGAGGGTTAAAAAAAACATACCCCCCCTGATGAGCGACAATGGTGAACTGGTGACAACAGATGAGGAAAAGGTTGAGGTTCTCAACAACTTTTTTACCTCGGTCTTCACTGGCGACCTCTCTCCTCACCGCCCTCAAGTTGATGGTCCACAAGGCTGAGAGAGTTGGGCTTGTTCAGCTTGGAGAAGAAAAGGCTCTGGAGGGACCTTATAGAGGCCTTCCAATTCCTGAAAGGTGCCTATAAGAAAGCTGGGGAAGACCTGTTCATGAGGGCATGTAGCAGTAGGACAAGGGGTAACAGTTTTAAACTAGAAAAGGGTAGATTTAGGTTGGATTAGGAAAAAAATTTTTAGTAGGAGGGTGGTAGATCACTGGAACAGGTTTCCCAGAGACGTAGTGGTGGCCCCATACCTGGAGACATTCAAGGTCAGGCTTGATGGGACTCTGAGAGACCTGATTTAGTGAAGATGTCCCTGCTTACTGCAGGGGGATTGAACTAGACCTCTAAAGGTCCCTTCCAACCTTACACATTCTATGATTCTATAAGATGGGACCAGAGAGTCAGGAGTCCCTCCCACTCTTAAGTGAAGAAAAGGTGCTTGACCAGCTGAGGAAGCTGAATGTACACAAGTCCATGGGACCTGATGAGATGCATCCCAGAGTCCTGAAGGAATTAGCTGATGTAGTTGACAAGACACTCTCCGTGATATTTGAAAAGTCATGGCGGTCAGGTGTAGTCCCTAGTGACTGGAAGAGAGGAAACATCACAGCCATTTTTAAAAAGGGTAGGAAGGACAACCCTGGGAACTACCGCCCTGTCAGCCTCACCTCTGTGCCTGGGAAGATAATGGAACAGATCCTCCTAGAAGCTATGCTGAGGCACATGGAGGACAGGGAAGTGATTCAAGAAAGCCAGCACAGCTTTAGTAGGCGCAAGTCCTTCCTAATCAAACAAGTGGTTTTCTACAATGGAGTAACTGCATCAGTAGAAAAGATAAAAGCTATGAATGTCATCTATCTGGATTTCTGCAAGGCCTTTGACACAGTCCCCCACAACATCCTTCTCTCTGAGTTGGAGAGAGATGGATTTGACTGTTCAGTGGATAAGTGCCATCAAGAGGGACCTGGACAGGCTGGAGAAGTAGGCCCAGGTGAGGAAAAGAACTTGGGAGTACTTGTGGATGAAAAGCTGCACTTGAGTCACCAATGTGCATCTGCAGCCCAGGCGGCCAACCACATCCTCGGCTGCATCAAAAAAGAAGTGCGGACAGCAGATAGAGAGAGGTGATTCTGCCCCTCTACTCTGCTCAGACCTCACCTGGAGTACTGTGTCCAGCTTTGGAGCACTGAACATCAGAAGGACATGGACCTGTTGGAGCATGTCCAGAGGAGGGCCACAAAAATGACCAAAGGGCTGGAGCACTTCTCTTATGAAGATAGGCTGAGAGAGTTGGGCTTGTTCAGTTTGGAGAAGAGAAGGCTCCTGGGGAACCTTATAGTGGCCTTTCAGTATCTGAAAGGTGCCTATAAGAAAGCTGGAGAAGGCCTGTTCACAAGGGCACGTAGCAGTAGGACAAGGGGTAATGGTTTAAAACAAGAAAAGGGCAGATTTAGGTGAGATATTAGGAAAAATTTCTTCAATATGAGGGTGGTAGATCACTGGAACATGTTGCCCAGAGAGATAGTGGAGGCCCCATCCCTGAAGATATTCAAGGTCAGGCTTGATGGCTCTGAGCAGCCTGATCTAGTTAAACATGTCCCTGCTTACTGTAGGGGGATTGGACTAGATGACCTTTAAAGGTCCCTCCCAACCTAAGTCATTCTAGGATTCTAGAGTGAAGTCTGCAAAGAAGGGAGGGGTGGGTGGAGGTGTTTTAAGATCCGGTCGTACTTCTCATTGTCCAACCATGGTTTCACTGTGTGTGTAGTGTAATGTAATAAATTAGATTCTTTTTTTTTTTTCATTTTAGTCCGTATTAAGTCTGTTTTGCACGACACTAATTGCGGAATGATCTCTCCCTGTCCTTATCTTGATTCCTAAGCCTCTCAATGTATATTTTCTCCCATGTCCAGGAAAAAAGGGGAGTGATAGAGTGACATTGGTGGGCATCTGCCCTCCAGCCAGGGTCAAACCACCACACTGCTCCATTGTGGCAGGATATTTCTGCCCAGTTAGAAAACCTGTAAAAGTATGTCATGTAGATGCCCACATACCCATCAAGACAACCAGCAGGTGGATCAGGCTGTTAAGATGCTCAAAGTGGCTGCTAAGTGGCTCAAATAGATCTTGATTGGAAACATAAGGGCAAATTATTTATAGCTCCCTGGGCCCATGATACCTCAGGCCATCAAGGAAGAGATGCCACTTATAGATGGGCTCGTGATCCAGGGGTGGATTTAACAGTGGATGCTATCTCACAGGTCATGCATGAATGTGAGACATGTGCCTCGATCAAGCAAGCCAAGCGGTTAAAACCTCTCTGGTATGGAGAACAATGGCTGAAATACAAATATGGAGAGGCCTGGCAGATTGATTACATAACTCCTCCACAGACATGCCAAGGCAAGCGGTATGTGCTAACAATGGTAGAAGCAACCACTGGCTGGCTGGAAACATATCCTGAACCCCATGCCACCACCCATGCTGGGTCTTGAGAAGCAAGTCCTCTGGTGACATGGCACTCCAGAAAGAATTGAGTCGGACAATGGGACTCATTTCTGGAACTATCTTATAGACACCTGTGCCAAAGAGCATGGCACTGAGTGAGTGTATCACATTCCCTATTTTCACAGAATCACAGAATCACAGAATAACAAGGTTGGAAAAGACCTTTAAGATCATCAAGTCCAACCATTCACATCCTAAACTAAACCATATCCCTAAGTACTTCATCTTCCCTTTTTTTGAACACATCCAGGGAAGGTGACTCAACCACCTCCCTGGGCAGCCTGTTCCAGGCCCTGACAACTCTTTCAGTAAAAATTTTTTTCCTAACATCCAATCTAAACCTGCCCTGGCGCAGCTTCATGCCATTCCCCCTTGTCCTATCACTTGTCACCTGGCTGAAGAGACCATCACCTATCTCTCTATAACCTCCCTTCAGGTAGTTGTAGGCGGTGATAAGGTCTCCCCTCAACCTCCTCTTCTCTAAGCTATTTTGCACTAGCCTCTGGGAGAATTGAACAGTACAATGGGCTGTTAAAAACTACGCTAAGAGCAATGGGTGGTGGAACCCTCAAAAACTGATATACACATTTAGCAAACGCCGCCTGGTTAGTTAACACCAGGGGATCTACCAGTCGGCTTGGTCCTGCCCAATCAAAACTCCCATGGACTGTCCAAGGGGATAAAGTCCCTGTAGTGCACATGAGAAACCTGTTGGGGAAGACAGTCTGGGTTATACCTGCTTCAAGCAAAGGCAAAGCCATTCATGGGATTGCTTTTGTTCAGGGACCTGGGTGCACTTGGTGGGTGTCACAAAAGGATGGGGAAGTCCAGTGTGTACTCCAAGGGGATTTAATTTTGGGAAAGGATAGCTGATAAATTAAAATTCAGAGGAGAACAAAATCAGCGAGATATAGTGATGGGAGTCTGCTATAGACCACCTGACCTGGAGGAGGAAGCTGATGAGTTGTTTTTTAAACAACTGGGTGAAGTCTCGCGATCACCAGCCCTCGTCCTTATTGGGGACTTCAACTTACCAGATGTCTCCTGGAGGTACAATACAGCAGGGAGGAAACAGTCTAGCAGGTTCCTGTAGGGTTTGGAAGACAACTTCCTGACCCAGCTGGTGAATGAACCAACCAGGGAAGGTGCCCTGCTGGACTTGTTGTTTGTCAATAGAGAAGACCTGGTGGGGGATGTGAAGGTTGGAGGACGCCTGGGGCATAGTGATCATGAGCTTATAGAATTCTTAGTACTGGGAGAAGTAAGGAAGGGAGACAGCAGAACAAGCACCTTAGACTTCTGTAGGGCTGACTTTGGACTGTTCAGAAAGCTGCTCGATAAGATTCCATGGGAGGCAGCCCTTGAGGGCAAAGGAGCCCAAGAGGGTTGGTTGCTCCTCAAGAAGGTAATCTTGGTGGCACAAGAACAGGCTGTCCCAGTTTTAACAGCTGGAATTTTAAGTTTTCAAAAATGACACCCTCCATGAAAATAGCTACTGTGAAGATCCTATTTGCAATCTTTGACTATTAAAAGACTAAGTAAATAGAACCACCCTTTGAACATATTTATAAGAACTATCAGCTATAAATTAAAATAGAAGATATCACAAAAAGTCTGAATAGAAACTGAAAACTTTGGCACTTGACTGCAACCACTAAACAAGCATTCTCATTATATCACTTACTTATACAAGGAAAAAAGTTTAACATTATTCTTATTAAAAAAAGGAAATCCATTCTCACAAAGTAAATGAACATAGATGTCATGTTTTCCATTATTGGTTGATGAGACAAAGTAGGATTTATCCAAATCAGCTGAAATAGTTAAAACACTACAGAAAAAGCACCCACATATTCAGCAAGGTGGTTCAGCACAAAACTTGGGTTTTGTCCTCTGCTATGAGACTGAACCTTATTATACAGTGCAATGCATTTAACCTTCCAAAACAAAAGGAACACTATAGGGACACAGGAGGAAGAAATATTACAGAAACTGCAAAAACCACAAAGCAGAAGCTACTCATGGTATGGAGAATAAGAAACAGTTACTGCTCACCTTAGCCACATCTTATTTTTGATAGGAGCATTGTGGTTTTGCATGGAAAAGCTTTGGTGGAGGGGGGGGGGCGCTGCAAAGGTGGCTTCTGCAAGAAGCTGTTAGAAGCTTCCCCTAGGTCTGACAGAGTAAATACCAGCCGGTATGACCAAGGCAGAGCCAGTCAGTGACAGTGCTAGTGCCTCTTTTATAACATATTTGAGGGAAAAAAAAATGCAAGCGGCTGCATTTTGCCACCAGAGAAGGGAGTGAGAAGATGTAAGAAACTCTGCAGACACCAAGGTTGATGAAGAAGGGGGGGCAGAGGAGGCACTGAAGGTGGCAGAGGAGAAATTCCCCTGTGGCCCGTGGAGAAGACCATGGTGAAGCAGGCCGTTTCCCTGCAGCCCATGGAAGGCGATGGGGAGCAGAGATTCCACCAGTATCCTATGGAGGACCCCACGCTGGAGCGGGTGGAGACATATAGAAGATGCTGCGACCCACATTGGAGCAAGCTCCTGGCCAGACCTACAACCCATGGAGAGAGGGGCCCACACTGGAGCAGGTTTGCTGGGGGGACTTGTGACTCTGTGGGGGACCAGGCTGGAGCAGTCTAGGCCTGAGGGACTGCACCCCACGGAAGGGATCCATGCTGGGACAGTTGATGAAGAGCTTAAGCCCTGTGAGAAAGGACTCATGTTTGAAAAGTTTGTGGAGGACTGTTGCCCATGGGTGGGACCTCACACTGGAGCAGGGGAACAGTGTGAGGAATGCCCCTCCACTTGCTAAGAAGGTAAACAACTCATGAGGAACTGACCGAAACCCCCATCCCTGTCTCCCCGTGACACATGGGAGGGGAGAGGAAGGGAGAGAAATCATTAATAACGTGAGTCTGGAAAGAAAGGAGGGGTGGGGGGAGGTGCTTTAAGATCTGGTTGCACTTCTCAT
This sequence comes from Porphyrio hochstetteri, assembly GCA_020800305.1. Classification (NCBI taxonomy): domain Eukaryota; kingdom Metazoa; phylum Chordata; class Aves; order Gruiformes; family Rallidae; genus Porphyrio; species Porphyrio hochstetteri. Next base: position 3,533,516 of record CM036937.1, read on the forward strand.
TATCTGACTCTGGTTTCATTGTGTGCGTGTGTGTGTGTAATAAATTATATGTGGGGTTTTTTTATTCTGGTTTGAGTCTGTTTTACCCATCATGCTAATTGCTGAATGATCTCTCCCTGTCCTTATCTCGACTCCTAAGCCTCTCAATATGTATTTTCTCCCCTGTCCAGCTGAGGAGGAGAGTGATAGAGTGACTTTGGTGGGCATCTGGCCTCCAGCCAGGGTTAAACTACCACAAGGAATCAGGCTCTAAAGCCAGATCCCTTTTCTCTCAAATTCACATACATATAAAGTTTTTTCAGCTATCCATACACAACCTGCATGCATGAAATTGCATGCACTAAACTAACAAATACTTACATCATTGAACTAAAGGTCTGAGATGAGATGCCCTGGTTTTCAGCTGGGAGGGAGTTAATTTTCAGAAGAAGCTAGGAAGGGACACAGGTGGGACAGGTGACCCAAAGTAACCAAAGGGCTCTTCCATACTGTATGACTTCATGCTCAGCATATAAAGCTGGCTAGCCAGGCAGGAGCATAGGAGCAGCGGCAGCTCCACTGGTGGTTGCTGAGCAAATTGCATTGTGTATCACCTGCTTTGTATATTATAAGTACTGTTGTTATTTCCCTCTGCCTTTGCTGTCAGAGTAAACTGTCCTTATCCCAACCCACGAGTTCTACGTTTTTCTTCAGATTCTCCTCCCCATTCCAACAGGGTGGATAAGGAGTTAGGGAGTGGCTGCATGGCACTTAGTTACCTACTGGGGTTAAACCATTGATAGGAGACTACCTTTTTTGCTGTCAGGTGAAAATGAGCTTGACAGTTCCTCGCTGATTTCAAGAACTTGCTTGTTCATTGTCCTGGTTTTGGCTAGGCTAGAGTTAATTTTCACAAGGAGCCAGCACAGGTGGTTCCAGAGGTCTGGGGTCTGTTGGGTAGGTAAAGTGCTTTGTGTTATCACCCTTTGTGTATTCTGTCACAAGTTCTCTTGTTGTTGTTTCTCCTTCCCTTTGATGTCTCAATAAAATTGTGCTTATCACAACACCGCTGTTTGCCCATTTTCTCTTCCCCATCCTGCTGGGGGAGGGGTGAGTGAGTGGTGGGTGGTGCTCAGCTGCCAGCTGGGGCTAAACCACACCTACTTCTAAACCAAAGCCAACTATGCAAATTAAGCTGCCAACATAAGAAACTGAGCAATACTCAAAGTAGTGCCCAGTTTAATAAAAAAACATGTAACCCTAAGATTGTATGTTAATAACTAATTGAGTTACTAACTATAAAACAATCTGAGTAGCCATTAGGAACTGGATCAACTAGAAATAGTCTTGAAAAATCTAGAAATTTACTATCTTTAGGACAATGAGACCTGAATTAACAAGATATATATACTGGAATCATGGATTTAGTTAAATTGTCCTTGACACAAACAAGGACTTGGCAGCAAAAGTAGAAAGTTGTGTCCTTAAGTGAACTGACTTCATTATGTTGGACCGAGCTCAGAGGGTCATGATCAGTGGAGCAGAGTCTGACTGGAGACCTGTAACTAGCAGTGTTCCCCAGGGCTCGGTGTTGGGTCCAGTCCTGTTTAACATCTTCATCGACGACCTTGATGAGGGAGTAGCATTGACCCTCAGCAAGTACGCCGATGATACAAAACTGGGAGGGGTGGCTGACACGCAGGAACACTGCGCTGCCATCCAGCGAGACCTGGACAGGCTGGAAAGCTGGGCAGGGAGAAACCAGGTGAGGTTTAATAAAAGCAAGTGTAGAGTCTTGCACCCGGGAAGGAATAACCGCTTGAATCAGTACAGGCTGGGGGATGACCTGCTGGAGAAGAGCTCTGTGGAGAAGGACCTGGGTGTCCTGGTAGATGACAGGTTGGCCATGAGCCAGCAGTGTGCCCTGGTGGCTAAGAGAGCCAATGGGATCCTGGGGTGCATTAGGAGGAGTGTGGCCAGCAGGTCGAAGGAGGTGATCCTCCCCCTCTACTCTGCCCTGGTCAGGCCCCACCTGGAGTATTGTGTCCAGTTCTGGGCTCCCTGGTATAAAAAAGACAGGGATCTCCTGGAGAGAGTCCAGAGAAGGGCTACGAAGATGATTAAGGGCCTGGAACATCTCCCCTATGAGGAAAGGCTGAGTGAGCTGGGACTGCTCAGCCTGAAGAAAAGAAGACTAAGGGGGGACCTAATTAATGTTTATAAATATCTTAACTATGGGATGCAGGGGGAATTGGCCAACCCCTTTTCAGTGGTCTGTGGAGACAGGACAAGGGGCAATGGCTGCAAGTTAGAGCATAGGAAGTTCCGCACCAAATGCGGAGGAACTTTTTCACAGTGAGGGTGACAGAGCACTGGAATAGGCTGCCCAGGGAGGTGGTGGAGTCTCCTTCTCTGGAGATATTCAAGACCCATCTGGACGCCTATCTGTGCAATATGAGTTAGGGAGCCTGCTTTGGCAGGGGGGTTGGACCCGATGATCTCTTGAGGTCCCTTCCAACCCCTATGATTCTATGATTCTATAATCCTAAAATACCCACTAACAGGTCAAAAAGACCCCTGTCCAGGTGAGGACCCTCACCCTGTGCAGGTGCAGTTTCATCCATGAATGGATAAGCAAATATTATATGTAAATTACCAACCAAGCTTTGTAACTGGTAGTGTTTTATTTTATGACTTTTTGTATAAATATTACATTGGAAATGGTGATAGATATGGATATTAGGTGGAGTGATCCCCTGTACATCCAGCACCACAAAAAAAGAATGCTTGTTTCTTAATACTACATTGGTGTTAAGAGGATTTATTCCCAATTTTGGTGATAGACAGAGAAGTTGTGGATGTCCCATCAGTGGAAATGTTCAAGATCAAGTTGGACAAGTCTTTGAGAAACATGATCTAATGAAAGATGACCCTGACCATGTGTTGTGGTTCAGCCCCAGGCAGTGGCTGATCACCATGAACCACTTGCTCACTCCTCCAACAGGAGGAGAAACAGACAAAGCACCCTCGGGTTGGGATAAGGACAGTTTACTGACACAGCAGAGGGAGAGGGGAACAACAATAAAGCCCATGACAGAATACAAAAATGGTGATAACACACCATTGACCAGACAACCACCAAACTCAGACTGTCCCAAAGCCGTCCAGACCTGCTCCTCCAAAATGAGTTTCCTTTTATGGGGAGCATGATGTCACCTGGTATGGAAAACAACCTTGGCCAGCTGGGCTCAACTGTGATGGCTGCTTCGGAAAGATAATTCTGGCCTGGATGGAACCAAGGCATTATACACCCTTTTTTCCATACCATATACATCATGCCCAGATATTATATTTTTATTTAATTTCAGTGGTTCATGAGATAATAGGATTTGTACATTATACAGCAACATTTTAACCTGATCTTCCTTCTTCTTGCGAAATGTTCCCTGCCCCTGACTAGCACAGACTGTCATCCGGCAGGGCCTTCCTCTCACAGAATCACAGAATCAGAATCACAGAATAATAAGGTTGGAAAAGACCTTTAAGATCATCAAGTCCAACCATTCACATACTAAACTAAACCATATCCCTAAGTACTTCATCTACCCTTTTTTTGAACACATCCGGGGAAGGTGACTCAACCACCTCCCTGGGCAGCCTGTTCCAGGCCCTGACAACTCTTTCAGTAAAAAATTTTTTCCTAACATCCAATCTAAACCTGCCCTGGCGCAGCTTCATGCCATTCCCCCTTGTCCTATCACCTGTCACCTGTAGATGCATCTTTCCAGGAATTCAGTACATGCTTGAGTATTTGAAAAAGAGGTATGTTGTCTTATTTTAATTCCACCATTTCTGTCGATATATGTCCTTTTTATTTCTCTATCTGAAAATCCAAATATTAAAATATATATGAAAACTTTTAAGGTTGATTGCATTTTGTGGTGGGTTGAGTCAGGCTGGAGGCCAGGTGCCAACAAAGCCGCTCTGTCATTCCCCCTCCTCAATTGGACAGGGGAGAGAAAATATATCAAAAGAATCATGAGTCAAGATAAGGACAGGGAGAGATCATTCAGCAATTACTATCACAGGCAAAACAGACTCAATTTAGGGAAAATTAATCTAATTACCAAGCAAAAAATGAGAAATAAAACCAAATCTTAAAACACATCCCCCACCCCTCCCTTCTTCCCTGGCTTAACTTTACTCCCAATTTCTCTACTTACTTCCCCCAAGCAATGCAGGGGAATGTGACGGGAATGGGAGTTGTGGTCAGTTCATCACATGCTGTCTCTTTTGCTCCTTCTTCCTCAGCAAGAGGACTTCTCACACACTTCCCCTGCTCGAGTGAGTGGTCCCTCTCACAGGAGACACTCCTCCACAAACTTCTCTAACATGAGTCCTTTCCATGGACTACAGTTCTTCCGAAACTGCTTCAACATGGGTCCCTTCCACAGAGTGAGATCTTCCAGAACAGACTGCTTCAGCGTGGGTTCCCCTCAGAGTCCAAGTCCTGACAACAAACCTGCTCTGGAGTGATCTCCTCACTCCACAGATCCACAGGTCCTACCACAAGCTTGTTCCAGTGTGGGCTTCACACGGTGTCACAGCCTCCTTCAGGTACCTCCACCTGCTCTGATGTGGGGTCCTCAATTGGCTGGAGGGGGACAGCCTGCTTCACCATGGTCTTCACCATGGGCTGCAGGGAAATCTGCTCCTGCACCTAGAGCACTTCCTCCCCCTCCTTCTTCACTGGTCTTGGTGTCTGCAGAGTTATTCCTCTCTCTGCCTCCAAAATCTTCTCCTAGTCTTTTTTTTTTTTCTTCTTCTTAAATATGTTATCACAGTGTCGCAGTTTTGCGTACTGTGCTGCTGAGATGGCTTCTGCAAGAAGCAGCTAGAAGCTCTCTGAAGGCCCCAGAAAGTAAACATCGGCTGATTCAAGGCCGGAGTTGCTGCTAACCAGGGCCGAGCCAATCGGAGATGGTCACAGCGCTTCTGTGAATCACATATAAGGAGAAAAAAAACCACAGGCAGACACATTTTGCCACCAGAGAAGGGAGTGAGAAGATGTAACAAGCTGTGCGGACACCAAGGCCAGGGAAGAAGGAGAGGGGGGGAAGAATGAGGCACTCTGGGTGCCGGAGAGAGATTCCCCTGAAGCCCATGGAGAAGACCATGGTGGAGCACGTGTCCCCTCGCAGCCCATGGATAAGGACAGGGAGCAGAGACATCTACGGCCTGTGAAGAGATTGACCCATGCCACAGCAGGTTTGCTGGGGGACTTGTGACTCTGTGTGGGACCAGGCTGGAGGAGTCTGGGCCCGAAGGTCAGCACCCCATGGAAGGGAGCCGTGCTGAGGCAAGTGGTGAGGAGATGACTCCTGATAGAGAGGACTCACGCTGGAGAAGTTCGTGGAGGACTGTCTCCCCTGTCTCCCGTGGGTGGGACCCCACAGTGCCGTGGGGGGGAGGTGTGTGTGGAATGCCCCCCCCCCCCCCCAGATAAGAAGGAAGACAACTCGGGAGGAACAGACTGAAAACCCCCATTCCCTGCCCCTCCATGTGCCATGATGGGGGGAAGAAGGGAGCGAATTTATGACTAAAGTAAGGTTTGCGAAGAAGGGAGGGGTGGGGGAAGTAGAATTGTTAAGATCTGGAGAAGGAAAGTAATTTGTAAGGAATTGCCAGAACCCCACTCTCCATTCCCTGCCCCTCCCCGCGCCATGTTGGTGGGCGATGAAGGGAGTAAAATCATGAATGAATAAGAATAGTGACTGAAGTCTGCTAAGAAGGGAGGGGTGGGGGAAAGGTGCTTTAAGATCTGGCCACACTTCTCATTACCCGACTCTGGTTCACTGGGTGTGTAGTTGTACTGTAATAAATTACTTTATTCTGTGTTGAGTCTGTTTTGCCCGTTGCACTAACTGCAGAGTGATCCCTCTCTGTCCTTATCTCGACTCCTAAGCCTCCCAACATATATTTTCTCCCCTTTTCAGCTGAAGTGGGGAGTGATAGAGCGGCTCTGGTGGGCATTTGGCCTCTAGCCAGGACCAAACCACCACACACAGAAGCACTACCACTGTTGCTGATTGGCTTGACCTTGGCCAGCAGCAGATCTATCTGGAGCCAACTGGCATTGAGTCTATCAAACCTAGGGGAAGCGTCTATTTCTTTTTGGAGAAGCTTCCCCTGCTACCAAAACTTTGCCATGCAAACCGAACACACACTTTCAGTGCGTAACTCTTGTGTGATGCTACTGCTAATATGAAAATTAATTTTGAAGATGCATATGGAAAAGCTATGCTTGGAACATGCACATAATGTTAAAGATTTTTTTTGGAACTGTAGAGAAACGTCAATGTAAGTATTTCTATGAAGGTGTGAATTTAAACATCCATAGATAAAATTCTGAACATGTTTCTAGAGATACACGAGGCTTTTTTTATTGATAACATACATGTGTGCAACACTGATAATTTATTTAAATCTCAGTACAAGTAACATTTAGCAGAATATAGCAGTTACAATACAGTTAAATCACAATACAGATGTGATATCCGTTACTGGTCTCCATCATGTTGCTAGGCATCCCCAGACATTGGGAAGAAATATGTGGGTTGAAACCTGCTCAAACCTATTGCTCTCTTCAAAGTTCTTTCTGTTAGTTGTAAAGTTTTTATACTGTATATGCTATAATGTATCTTTATACTTGATTTTGGCTCTATACTGAGTTTTTATACTCGGTTTGTCGAAGCCACATATACACCCACCCATTCTGGCCTTGCTAACTCAGGAAAATATTTATTTGATTATGATGTTTATTATTATTATTATTTACTCAAGGGCTATCGCAGAGCCATTTGGTCCCCTCAACTTTTGTCTCCATTTGTCTAGAACAAAGAATATCTCCCATCTTCTTTGTGTTAAGTTCAGCTTTTTGTAACAGTTCTCATCAGTCACTCCCTATTTGTCATAGTTTTACCCCCAGTCGGGAGCTGAGCACCACACTTGGGGGGAGAGGGGGTGGAAGGGGAAGAGTGAGATGGGAAAGGAAAAAAAAACAAAGGCAAACCTCGTGGGTTGGGATATGGATAGTTTGCTGGGACAGGAGAGAGAGAGAAATAACAATAATAGGACTTAATAGCAAAATGTATGAAAGTGGTGATACACAGTGCAGTTTCTCACCAAACCACACAACTCGGACCGTACAGCTCAGGGCTGTCCCGAAGCTGGACCATCCCCAAAAACTGTGAGTCCTGGAGCTGAGCGCTCCTTTTCCCCACACAAGCCCCGCTTTACGCTGAGTATGATGAAACTGTCATGGAATACCCTCTTTGGCCAGTTTGGATCACCTGTCCTGGCTGTGTCCCCTCCCAGCTTCCTGGGCGCCCACCGCCTTCTTGTTAGCAGGGCAATATGAACAACTGAAAAGTCCTTGACTGCTTGGCAACAACTACAAACATCAGTGTGTTATCAGCACTGCTCTCATCCTAACTCCCAAACACAGCACCACACCAGCTGCTAGAAAGAAAATTAACTGTATCCTAGCCAAAACCAGTATATATTTCACTTAGTTTCTGGAGTACACCTAATTTCCTTCCATTGTATGAGCTCTATGATCAATCACAATATGAAGTGTGGGGGTTTTTTTACTTGGAAAAAGAGAAATTTTCTATAAGATACCTTTTCGACATTGTATATAAACACACTTTATTGTTCAATAATTCCATCATTTATATTGTAGGTCATGCAGGAGTCTCTGCGAACATGATGAAGAAAAGAACTTCCCATAAGTAAGTTGCTAATATCTTTCCTAAAGTATAGGTCTCAATAACAGGAAGTACCATTCTAGAAATGTATCTGTATTGTTCCAGTCATTTTGCTCTTGAAAATCATGTGGAGTAGTATTCAGACAGTATACGTGTGTAGAGTTAGACCTCTTTTGGGAGGACAGTGGGAAAGAATGCGCCATTGACAGAATTCTAAATATCATTTTGAATGTTACTCTGAGAGAAATTGTCCTGTCAAAACAATTCTGTAATTTATAATTCAGAAACAAGAGGTTGCAAACCAGAAATTGGGCACATGTACTCTAGAATTCATTACAGCTTTAGTTTTGAAAAGGATTTTTCACATTTTTGTTTTAAATAAAGAACATACTGAAGTACTTCTTTAAGGCAGCTGCTATTTTTGTGATGGATACTTGCTTATCCTATACATTCATGGAATGTATTATTTTCTCTACTGCATTTTGAAATAGTAGCAGCTAAATGCTGCTATGAGTAAATGTGAGAAGATAGAGGTAATTGACCTTAGTGTCTAACAACTAGATGTCACATCTGGCTGCTTCTCTGGTGGGTGAACTCAAAAATAAGCTGGGGAAAGGTGAAATTTATTAAAATGCTGCTAGTTATATTTTGAGTATGAAGTCCTATAGTGGTGATATACAACATGCATCAATCCAAAGTAATTTGTCTGGCAGAAATATCTTCTGTGATTAACATTTGAATTGATATTAACTGTTTCCCAGATACAACACCTGATGTAAAACTACTCTAATTTCTTCCACCAACTCTTCACTATTCAGTCTTGTCTATCTCCTTACAAGGCAAAGATAAACATTTATTTGTCTAGAGACAGGTAGAGTTAAAATTTAATTTCTCTTGTTCTTTTTCAACCGCTCAGAGAAAGGAGTGTATGATGGGAAGACTATCAGAGGTGGGTTGCATTTTGTACTTGAGGGTGGCTAGATTTGTCTTTATTGTTGTGTTGATATACACTTATTTAAATACCTAAATAGGTTGCATATTTTTTAGCATAAAGGCTTTTATGGGGCATATTAAGTCATGATCCTAAGTCACATGATTTTGAGGCATTTAATTTAAGCACTCAAATGAGTTTTATGTTAATTTAGCCTAGTTTAATCATTTAAGAATTGTTTGGTAAAGGTTTTATTTTGTACCAAGCCAAGATGACTCTGTGCTGCTCACTGACTTCTTTGAGAATGACAGAGACTAGTATAGAGTTGGTTTTTATTTGATATTCATTGCTTATGTTTTTGAAATGAACAGTGAGTAGTGCTGTAGACATGTTTGTAGTAAACAAGTGGGATATGAATCACTATTTTAAAATGCATGCTGATACTACTATGAGCTGTTACAGCAGACCATGAATTAATAATGCATACTTTGTCATTGATTTAGTTATGATGATTTATACATTCCTCATTTAAAGAAAAAGAGGAACAAGTCTACTGGCACTTGAAGGCCATAGGGGAGATTCTAAACTATGTTCAGAAGTTCATGGGGGACGTAGGAGCCAACAGGATGGAACAGGGAATGTTACAGTAACTAAAGAAGTGATAAAATGAGCTGCGTGGATTAGTCTTCTCAACTCTTTTTAACTAAAATGGTAGTTAACTACTGACCCTTTTGAAAGGAGGTCCCATGGTTATAGATCAGCTGTAAAAGGGCAGTTCTGAGTGCTCTGCCAATGTCTATGCATAGTGATGATCTCTCTGAATATGAAGCTGACCCTATTTGTGTCAAATCAGTCAGTAATCTCTTGGCTTTCATTTTTTCTACCTTTGGTGTTTAAGGAAAGAGTGCACAAAATAGTTATGCTCTCCGGGTTTCTCATAGTTGGTAGTTCAAGGACTTTGAGGTGGAGGTTGTATCCACTGTACTTATCCCTTGTGACTTTATGATCACACTTTGAACTAATTTGTTGTGGTGTGTTATACTTGGCTATGGGTCAAACTCCCACCCACCCACTCACTCCCCCTCCTCTGTGGGGCAGGGGAAGAAAATAGGATGAGAAAGCTCATGGGTCAAGATGAAGACAGGGAGATTGCTTACCAATTACTGTCACAGGCAAAACAGGCTTGACTTGGGAAAATTAATTTATTGCCAATTAAAATAGATTCAGGTGGCAAGAAACAGGAAGACAAACATGAAAACAACACCTTTCCACCTCCCCTTTCCTATGTTCAACTTCACTCCTTCACTCTAGACTCTTCAACTACCCACCACCCTAGGGTGGTGCAGGGGAAATCAGGAAAGGGAGTTTATAGTCTGTACATAACAGTTGCTCTCTACCACTCCTTCCCTCTTGTACTTACTTTCCCCCTTCTCTGGCATGGGTTCTTTACAGGCCACAGTTCCTGTCAGAGAGCTCCTCTTCCAGGGGAGACAGTCCTGTTAGGAAAACTATGCTCTGGCATGGGTTCTCTATGGCTTCTCCATGGGCAACAGTTCCTTCAGGAAACAATCTAGCTGCTCCAGCATGGGTTTTACACAAGCTGCAGTGTGAATATCTGCTATAACATAATGGAACAGCTCCTTTTCTGAACTCCGTGTTCCCTCTGCTGTTTTTCACACCTTTTTTTTTTCTTTTTCCCCTCCTTCACTGCCTGTCTTCTTAAATATGTTTTCACAAAAGCACCACCAGCTTCCCTGATTGGCTCAACTTTGGCCTACAGTGGGGCCATTACCAAGCCATCTGGAACCAGCTATATCTGGCACAGGATAGCCCCGGCCTCTTCTCATTGAGGACACCCCTGCAGGTGTCAATGTGTGTGTGTGTGTGTGTGTCCATTACCAAAACCTTGCCATGTATACCCAATGCACTTGTAATCCTAAGAAAATTTAACAACTTTTGGAGTACAGAAAGTACTTTAAAACTTATGTCTATAGTAACGTGCCTCATAGTCCAAATATTGAGGAAAAATAGTTTATAACAATTCTGTGATCATACAAACCCCTGTTAGTGACAGTCTGTAGTAAGACCAAAATTCTAATTTGGGCCATATTTTTAAAAACTTTTCTACATGACACCAAAAAATATAGAAATTATACTGACCATTGCTACTCAGCTTCATTTGTACTATTTTTTAAATTTCTTTGAACGTTCCGTGATTTGGTTCTGCTGATAAAGCTTTTTAATGTAACGAGATTTTACTTCTCAGCTTAGTGCCTTCAAGATAAATGGTCACTCGCTGAGGCGAGTGGCTCTGATGTGGGCATGATCCACAGTGGAGCTCTTACCTGAGGTGTACAAGGGGTGTTCCTAAACCAAGGGAACCTCAAGGAGCCATGAGAGCTGCCAGTAGCCTTCAGCTCCTGAGACAGAAGCTGATGAGACCTGGACGGGGTCAGGAGCAATAGCAGGAGATTTAAACATGGTGCAACTAAAACTAGCACTCAGCCACCAGGGCGAGCAGGTCTGGTGTTGGCACGATCCTCAGCAGGAGCTTTCTGAACTGGGAGAACTTCAGGGGGAGCCACCAGGAGCCTGCAGCTCATTTGACAGCAATTGACAGCACCTAGGCAGAGCCACGAGCCACGGCTGTCAAAAGCCCTCCACCCCCCAAATAAAAGAAGCCCCAGAAGCCCCTAGGGAGCGCTAGAGACCAGGGTGAGCAAAAAGGGTGTGGTGCATCACCAAGGGCATGGCGTGGCAATGCAATTTATGCAGAAGGGCATGCAGGAAGGGTGCTGTATCTGCCAGCCTGACCAGGGCACAGTGGTATAAACCTGGCAGAAGTCTATGTCCACCTGCAATGACTGATGCAGTTTCACAGCCAGAGCTCCAATGAGAACATGCTGACACCCAGGTATAAGGCTGCAGGGTGTGCCCTACTCTTATACCAGTATTGGATGGCATTAGTGAGCACACCTGTGGGAGGTGCACCCAGGTAGAGGAACTCCTCTGCTTAGTGACAGAGCTTAGGGAAAAGCATCAGGGAGTCCAAAAGAGACATAGACTACTGGAACTGCACCCTATCTTCCATGGGACAGACCTGTCAGGCAGACAGGACACATATGGCGGATTCCCTATCCTCTCTCCACTTGGCTGAACACAGTGACTTAAGGGATAGGGGGCAGTTCTGATGCAGGCGCATCTCCTCTGTGACTACCTCACCTTCACAGGTGCCCTTGCATAATAGGATCTGCAAGTGGAACTGAACAATGAAGAGGACAGCGGTTCATATAGCTTAGAGGTATCGCCAAGGTTAAGTCAACCTATACTCTCCATCAAAACCACTTTGATAAAGAAAAAAATATGAGTTATTGTCATGGGAGACTCTGAGTGGAATTGAAGGACCAATATGCAGATGGGACCCACTTCTTAGGGAAGTCTGCTGCCTCCCTGGGGCCTGTGTTAAAGATATGAAGACTTCCTATTGCGGTACAGCCCTTGGATTATTATCTATTATTGATTTTTCAGGTAGGCAGTGATGAAGTTGCAACAAGAAGTCTGAAAGCAATCAAGAGAGACTTCAGGGGCTTGGGATGACTGGTTAAGGAATCAGTAGCACAAGTAGTGTTTTCGTCTGTCCTTCCAGTTGAAGGGAATGGTGAGGGAATGTCACGTCCTGGTCTAAAAGGAGGGACAGGTGACTCAGATTCGACGATTCCTTTTGTTGGAATTGAAGTGAGACAACACTTAAGGTCTGTACACAAATGTTAACTTTAATAGCAACACAGAACTCAAATGTACTATTAACAATGACACCCTCACAATTAGATGGATTTGAGCTATATGGCATTATGGGGAACCAAGGTAGGCTTTGCGTTACTTAGCAACTTTGGGGAAAGAAGAGAGAGACAGGAGACTTTGGTAGACAGCTTTGAGGGAAAAGAAAGAGACATAAGAAAGGAGAAGACAGAGATATGACCAGTCCTGCATTCAGCATCGATCCTACCAACAGGGGTGTTTGGTGTGAAGTGACCCCCCACAAGTCTGTGCCTTGTTCTCTTATGCTCCTCATTCCTTTCTTCATTTGCATAAGCTCCATCTCTTTTCTGTATCTTCAATTAGCAAGCATGCTCAAAAAAGGGAAGTTTTGAGTCAGTGGGTTTCTTGTGTCGGTGGTCTATGGGTTGGCGGCTGTGGTTTTCCCCCGCCACCTTTATCTTTCACCCAGTTAATGTGGGGTTTTGCTGAGTTAGTGCTTAGGCAGTCCCTTTTCTTGTGGCTTGCAGATGTTAAAGACTTTGTTCATTTTGGGGACCTTCGTCTCTGAAGCACGACTAAGTTCCTCTTATATTCGACATAAGTGGGCCCGGATGGGATACATCCACGTGTGCTGAGGGAGCTGGTGGAAGTGATTGCGGAGCCACTCGCTATCATCTTCAACAGGTCTTGGAGAACAGGAGAAGTACCTGAGGATTGGAGGATAGCCAATATCACGCCAGTCTTCAAAAAGGGCAAGAAGGAGGATCCTAGCAACTATAGGCCAGTCAGCCTCACTTCTGTCCCTGGAAAGGTTATGGAACAGCTTGTTCTGGATGCCATCACCAAGCAACTGGAAGAGAAGAAGGTCATGAGGAGTAGTCAGCATGGATTCACCAAGGGAGATCGTGCTCGACCAATCTCATAGCCTTCTATGATCTCATCACCGGCTGGGTGGATGGAGGGAGAGCAGTGGATGTCATCTACCTTGACTTCAGCAAGGCTTTCGCTACTGTCTCCCATGACATCCTGATAGCAAAGCTGAGAGATCATGGGATAGATGAGTGGACAGTGAGGTGGGTTGAGAACTGGCTGTCGGACCGGGCTCAGAGGGTCATGATCAGTGGAGCAGAATCTGAATGGAGGCCTGTGACTAGCGGTGTTCCCCAGGGCTCGCTGTTGGGTCCAGTCCTGTTTAATATCTTCATCGACGACCTTGATGAGGGAATAGCATCCACCCTCAGCAAGTACGCCGATGATACAAAGCTGGGAGGGGTGGCTGACACGCAGGAACACTGCGCTGCCATCCAGCGAGACCTGGACAGGCTGGAAAGCTGGGCAGGGAGAAACCTAATGAAATTCAACAAAAGCAAGTGTAAAGTCTTGCACCTGGGGAGGAATAACCGTCTATATCAGTACAGGCTGGGGTATGACCTGCTGGAGAAGAGCTCTGTGGAGAAGGACCTGGGAGTCCTGGTAGATGACAGGTTGGCTATGAGCCAGCAGTGTGCCCTGGTGGCTAAGAGGGCCAATGGGATCCTGGGATGCATCAGGAAGAGTGTGGCCAGCAGGTCTAAGGAGGTGATCCTCCCCTTCTACTCTGCCCTGGTCAGGCCCCACCTGGAGTATTGTGTCCAGTTCTGGACTCCCTGGTATAAAAAAGACAGGGACCTCCTTGAGAGAGTCCAGAGGAGGGCTACGAAGATGATTAAGGGCCTGGAACATTTCCTGTATGAGGAAAGGCTGAGTGAGCTGGGACTGTTCAGTCTGGAGAAAAGAAGACTGAGGGGAGACCTAATTAATGTTTATAGATATCTTAAGTATGGGATGCAGGGGGAATTGGCCAGCCCCTTTTCAGTGGTCTGTGGAGACAGGACAAGGGGCAATGGCTGCAAATTGGAGCACAGGAAGTTCCGCACCAACATGTGGAAGAATTTTTACACAGTGAGGACGACAGAGCACTGGAATAGGCTGCCCAGGGAGGTGGTGGAGTCTCCTTCTCTGGAGATATTCAAGAGCTGTCTGGACGCCTATCTGTGCAATATGAGCTAGGGAGCTGCTTTGGCAGGGGGGTTGGACCCGATGATCTCTTGAGGTCCCTTCCAACCCCTACGATTCTGTGATTCTGTGATTAATAGAATCATAGAATCTTTAAGGTTGGAAAAGGCCTCTAAGATCAAGTCCAACCTTCAACGCACCCACCACCATGTCAACTAAACCATTTCCCGAAGTGCTGCATATACACATTTTTTGAACACCTCCAGGGATCATGACTCCACCACCTCTCTGGGCAGGTACACCACCTACCTGACCACTCTTTTGGTGAAGAAATTTTTTCTAATATCTAATCTAAACCTCCACTGGCACAACTTGAGGCCATTTCCTCTTTAACTTTTGTTAACTACTTGGGAGAAGACACCTTTCAGGTAGTTGTAGAGAGCGATAAGGTCTCCCTTCAGCCTCCTCTTCTCCAGACTATACAACTCCTGTTCCTTCAGCCGCTCCTCATAAGACTTGTGCTCCAGACCCTTTACGAGCTTTGTTACCCGTCTCTTGTCCTGGTTCTGGCTAGGACAGAGTTAATTTTGCCAAGTAGCCAGCATAGGTAAGCTGAGGTGGCCAAGGTTGTTTTCCATACCATGTGAAATCATGTCCCCCATAAAAGGGGGCTGGTCCAGGAGGGGTGGGTCAGCGAGGCTCTGGGACATCTGAGTTGTGTTGGTCCTAGAAGTTGGTCACTAACGTGCTCTGTGTTATCACCATTTCTCTATCCTGTTATGGGCTCTGTTGTTGCTGTTCCCCTCTCACTGTGCTGTGTCAGTAAACTGCTCTTATCTCAGCCTGAGGGTGCTCTGGTTTGTTTCTCCTTCTCGTGGGAGGGGTGAGTGAGTTGCACATGGTGCTCAGCTGGGCCTGATGACTTGAATGGAGTTAAATCCAGCTGTTGGCTGGTCACAAGTGGTGTTCCTCAGGGCTCAGTATTGAGGCCAGTTCTGTTTAATATCTTTATCAATGATCTGGATGAGGGGATTGAGTTCACCCTCTGTAAGTTTACAGATGACACCACGTTGTGTGGGAGTGTTGAGCTGATTGAGGGTAGGAAGGCTCTGCAGAGGCATCTGGACATTCTGGATCAATAGACTGAGGCCAATTATATGAAATTCCACAAGGTTAAGTTTTGGGTTGTGCACTTGGGTCACAACAACCCATGCCATGCTACAGGCTTGGGGAAGGTGGCTGGAAAGCTGCCGGACGAAAAGGACATGGGGATATTGGTCAACAGCCGGCTGAATATGAGTCAGCAGTGTGTCCAGGTGGCCAAGAGGAGCAATGGCATCCTGGCTTGTATTAGAAATAGTGTGGCCAGCAGGACTAGGGAAGTGATTGTCCCCCTGTACTTGGCACTGATGAGGCTACACCTCTAGTACTGTGTTTGGTTTTGGTCCCTTCACTACAAGAAAGACATTGAGGACCTGGAGTGTGTCCAAGGAAGAGCAACAAAGTTGCTGAAGGGTCTAGAGAAAAAGTCTTATGAGGAGCAGTGAGGGAACTGGTTTTTTTTAGTCTAGAGAAGACTACGCTAAGAGGGGGACTTTGTCGCTCTCTACAACTATCTGAAAGGAGGTTGTAGTGAGGTGGGTGTCAGTCTCTTTTCCCAAGTAACAAGTGATAGGATGAGAAAAAACATCCGCAAGTTGCTCCAGGGGAGGTTTAGAATCATAGAATCATAGAATGGTCTGGGTTGGAAGGGACCCCAAGGATCATAGAGCTCCAAGCCCCCTGCCACAGGCAGGGCCACCAACCTCCAGGCCTGGATCTACACTAGGTTGCCCAGGGCCCCATCCAACCTGGCCTTGAACACCTCCAGGGATGGGGCATCCACCACATCTCTGGGCAGCCTGTTCCAGCACCTCACCATTCTCTCTGTAAAAAACTTCCCCCTAATATCTAATCTAAACCTTGCCTCCTTTAGCTTTAGTCCATTCCCTCTTGTCCTGTCATTGTCTATCCTTTTAAAAAGCTGATTCCCCTCCTGTTTATGTGCTCCTTTCAGGTAGTGGAAGGCTGCAATGAGGTTCCCCCGCAGCCTTCTCTTCTCTAGGCTGAATGAGCCCAGCTCCCTCAGTCTCTCTTCATAGTGGAGGTGCTCCAGGCCTCTAATCATCTTTGTGGCCCTCCTCTGAACCCTCTCCAACAGTTCTACATCTTTCTTGTATTGGGGCCCCCAGATCTGGACACAGTACTCCAGATGGGGCCACACGAGGACAGAGTAGAGACATTCACCTCCCTGTCCCTGCTGCACACCCCTCTTCTGATGGACCCCGGGACAGCATTGGCCTTCTGAGCTGCAAGAGCCCGCTGCTGGCTCATGTGAAGTTGCTCATCCACCATGAAACCCAGGGTTTAGATTGGATATTAGGAAAAAAATTCTTCACCAAAAGGGTTGTCAAGCATTGGAACAGGCTACCTAGGGAAGTGGTGGAGTCACCATCCCTGGAGGTATTTAAGTGACTGTGGTGGTTTGACCCTGTCTGGAGGCCAGATGCCCACCAAAGTCACTCTATCACTCCCCTTTTCAGCTGGACAGGGGAGAAAATACATATTGAGAGGCTTAGGAGTTGAGATAAGGACACAGGCAGAGATCATTACGCAATGAGCGTCACAGGTAAAACAGACTCAACACAGAATAAAGGAAAGAAACTTATCTAATTTATTACACTACACTGCACACACAGTGAAACCAAAGTCGGATAATGAGAAGTACGACCATATCTTAAAACATCTCCCCCCATCCCTCCTTTCTTAGCAGACTTCACTTTATTCATGATTCCTCTCCCTTCTTCCCCCCCCATCACAACACGGGGAGGGGCAGGGAATGGGAGTTTTGGTCAGTTCCTCACGAGTTGTTTTTCTTCTTAGGGCGGGGGGTGGGGATTCCTCACACTGTTCCTCTGATCCAGCATGAGGTCCCACCCATGGGAGACAGTCCTCCACGAACTTCTCCATCATGAGTCCTTTCTGTCGGGGCTTCAGCCCCTCGCAAACGGCCTCAGCGTGGATCCCTTCCATGGGGTCCCAACCTTCAGGCACAGACTGCTCCAGCTTGGTCCCCCACGGAATCACAGAATCACAGAATCGTAGGGGTTGGAAGGGACCTCGAAAGATCATCGGGTCCAACCCCCCTGCCAAAGCAGCTCCCTAGCTCATATTGCACAGATAGGCGTCCAGACAGCTCTTGAATATCTCCAGAGAAGGAGACTCCACCACCTCCCTGGGCAGCCTATTCCAGTGCTCTGTCGTCCTCACTGTGAAAAAGTTCTTCCGCATGTTGGTGCGGAACTTCCTGTGCTCCAATTTGCAGCCATTGCCCCTTGTCCTGTCTCCACAGACCACTGAAAAGGGGCTGGCCAATTCCCCCTGCATCCCATACTTAAGATATCTATAAACATTAATTAGGTCCCCCCTCAGTCTTCTTTTCTCCAGACTGAACAGTCCCAGCTCACTCAGCCTTTCCTCATACAGGAAATGTTCCAGGCCCTTAATCATCTTCGTAGCCCTCCTCTGGACTCTCTCAAGGAGGTCCCTGTCTTTTTTATACCAGGGAGCCCAGAACTGGACACAATACTCCAGGTGGGGCCTGACCAGGGCAGAGTAGAAGGGGAGGATCACCTCCTTAGACCTGCTGGCCACACTCTTCCTGATGCATCCCAGGATCCCATTGGCCCTCTTAGCCACCAGGGCACACTGCTGGCTCATAGCCAACCTGTCATCAACCAGGACCCCCAGGTCCTTCTCCACAGAGCTCTTCTCCAGCAGGTCATACCCCAGCCTGTACTGATTCAAGCGGTTATTCCTTCCCAGGTGCAAGACACTACGCTTGCTTTTATTAAACCTCATCTGGTTTCTCCCTGCCCAGCTTTCCAGCCTGTCCAGGTCTCGCTGGATGGCAGCGCAGTGTTCCTGCGTGTCAGCCACCCCTCCCAGCTTTGTATCATCGGCATACTTGCTGAGGGTGGATGCTATTCCCTCATCAAGGTCGTCGATGAAGATATTAAACAGGACTGGACCCAACAGCGAGCCCTGGGGAACACCGCTAGTCACAGGCCTCCATTCAGATTCTGCTCCACGGAGTCACAAGTCCCCCCAGCAAACCTGCTCCAGCATGGGTCAGTCTCTCCACGGGCTGCAGGTTTCGCTGCCAGGAGCTTGCTCCAATGCGGGCTTCCCATGGGGTCACCGCGTCCTTCAGGTGTCTTCATCCACTTCGCATGGTGTCCTCCATGGGTTGTAGATGGGATGCTCCCCGTCATTATCCATGGGCTGCAGGAGGACATCCTGCTTCACCATGGTCTTCTCCATGGGCTGCAGGGGAATCTTTCACTCTGGCGCCTGAAGCACCTCATCCCCACATCTCCTTCTTCACTGACCTTGGTGTCTGCACAGTTTCTTACATCTTTTCACTCCCTTCTCTGGTGGCAAAAAGCAGCTGCTTATGTTTTTTTACCTCCTAAATGTGATTCACAGAGGTGCTATGACCATCACTGATTGGCTCAGCCTTGGTCAATGACGACTCCAGCTTTGAGTCAGCTGCTGTTTACTCCCTCGGGCCTACAGAAAGCTTTAGCTGCTTCTTGCAGCCTCCCTCTTCTCCACCAGAACCCAGCCACACAAAACTACAAGAGAGACGCAAAGATGTGGCATTTAGGGACATGGTTTAGTGATGGACTTGGCAGTAATAGGTTTGCAGTTGGACTTAATGATCTTAATGGTCTTTTCCAACCTAAATGATTCTATTATTTCTATGAAATAAGCAAAGCTTACTGCAATTGAAGGCCAGTTACAATGAGGCCATAATTGATGCATCAGGAGCTATTTTTAGGACTTGGTGTTATCTATTTTTCCTGGCTCTGTGTGGGGTTTTTTTTATATGAAGTGAAATTGAAAGACTGAATGTATAGGGGACTGAAATGTTATCTCAGTGTTTAAGAACAAAACTTTGTGGAATTTTAAAGATAACTCTAAAACAGAATGGAAACTTTTTGGCCTTTCTGATTAAAGCAACTCAAAAGGTTATGTACATTTGTGTTACTCTGCTTATCACAGAAAGAACATACTTTTGAGATAAAAAGATGTTTGAGAAAGAAATTATCTTATATGAAAGTATACTGGTAGCTATTATACATACCCATTTTTTTATATTATCCCACCCATTTTGGTAAATGGTATTAAGGAAGACCTCATAACTACAAACCAGTCAGCCTCATCTCTGTGCCCAGCAAGATCATGGAGTAGATCATCCTGGAAGACATATGGAAGGCAGTGAGGTAACTGACTAATCTAGTAGCCTAGTATGATCAAGTGACTGCATCAACGGATAAAGGAAGAGCTAATATCTACCTGGATTTCTGTAGGGCATTTGACACAGTCCCCCATAACATTCTTACCTCTAAATTGGAGAGATTGGTTTAAACAGATGAACTGTTAGATGGATAAGGAGTTAGCTAATGGCTGCATTCAAAGTCAGTGGCTCAATGTACAAGTGGAAATCAGTAATGAATGGTGTCCTTCAAGGGTCTGTACTGTCCAGTACTGTTCAATATCTTAAATGATATAATAGGATTGAGTGCACCCTCAGCACGTTTGCAGACAACATCAAGCTAAGTGATATGGTTGACATGTCTGAGGGATGGGATGCCATTCAGAAGCACCTTGACAGGCTTGAGGAGCGGGCACATGTGAGTCTCATGTTCAACAAGCCCAAGTACAAGGTCATGCACCTGAATCAGGGCAATTCCCAATATCAATACTGGCTGGGGGATGAATGGATTGAGTGTAGCCTTGCAGAGAAGGACTTGGCTGACCATTCTATGATACTATTATTTGTAGTCAGTTAGAAAACTATGTTGTGTTTCTTTTTCATGTTTACATGCAAGCAAAAATATTTTTATTTTGCAATTTATTCATTTGAAAATCATATGCATTGCTATATGGACCACTACAGATGAGTCTCTGTGCAGTAGTGCACCCTTCAGACAAAGAAACACTGCAAAGAAACTGCAAGCATACGTAGCTTCTGCTTGATGTGTAACAGCATTTATAACGCTTTTTGCTTTCTCCAAGGTGTCTTAAAAGGTAGTCACCAATTTGAATTTGATTATGTGTTTTTTCCATCCTTTTTTTATAAATGACTCAAGCTTTTCACATAATTGTGCAAATTTAAATGTTAAGATTATGCTTTATAGGCAGAAAGTAAAATTGACTGCGTGGTTTAATATGAACAGTATGAGAGCTGGGTAGCATTTAAACAGCACTTCTTCAAAGCACAGGATAGGTGCATCCCTTTGAGTAAGAAATCGGGAAAGAGAGGCAGAAGACCTGCATGGATGAGCAGGGAGCTAATGAGTAAACTCAAAGGGAAGCAGAAGGTTTATGAACTGTGGAAACTGGGTCTGTGCACCTGGGAGGAATATAGGGATGTTGTCAGGGCCTGTAGGGATGCGACTAGGAAGGCTGAAGCCCGCGTGGAAATGAAGCTAGCAAGGGACATAAAGGATAATAAAAAGAGTTTTTTCAGATATGTGAATAGTAAGAGGATGACCAGGGATAATGTAGGTCCCTTGATGAATGAGGCGGGTGTCCTGGTATCGGGTGATGATGAGAAGGTGGAAATACTGAATGCCATCTTTGCCTCGGTCTTCACTCCAAAGGCCCCTCGGGACCCGCAGATCCTGGATGAAAGTAGGAGTGTTTGTGGAATGAAGAGCTTCCCTCTAGTTGAGGTAGGGGTGGTCCAGGAGCGGCTCAAAGGGATTAATGCAAACAAATCCATGGGCCCAGATGGGATACATCCACGTGTGCAGAGGGAGCTGGCAGAAGTGATTGCGGAGCCGCTCGCTATCATCTTCAACAGGTCTTGGAGAACAGGAGAGGTGCCTGAGGATTGGAGGATAGCCAATATCTCTCCAGTCTTTAAAAAGGGCAAGAAGGAGGATCCTAGCAACTATAGGCCAGTCAGCCTCACTTCTGTCCCTGGAAAGGTTATGGAACAGCTTGTTCTGGATGCCATCACCAAGCAACTGGAAGAGAAGAAGGTCATGAGGAGTAGTCAGCATGGATTCACCAAGGGAAGATCGTGCTCGACCAATCTCATAGCCTTCTATGATCTCATCACCGGCTGGGTGGATGGAGGGAGAGCAGTGGATGTCATCTACCTTGACTTCAGCAAGGCTTTTGATACTGTCTCCCATGACATCCTGATAGCAAAGCTGAGAGATCATGGGATAGATGACTGGACAGTGAGGTGGGTTGAGAACTGGCTGTCAGACCGGGCTCAGAGGGTCGTGATCAGTGGAGCAGAGTCTGAATGGAGGCCTGTGACTAGCGGTGTTCCCCAGGGCTCGGTGTTGGGTCCAGTCCTGTTTAATATCTTCATCGACGACCTTGATGAGGGAATAGCATCCACCCTCAGCAAGTACGCCGATGATACAAAGCTGGGAGGGGTGGCTGACACGCAGGAACACTGCGCTGCCATCCAGCGAGACCTGGACAGGCTGGAAAGCTGGGCAGGGAGAAACCTAATGAAATTCAACAAAAGCAAGTGTAAAGTCTTGCACCTGGGGAGGAATAACCGTCTATATCAGTACAGGCTGGGAGATGACCTGTTGGAGAAGAGCTCTGTGGAGAAGGACCTGGGGGTCCTGGTTGATGACAGGTTGGCTATGAGCCAGCAGTGTGCCCTGGTGGCTAAGAGGGCCAATGGGATCCTGGGATGCATCAGGAAGAGTGTGGCCAGCAGGTCAAAGGAGGTGATCCTCCCCCTCTACTCTGCCCTGGTCAGGCCCCACCTGGAGTATTGTGTCCAGTTTTGGGCTCCCTGGTATAAAAAAGACAGGGACCTCCTTGAGAGAGTCCAGAGGAGGGCTACGAAGATGATTGAGGGCCTGGAACATCTCCCATATGAGGAAAGGCTGAGTGAGCTGGGACTGTTCAGTCTGGGGAAAAGAAGTCTAAGGGGGGACCTAATTAATGTTTATAGATATCTTAAGTATGGGATGCAGGGGGAATTGGCCAGCCCCTTTTCAGTGGTCTGTGGAGACAGGACAAGGGGCAATGGCTGCAAATTGGAGCACAGGAAGTTCCGCTCCAACATGCGGAAGAACTTTTTCACAGTGAGGACGACAGAGCACTGGAATAGGCTGCCCAGGGAGGTGGTGGAGTCTCCTTCTCTGGAGATATTCAAGACTCGTCTGGATGCCTATCTGTGCAATATGAGCTAGGGAGCCTGCTTTGGCAGGGGGGTTGGACCCGATGATCTCTCGAGGTCCCTTCCAACCCCTACGATTCTGTGATTCTGCGATTCTGTGATTTTACATTTTTCAACTTTAATGTTTTAGCTTCAGTAGCAGTTCTTTTTATTCTGTAAGGATGCCTTAAAATGGAATTAAATTTCATTAAAACTAAAGAAATTAATTGCTTGAAAAACTCCCACGGTTTAGCCCCATCTGGCAGCTAAGCCCCACAAAGCCTTTTCATGCCTCCTCTCTCTCCCCAATCCCCCCCTCCCCAGGATGGGAAGAACAATAGGAAGACAAAGGCAAACCTCGTGGCTTGGGATAAGGACAGTTTACTGGGACAACAAAGGGAGGGAAAAATAAGAATACTTAGAATACACAAAACAGATGATACACAACTCAATTTCTCACCCAACGACTTGGACGACCAGAGGACCAGACACACAGACCCATTCTGCAGCCTTGCAGCTCCTCCCTGGCTAGCCTGCTTTATATGCTGAGCATAATGTCATATGGATGGAATACCCCCTTTGTCTTCAAGTTTCTGTGGATAATTAGAACAAACTTTGCAGGGGAGTGCCTTTTGACTGGAAGAGGTTAGCATTTCTGTGATATTCCTAATTTTGACAACAGTTTATAAATGCAGACTGACCTCTTTGATAAGGTTAAATGATCATAAAAATTAAATGTGACAAAAGTAGTGTGCAACTCTGCTAAGATTTTCATGGAGAATCAAAGTCTGGAGGTGGGACAAGCTGCTGAAAGAATTGTACATCTTTTTTTAATAGAGTTATAATTACATCGTCAGAATTGCTAATTTTGTATACTGGTTTTATAATTCTTTAAGACTTATTATGAGACTTTACTGATACAATTGCTATTTGTGTCTTTTGAATCTCTGTTCCTGGAGACATTTCTCTTTGGTCACTGTCACTAATCTAAGCATGGATGGTTTTTTGTCTGCAACTGATTTTTCTTTTTTTAGATGTTGTTTTTAAGCATGCTAATGAAGTGTATACTTTATTGCCATTTAAATGAAGTGTAGTATAACTGGTAGCTAATCTATAAATTTATTTTGGAATTAGCTAACATTCATAAGAATTTTAAAAAGGCAACCCTCTCAATATCATTTTAGGAACGAATATTGTAACATGCTAAAATAAAGATAATATGCATTTATCACCAACGTGTTGTTATAACGTTCATGTTTCTTCACTTGTATTCACAACTTGTGTAACACTGTTTTAGTGGATTGAAACTGTCAAATAGAGTTGTCAGGGCCTGGAATAGGCTGCCCAGGGAGGTGGTTGAGTCACCATCCCTGGATGTGTTTAAAAAAAGGGTAGATCTGGATATGGTTTAGCATAGGATGGGAATGGTTGGACTTGATGATCTTAAAGGTCTTTTCCAACCTTGTGATTCTGTGATTCTGTGATTCTTTAATAGTTTACATGATTGATATTCACAGTGCAAATTGGATTTAAAAAATGAGGACGAGTAAAAAGTATATTTAATCTATTACCTACTTCAAAGAGACCTTTGCATATAATTTTTCTTATGTTGTACTAAAAAGGAATGTTAGAAGAATATTGTTGCTACCATGTGTCTTTACAAACACTTGAAATCAAAGATACCTGTAAGCACAGAGAGAAGTGAAATTTCCTTCAAGTGACAGCACAGGTTAGGGAAAAATGATTTGAAGCATTTTAGTCAGCCATCACTAATGTTTACAATTATGTTTACTGTTCTGCAGAAAACAATAAACTAGCAAAAGTATAATACTGTTAGGTAACATTGTTGAGACCTGATTTAGGGTTTTAACAAGTAAGTTTTATTTTTTATATTCAGTGCAACATGGCTAAAATAGTTCCTTTGGCTTAAGCAAGCTAGCCTTAGAAACTGAAAGCAATCTTATGCAAAATGTTGACAGTGTTCCACTACTTTTCAGTGTGGGTTTGGTTTTTTTTTCTTTTTCCAGTACAATGTAATATGCTTTACACTCTAATCTGAATAAGGTATGCTAAGCTGTATGTGTTAGAATTTAATGTATCTTTATTAATATATAATATATTGCCTTCTTAAAGCATACAGCTCTGGTCTGAAGTAGAATTTCGAGTATATACTTGTTTAATCTTATGTTTGTGTCTGTGTACAGAAAGCATAGAAACAATGTTGGACCAAGCAAACCTATTTCTCAGCCACGAAGAAACATTGTAGGCTGCAGAATACAGCATGGCTGGAAGGAAGGGAGCGGACCTGTAACACAGTGGAAGGGCACAGTTCTTGATCAAGTTCCTGTAAATCCCTCTCTCTATCTTATAAAGTATGATGGATTTGATTGTGTGTATGGATTAGAACTGCACAAAGATGAAAGAGTTTCAGCACTTGAAGTCCTTCCAGACAGAGTTGGTAAGAGGTTTTTTCCTATATGCGCATGTGTGGTCAGAACATTTAAATTTTATTAAATCACTTTCATCACATGGCAGGTAATCTAAATGTTCTGTTTAATGTTTCTTGATGTCACAAAGATTTGATGATACCAGAGAAAATAGCTCTTTTGTCTTTAAATGGTTTTTTTTTCTTGTTTAAACTTATCCCTAACAAGCTTATGTACACGTAACATTGATATTTCTATTAAAATATGAACTACGAGCCAGCAGAGAAATGTCCCGGCTATGTTGTCTTGTTTGTATTTGGCAATAATTGTTTGATTGGGGTTTTTTCCATGTGCTTTCCCTAGGTATTAATACAAATGGAGGGGAAAAAAAGTATTTTCTAATTGAAATAACTCAACTAGTAACAAGACTTTATTTGCTTTCATAATTAGCACTGAATTGTTAAACTGCTGTTTTTTCCAAACTCTAAAGTTCAAAGTTTACTCTAGTAATTACTTCTTTCTGAACTTAATAAGTTCCTGTTTATCCTGACTGCAAAGAGATCAGTAGCTGTCTCTAGAATGGTGTTAGGGGAAACCAAACCAAACACCTTCATTAATAACCATACAGCTGCTCTGTGAGTTAACCTCTCTTCCTCTCCTTCCCCCACAATACGGATATTTAAAATACAGACAATATTCTTTGCTGTGGCCTATGTTGGGCTCCCTTTACCTTCCATTATGATAGTTTCATTAATTGAGGGGATTGTGCAATGATAGAAAATGTCAATAAGAGCGTTAGCATGTTAAAATAATTCAAGTTCTGCAGTTCTTTGGTTTCCAGCTCTCTGCAATGGACAGTATTTGTTTTGTATGTGAATGACTAACCTTCAAACAAATTTATTCAATAATCTAGACAAAAATTATTTTTAACAAAGACTTATTTCTGTACTTTTGAATGGACATACTTATGAACTGCTACCATTTCAGCTTCATCTCGAATTAGCGATGCCCACCTGGCAGACACAATGATTGGCAAAGCTGTGGAACATATGTTTGAGACAGAGGATGGCTCAAAAGATGAATGGAGGGGGATGATCTTGGCTCGAGCTCCTATTATGAACACATGGTTTTATATTACCTATGAGAAAGATCCTGTCTTGTACATGTACCAACTCTTAGATGACTATAAAGAAGGTGACCTTCGCATTATGCCTGATTCTAGTAAGTAGGCCACTTTTACTTTTTTTCTTCTGGAAAGCGGCATATCTCTTTGTTTTATTGTTTGGCTTATGGTTTATGTATGGGAAAGAGAGCTGAAAAACAAGGATCTTTTTAAACATCAAAACTAACAAAGGTTACAGTACAACAGAAAATACATCTGTATTAAACAACCTGTGAATTGTTTTACTTGACTCAGTGGTGAAATATACAATAAATGCTGGAAAATCCTGTAATAATCTGTAATTCCTGATAAAGATATACATACTACTGTGGAAGAGATTAAACCCTTTTTTAACATAAACTGACAAACAAGAAACCTTTCCATGGTTATTTTCTTAAAAAAGCGTCACAAATCACGAGCCATCTCAAGGAGCTACATTTCTGAAAGAAGTATTATAAAAATAATGTTGTGGGGCTAAAACAGTCAGATTAATTTAGTTTGGGTTGGCATTTTCAGTTTGGAAAGCTTTTGAATATTTTCTTGGGGGAAAGAAGCACTAATCTTATGAAAACTCATTTTCTCTCATGTTTAAACAGGAAAAAGTTTTCAATGTAGTGGTTTGACCCTGGCTGGAGGCCAGACACACACCAAAGTCGTTCTATCACTCCCCTTTTCAGCCGGACAGGGGAGAAAATATATATTTGAGAGGCTTCGGAGTCGAGATCATTCCGCAATTAGCATCATGGGCAAAACAGACTCAACATGGAATTAAAAAACCCCATCTAATTTATTACACACACACACAAAAAATGAAACCAGAGTAGGATAATAGGAAGTAAAACCAAATCTTTAAACATCTCCCCCCACCCCTCCCTTCTTTGCAGACTCAACTTTATTCATGATTTTTCTCCCATCTTTCCCCTCCCCAGGTGGCACAGAGGAAGATGGGGAATGGGGATTTCGGTCAGTTCCTGACAAGTTGTTTTCCTTCTTAGTGTGGGGGGAGATTCCTCACACTCTTCTGCTCCAGCATGGGGTCCCACCCATGGGCAACAGTCCTCCACAAACTTCTCAAACATGAGTCCTTTCTCACAGGGCTTCAGTTCTTCACCAACTGCCCCATTGGGGGTCCCTTCTATGGAGTGCAGTCCCTCAGGCCTAGACTGCTCCAGCCTGGTCCCCCATGGAGTCACAAGTCCCCCCAGCAAACCTGCTCTGCCGTGGACCCCTCTTTCCACGGGCTGCAGGTCTGGCCAGGAGCTTGCTTCAAAACAGGTCACAGCATCTTCCATATGTCTCCACCCACTCCAGTGTGGGGTCCTCCACCAGCTGCAGGGGAATCAGGGGAATCAGGAGCACCTCCTCCCCCCCTTCTTCACCAACCTTGGTGTCTGCAGAGTTTCTTACATCTTGTCACTCCCTTCTCTGGCAGCAAAAAACAAACACTTGCCTTTTTTTTTTTCCCCTCTTAAATATGTTATCACACAGGCAGTACCACCATCGCTGCTTGACTTGGCCTTGGTCAGCGGTGGGTCCATCCTTGTGGTGGCTTGTATTTATCTGTCGGACCTAGGAGAAGCTTCTAGCAGCTTCTTGTAGAAGCCACCCCTGTAACCCCCCCTCCTCAAACACCAAAAACCTTGCCACGCAAACCCTTCTTCCTTTCTTGAACTTAAATTTATTGGGTTTTTTCCCTATAAATATCGAGGAATTTCCACAGAATCATTATTGATCAAGAGATATTTATAGCTAATGAAAAAAAATATAAAAATGAACCAAGTTTGTCATGAATGCTCTACTCCCAATTCCTGCACCTCAAAAGCACTTCTCTGACAGACAGGCAATTTTGGCTTTAAACTAAATTATTAATTAGATAACTAATGTTTGGCTATATTATTTAAAATGCATTCATTGAGTTTCTGAGACTGTCTCCCTTCAGATCTAGCACTGATAACAAAGTCTGATTGCTGAGTAAACAAGTGGTATTTATTTGCATAACCTATGTATTAATTCTATGCTTTTAGATTTTTTTCTAACCTAACAAAAAGCAACATATCTGTGGTTTGCAGAGAGTGAGCCACAAATGTTCATGGAAAAAGTGACCTTCCTATTCCTAAAGAAACAAAAAAAGTTCTTTCAGAGTTGGCACCTCCAAATACCTTGCAAATCCTTTTTAAATTCTGCTTTGCTTTCTTCCATCTTAGAAAAACAAGCTAAAGGGCTTATGCTTTCCATATTTAAGAATTAAGTTTTTAATGTGCTTTTTTTTTTTTTTTTTCCTGAGATCATCTACTACTTTACCTCTGTTTCTGAGACACTCTGAACTATGACCTACCTTCCCTGAATCTGGATCATTTACACACAATGTGAATTGTGTCTTTAAGGATACTTCTGGGTAGATTTTGCTAGGAAAGCAAATAATATAGTTAGACTTCTTTAATTGGTATATAAACCTTCATGTCAAAAGTTTTACTTTTCTAACCAATTGAAATGCTATTTTTTACTTAATAAAATTGAAGACAGAATTATCTAAAAAAATTAATAACCTGTCACTGTACTTTCTAGAAGCATGGCAATAGTTAGGCGCTTGTCTGAACAACTCCACTTGTTTTAGACATACTCTGCATTTTAAACTTGTGATTGTTTCTTAACTTTTAAAGAAGGCTCTGCAGCTTTTTATATTGGAAAAAAAAATCCATAAATGCCTACCAAAGTATGTTGTGTTTTCATATTGCAGATGATTCACCTCCTGCAGAACGAGAACCAGGTGAAGTTGTGGACAGCCTGGTAGGCAAACAAGTGGAATATGCCAAAGAAGATGGCTCAAAAAGGACTGGCATGGTCATTCATCAGGTTGAAGCCAAACCATCTGTCTATTTCATCAAGTTTGATGATGATTTCCATATTTATGTATACGATTTGGTGAAGACATCCTAGACATCATCATGAGTTCTGCCAAATATGTGGAACTATTAAATGTAAAATTTGTAGACACAAAGACTTGACTGTTTTTTAGTTAAATGAAAGCTTAAATGTCCCTGCGAACCCACAATCTCTGCCAGCAAAACTGCTTTGTTCTAAATAATACCAATTTATGTGAACATGAAACATTTTGTGTAAGAGAACTCCTTTCCTTGAAGGAAGTTGATATATTTGGGTGGGAGGGAGTTAAAAGCAGAGAACAGCTACAAATTCAAGCTGTGTAAAATCAATCTAGTATTGTAATCTAGATCTTTTTCACAGATTTTAACTTTTTTCTTCAACTTTGCTCTCACCTGTTCAATTGCCACATGCAAGTGTAGTTTGCTATTTTCGATATGCCTCCTTTTGTAACATTAAATTTAATTTCTTGGCTACTGGCAGTCCTTGTTTTCTGGGTCGGGACAGAGGTGACTTCTGAAAAGTTTAAACAGTTTGCGCAGCAGTAAGGAGTGCCTAAAACAAGTAACATCAATCTACTGTGTTTCTACACTGTATTTCAAATTAAGCTTTTTAAGAACTTGCAGTATATGGAAATACTTCTGCATTTTTACTAGTCACAGGGCAGTAGAATATCAAGTGTTTGACTTACACAACTTTCAGTGAAAAGGCTTTAAACTATAAAAATATATTTAATCTGTATAACCAATTAATTAGAAAATGCAGGTTAAGGGCCTGTGTTTGCAAGGCACAGGAACCAGTAAAATACACACAACAAAGCTGCCTTTAATCCTAGATGTTGTACTCTGTTTTGTTATACACATTTCTTAGCAGAATCCAAGTGCTTGGTGCCACAAGTTTAACATTATATATGCTACTTTAAAAGACTTTGGGCTACACATTGGCAATCAGTAGTCTCATTTAATATCAGAACCTTGCAATCTTATTGGGGTGGGGGGTCCTTTTACACTGAAGACCTCCTTCAGACAAGGAGAAGCATTTGTTGCCTTCTGTTCAGTCTGTTTTGTTCCCTTGCTTTGTTTCTTACTATTTTTTTTAACTACTTTGGTTCAAGAAGGCATCTTCTTAATGTATTCTTTTTCTGGCTTTTCCACATAAGGAGTGTCCAGACAAATCTACAGTTTAAATCTGTCATTGCCTTTTGTGGTGTCCTTGCTTTGAGGTATGCTGTTAACATGATTTTCATTCTATGAACATTAAAGTTCTGCATGCCAATGGTGTACTATCTAATGGGAGCTATAGACAGTCTCAGTGGTTCAGTCGTCTGCATTATATTGTGGATGTAAATAGCAGCCCACAACAGCAGAATCCTTTTGCGGTTTTAATCTTGCAAGATAATTGTAAATCAAGGTTAGGGTATTGGTTAGTTTTTAAGTATATCAACTTTTAAAAGCATCAGAACTGTAACAAGGATCAGTACAGCAACAAAATTGTCATGTTAAAGCAGAGCTCTATAAGCTCCAAAGCACTGCTTCACAGAAATAGAGTATGTGAAGAATGTGAATACAGTCAACACTTGATGGAAAGAAGGAATACATAGATATCCAACCTTATGCTGTTAGTGGAAGGATGCAGGAGACGTACTATTAATCAGAGATCAGAGGTCTGACCTCTATTGTGGGTATTCTTTATATCAAAGACCCAGTGGTTTAAGCCCTTTTCTGTCCATTTGTTTTGGCCTGATTTCATATTTTAGCCTAAAGGCCTCTGCCTCGTTATGCTGTTAAATGGTAATACTGTATAAATATGGTATCTTAATTCTTTGTCCCTTGCTACTATATTGCATTATGTTCTCTATTTTATCATAGGCGACTAAAGGCAGGCTTTCAGTTCACAGCTTCTCAAATCCAGTCTTTAAGCACTAAGTAACTGAGTCAATAAATTTTCATTGCGTTTTGAACAAAGTGAGCAGATTTGCAACAGTGTTTTCATCCTGCAGATCTGTTATGTGCTTTCTATTGACTCTTAAGAGTCCTGCATGTAAATCTCAGAGCTGAGCCTGGCTCCATGAGCCCAAGTTGATATTTGTGGCACAAAAATGAGTGTATTAATTACACACAAAATACATGAATTTTGAGCTTTACATCTAAGGAAAACAAGGTTTGTTTTGAAATATTTGGGCTTTAGGTTTACTAGAACATTTTTAGCATTAAGTTTTCTGCAAGCCACTCAATACACCACATCTTTTGCTAATTAGAATATAATCTCTACATTGTCAAATGTTATGGTTGTTTTTAGATATCCTGTTGTCTGTTGCATGGGGTTTTTTTCATCTTTTTTCTTAAGGTTTGGGAGGGGTGGTTTTGTGGTTGGGTTTTTTTTAATAGCTTAAACCACCTTTTTGAGACTTGAGACTAATTCCACTCCCTGCCACCTGCTTTGGGCTTTGATTTAGGCTCATGTTTCAGATCTGCATGCAGTGCTTGCATTACCGTAATAACTACCCCTTGTTCTAGGGGTTCAACATTACTTTCCAAATTTATCATAGAACTTGTGATGGCACAAGCCATGGATCTTTGTATAAAAGTTATTGGCCTCTTTCATTTACCTGCTGTAGTATTGTTGTATATTGTATGTGTGCATGATGTCAGACAACTTTTAAAAAGAAAAAAAACCCCCAACAAACACCAACTTAAATGCAGACCATCCTTTTTTGCATGCTTAGAAGGTTAGAACATTCAATGTAAGAAAATAAAGTTGCATGTTATAAAGTTTAGGTTTGAGTTTTGTTTTGGTTTTATTTTGTGTTCAGTTTTTTGTGAATTTGCTTATTGTGCTGTGTGAATGGTTGTTAGTAGGATTAAATGCACTGGTGAGGCGAACATAGTGCCAATGGAAGGTAATTTACAAGTCGTATGTGTCATACAGCATTTGAAGGGACCATGTATTCTGTTGAAGAATTAATAAAATCAAAATAGATAAGTAAAACACTACATTTTTTTCTTTTGAGTGCCAGACCCTAAACTAAGTTGAACTTCATAAAGACTGAAATACTGTGGGGAAAATCCTATTTATTGCAATAGGTCTAAGCCTTCTTTTAATTATTTTAAAATGGAGGCTTATCTTCAGATAGAATAGATTACAGTTGTTTCAGGGGAAAAGAATTATGGTAAAAGCAGTTTCTGGTTCCTTGAAAATGCTGTGCTTTTTGTATTTTACATCATTAGAGCAATTTGGGTGGTTCTCAGTATGTGTATAT
This sequence comes from Porphyrio hochstetteri, assembly GCA_020800305.1. Lineage (NCBI taxonomy): Eukaryota > Metazoa > Chordata > Aves > Gruiformes > Rallidae > Porphyrio > Porphyrio hochstetteri. The sequence continues at coordinate 3,565,921 of CM036937.1, forward strand.
TTCAAGGGTCTTCGTGTTCACATTTTAAACTTAGGTAATGACTTCATCTTTAGAGCTTGATTTCATTATTTTTATTTTATTTCTCTGCATTTAGAAGTATGAGCACATTAAATCTGTTACTTAATTCTGTAAGTATTTTTTATAATTATGATGTAACCCTATCCTTAAAACATTTAAAATAAATCCTTTATGTGCAACTCATGACTGTAAATTTTATTCTCATGAGCAAAATGTAGTGATGTGACTTCAGACTGTGAAGAAACAGGTTTTTCAATTTTTAATTAAAAAGGACTTAGTATTTTAAAGTTGAGCCATGTATGCTGGTATAATACTTTCCCTATGAAATAAGTTTGCTTGTAAAGTCAAATATTTTTTCTTTTTTTTCCCAAGTATGAATGTCGATAAGATAAAGCATAATGCTTAAATTGTATTTCACCAAAAGCAGAACAATTCCTCCTCAGGGGTTTATGCAATTCTATGAGGAAGCCTCTTATTTCCAGTACATTATAGCTCACACTATTAGCAGGGAGGAAAGCTAGAAATTTTTGTCAGTGTTTAGCTGATACATTTGTCTCCTTTGAATTAATGTGCTTAACTAAAATTTGAATTTTATTTTGCTCACTAAATTAAAAAAAAGATAAGTAGAAGTTATCTAAACCTAGAGGTGATGAGCAGTGAAGACAATCATACCACAGTGCTCTGAATTTCCTTAAGACACATAAGTTCTTCATGCTAATACATGAACACTTAATTATTTTATGTCATTAAAGGTAAATTACCAAGCCTGACTTTGAATATTGAAATTATGAGATTTTCCTTATTCTTCCTTCTTTCCTGATTATAGAAGGGTAAACCTTATAAGAGTACCCCAAATATATTTTTGGCCCCAAGTTGGCAACATTCCTGGACAGTGGGAAGGACTGCACCCTCAGCAAATTCAGAGAAGATGCAAAACTGGGAAGAGTGGCTGATACACCAGAAGGATATGCTGCCATCCAAAGGGACATCAACAGACTAGAGAAATGGACTGATAGGAACCTCATCAAAGGGAAGTGCAAAGGAACAACCCCATGCACCAGTATATGATGAGGGATGACTGGCTGGAAAGAAGCTTTACTTAAAAGGACCATGGAATGAAGGGTGTCCTGTTGGACACCAAGCTGAACATGAGCCAGAAATGTGCCCTTGTGGCAAAGGCGGCTTTATATATCCTGCATTAGGATACTGTTGCCAAAAAGACAAGGGAGGTGATCCTTCCCCTTTAGTCAGCATTGATCAGGCTGCATCTGACATACCATGTCCATTTCTAGGCTCCCCAGTACAAGAGAGACATGGACATACTGGAGGGAGTCCAGTGAAGGGCCACAAAGATGGGGACTTCTCCCCTATGAGGAGAGGCTGAGTGTCACCCAGCTGTATGGGGACATATAGGTTCTTTTGGGGAACTTTGGCAGAATGATGACAACACTAAGTTGTGGTTACAATTAAAGCTTTCTTTTTTTAGCAGAATTTTATGATCCTCATGTAATCTTATGATCAGAGTAGCACAAGATTTTTAATCAGTGGAGCACAATTTTATAAGTAGCATAGCACAGAATTTTGTAGCACAGCTTAGCTTATGGTTTCTAATTACCCTCTGCAGTTCAACTCAAATATTAATGCATGACTTGCCATATCAATATAACAATCATAATCTAGACTTGAAGTATGCAAAAGAATATGATACACTTAATACTCAGAAGAAGGATGCATCAGTGGAGGCATCTCTGACCACTGGAGAATCATGGGTTTTGCTGTCCAGCAGCAGTTTTGGTCCAAGTCCCACTTAGGACTTGTAACTTCTTGATTTAATAGACAGTGCTGTGTGCTGCTATGCTTCCCTGTTCTGTGTCAGGGTCATCACAACCTGATTAGCCAGGTCCCTGGGATCTTCAAGGCCAGTAATGAGGGAAGAAGACTGCTTGGTGCTCAGAAACCTGAAGACCAGTAGTGAAGGGGAGATGTCAGCCTGGTGCGCAGGACAGAATCACAGAATCACACAGAATGATAGGGGTTGGAAGGGACCCCTGGAGATCATCTAGTTCAACCCCCCTGCCAGAGCAGGATCACCTAGAGAAGGTTGCACAGGACAGCATCCAGGTGGGTTTTGAATGTCTCCAGAGATGGAGACTCCACAACCTCTCTGGGCAGCCTGTTCCAGTGCTCTGCCACCCTCACAGTAAACAAGTTCCCCCTCATCTGCAGGTGGAACTTTCTATATTCACGTTTATGCCCATTGCCTCTTGTCCTGTCACTGGGAACCACTGAGAAAAGACTGGTCCCATCTTCCTGACACCCACCCCTCAAGTATTTATAAGTATTGATAAGATCCCCCCTCAGCCATCTCTTCTCTAGGCTAAAAAGTCCCAAGTCCCTCAGCCTCTCTTAATAAGAAAGATATTCTAGTCCCCTCATCATCTCCATAGCCCTTTTTTGTACCCCCTCCTGTCCATCTTGAACTGTGGAGCCCAGAACTGCACACAATATTCCAGATGAGGCCTCACCAGTGCATAGTAGAGGGGGAGGATAACCTTATGCATATTCAATACATTTTCCAAGAGCTAATCTACATAAGCATTATATTTCTAAGAATTCATTTATATATGTCAAAATCTATGCCACATGTACAGTAGTTCTTTCTGGTGGTCTACAAGGGGCCTCTGGTGGTCAAGGGATGAAGGAAATACTCTTCCTTAAGTGTTCGCTGGTTGACCCTCTTTTGTTATTCTTCATTACTTGGCTCCACTCAGGAACCATATTTCTCCAGTTATGCAGTTAAACAATAACAGGCCTAATGGTTAGACTGCATGCTAGATAGGTTTGTACAATGTTTCCTCCTTTTTATTTAAGCTGCTTATATATCTATATGACTTAGGACAAATTATAGACTTGACCTTTGAGGTAGTCTCAATTTCCTTCATCTTCCAAATTGGGAGTACATCAGCAGTATATGTACAACATAATGTAGCTGTGGTCCCACCAGTATCAGTAAGCTGATATATGTGCAACACTTTACTATTCTATTTGGATGTTAATGAATGCTTTCTGCTGCATGTCCCTTTTCTTAAATCATTGTCATGATTTACATAACTTCACTTGTACAAAAAATGTAAATGGCTTCTGTAGTCTGACAGTTAAAATACCTATATAGTTTGGCTTTTCTGCCCTCCAATTATTCCTTGAATTTTCTTGTGAAAGTCTGACTCTGTTGAATACAAGTCCTTTTCTGAACATCTCCATGCTTTTTGGTGCCACACTGTTACTCAGGTCTCTACATCAGACTAGTCTGCTTGGACCTGACTCCGGTAATGAATACTGACATCTATGCACTTCAACTTTCTTTTGTCTTTTCTTTATTATGTTCCATCTAGACCTGACATTTGAGAGGCATATTTTTGTTAATAAATTAAGATAATCACCACAACTTAAAGCATACTTTATGGTACTTTAAATGCACATCCAAGGTAAATCAATGGAAGTTTACAGAGACAGACACTATTTTGGGAGGGGAGAGGGCTTTTTTATTTTTTACAATGTATAATAACATTTCTGTGAAAGACAGCCCTAAAAGGGAATCTAATCCTTTAAATATTTATAAGGAAATTTAAGATCCTTATGCATTTTGCACAAAAAAAGTTTGGACTGATGAATTTTAATTCTGCAGAATTATCTACATGTAGCATATACTCACTTTTGAACTGGATTGTGGGATGTCTTCTCAAATTATCCTTATGAACATTTTGATCTACAAATTGAGTCGTGCTGGGAATGGTTTGCTGTGTTTTCCATAAAAGTTCTAATTAATTGGATTTTACAATACTGACTTCTAGCCATTTTGCACTTAGAAAAGTAGATATCTAACTTAAATTCTTATGAATTTTGTTAATTAGAAAACAAGCTTGTTTTAAGCTAACAGCAAATGTTAATAGCAGAAGGAGTACAAAACAAATTTATGATACGATTCAGAGATCATTCTCAAGTGTTAAGAGGGATGGCAACAGAAAATTATGCAAGAGACTATTTTTGCTACATTACCACACATTTCATTGGGAAAGGATGACACTGGGATGCATTAGCAAGAGTGTGGCCAGCAGGTCGAAGGAGGTGATCCTCCCCCTCTACTCTGCCCTGGTCAGGCCCCACCTGGAGTATTGTGTCCAGTTCTGGGCTCAGTGGTATAAAGGAGACAGGGATCTCCTGGAGGGAGTCCAGAGAAGGGCTACGAAGATGATTAAGGGCCTGGAACATCTCCCGTATGAGGAAAGGCTGAGTGAGCTGGGGCTGTTCAGCCTGGAGAAAAGAAGACTAAGGGGGGACCTAATTAATGTTTATAAATATCTTAAGTATGGGATGCAGGGGGAATTGGCCAACCCCTTTTCAGTCATCTGTGGAGATAGGACAAGGGGCAATGGCTGTAAATTGGAGCACAGGAAGTTCCGCACCAACATGTGGAAGAACTTTTTCACAGTGAGGGTGACAGAGCACTGGAATAGGCTGCCCAGGGAGGTGGTGGAGTCTCCTTCTCTGGAGATATTCAAGACTCGTCTGGACACCTATCTGTACAATATGTGCTAGGGAGCCTACTTTGGCAGGGGGGTTGGACCCGATGATCTCTCGAGGTCCCTTCCAACCCCTACGATTCTGTGATTCTGTGATTCTGTGATTCTGTGACACTGTCTTCCTGGGGATCCTCATAAATCTCAGGTTTTGTACTCCCATTCTAAATTTGCCACTTTCAAAAACTATTCACTCAGCCTCATGCAAAGTTCTCTTCTTAGAGAGGCTCAGTTTATTGTCTACTGGCATGTTGAAAGTATGAATAAAAGTGAGAATTATCATGCAGTTTTCTGAGAAATTGATGTGGACAAGCTAACTTGAGTCAGAATTTCTGATGGTATGAAAACAAACATATACAGATCAAATAACAACTGATTTGGGAACTGAAAATGAGAAATTATTCCAAGAGAATAAAACAAATGCTAACTACATAATAAAACCAGGCCTTTAGACTTTACCAAAGAGAATAAAATCTAAGACTAATTATACAAGGTTATGTGGAAGGGAATGTCTGCTTTGAGAGTATCTGGTCAATTACCTTTTTCAATGCAAAACTGAATAAGACAAGGAGAAAGCCATAAACAGGAACATACCAAGGAAAGAAACCTGACAAAGTATAAGGGAGCTGGTGATGAGAACCAAACCTGATCAGGCACAAAAATTGATGAGGGCATGTGAGTGTAAGAATGTTTATTCCAGTAAGGTTATCTAATTGGGGACCTTCTCAGTTGGAAAGCTAAGAGAAAAAGGTGGAAATCAGAAACAAAATATTCAGAGACACAGACCTGACAAAACAAATATGGAGACAATAACAAGAAACAAACCACACTAGTAAAAATAATTGATGGCCTATTGTGGTGATTTAGCCCTGGCTGGAGGCCAGACACCCACCAAAGTCGCTCTATCACTCCCCTTTTCAGCTGGACAGGGGAAAAAATATATATTTGAGAGGCTTAGGAGTCGAGATAAGGACAGGGAGAGATCATTCCACAATTAGCGTTATGGGCAAAACAGACTCAACACAGAATAAAGGAAAGAAAACTATCTAATTTATTACACTACACTACACACACAGTGAAAACCAAAGTTGGATAATGAGAAGTACAACCAGATCTTAAAACAACTCCCCCCACCCCTCCTTTCTTAGCAGACTTCACTTTAGTCATTATTTTGCTCCCTTCTCCCCCCCCCATTGTGGCACCAGGAGGGGCAGGGAATGGGGGAATGGGGGTTTCGGTCAGTTCCTCACAAGTTGGTTTCCTTCTTGTCTGGGGGGAGGGGGGCATTAATTCCTCACACCCTTCCCCTGCTGCACCGTGGGGTCCCAACCCACAGGAGACAGTCCTCCACGAACTTCTCCAACGTGAGTCATTTCCCATGGGGCTTCAGCTCTTCACCAGCTGCCCCAGCATGGATCACTTCTACAGGGTGCCAGTCACAAATCACAGAATGTCTCTCAGTCTCTCAAGCTCAGACCACTCCAGCCTTGTCCTCCATGGAGTCACAAGCCTCCTCTCCCAGCAAACCTGCTCCGGCATGGATCTTTCTCTCTCTTGCTCATCTCTGTGTCTCTGTCTCTCTCCATAGGCTGCAAGTGCTGGCAGAAGCTTGCTCCAATGCATGTCACAGCATCTTCTGTGTGTCTCCACCTGCTCCAGCATAGGGCCTCTCCATGGGCTGCAGGTGGGGTCTCGGCCTTTTCCCTGGGCTGCAGTGGGACACTCGCTCCACCATGGGTTTCTCCACAGGCTTCAGGGGCATCTTTCTCTCCGGCACCTGGGGCGCCTCCTTTTCCCCCCTTCACTGGCCTTGGTGTCTGCACAGTTTCTCACATCTTCTTACATCTTCTCTGGTGGCAAAAAGCGTCTGCTTCTGTTTTTTTACCTCCTAAATATGATTTCCAGAGGCGCTATGACCATCGACGATTGGCTCAGCCTTGGTCAACAATGACTCCAGCCTTGAGTTGGCTGATGTTTACTTTCTCGGGCTTGCAGAAATCTTCTAGCTGCTTCTTGCAGAAGCCATCCCTGCAGCACTCCCCTTGTCCACTAGAACCTAGCCACGCAAAACTACGACACCTATCAAGAAACCACAGGTACCACTTCCAAAAAAGATCAACCTCGACTTTGCAACTGTTATGAATAAATTAGGGAGGATCCCCAACAGCTGGAGTGGGAGGGGTTGCAAGAATTTGCAAATCCATGAAGCAACATGCAGGGGAAAGGGGGAGCAAGCAGGAACAATGGGGGACTAGACAGAAAAGAGCATAAAAGCAGCTGGTCCCATGTAAGATGGGGTTTGTTGGTATGCTTATGTTGTTGAGCTCTGTGCCTGTGCTCTTTCTTATACCTTCATATCGAATAATTTCTTAACTATCACTCTGTGTAATCTCACTCTCTATCCTGTGTGTATATGTTCTGCAAGAACTAAGTGCCAGCTACTGGTAAGGCTTCTGTGTATGCAAGTGGAATTTTGTGCCAGCTACTGGAGTGAGTGGGGGGGTCCTAGCATTGGTAGTTGAGGGGTCATAGTTTTCTGGATCTTGGGAGGGTCTTGCAGACTTTGTGCCTGGGGTGCCAACTACTTTGACAATTGGTGTGAGTGGACTGGATGATAGCTTGTCACATCCCATGAAGCGGGCAAACCAGGGAGATTCAGACTGGACCCCCTTGCATTCTAAACTCCTTCTTAGTGAGGATTCTCAGTGTGGCTGGATCCAATCCTTCTCTCAAACCTGTCTGTCCCATCCCAGCAGGTGGTGTAGAGGTGTAGAGAAATTTTTCTACCTGCCCTGGGGACTAGGCTAACCCTTTATTAGCTAAACTCTTTTATCAACCCCACCAGTTGAGATTAACTTCTATACCCCTCTGTGCAGTAAACGGGAGTAACAAAAATTACCCAGAAGGTCCAAGCAAAACTACTGAAAACTGAGTAGATTTTAAAGCTTGCAAAAAACCCCACACCATGATATTGTGGTGTGTTGACCCTGGCTGGATGTCAGATGCCCACCAAAGCCATTCTATCGCTCCCCTCCTCAGCTAGACAGGAGAGAAAATATATAACAAAAGGTTTATGGGTTGAAATAAAGACAGGGAGAGATCATTCAACAATGAATGTCACAGGAAAAACTGACTCAACATGGAATAAAATGCATCTAATTTATTACCCAATCAAAGCAGAGTAGGATAATGAGAAGTAAAACCAAATCTTAAAATACCTCCCCTCACCCCTCCCTTATTCCTGGACCCAACTTTATTAATGATTTCCTTCCCTCTTTCCCTCCCAGGTGGCACAGGGGGAGATGGGGAATGGGGGTTTCAGTCAGTTCATCATGAGTTGTCTCTGCTTGGGCCTTCCTTTTCAGGGGGGATTCCTCACACTCTTCCCCTGCTCTAGCATGGGGTCCCGCTCACAGGAGACAGGTGACACCCACAGGAGACAGGAGACAACCACGGGTGTTTCAGTTCTTCATGAACTGCCCCAGCATGGCTTCCATGAGGTACAGACCTTTAGAAACACACTCCTCCAGCATGGTCCCTGATGGGGTCACAAGTCCCCGCAGCAAACTTGCTCCGGTGTGGGCCCCTCTCTCCATGGGCTGCAAGTCTTGCCAAGAGCTTGCTCCAGCACAGGCTTCCCATCGGGTCAAAGCATCTTTTGTGTGTCTCCACCTGCTCCAGTGGGGGGTCCTACACAGGCTGCAGGTGGAATCTCTGCTCTCCACCAACTTCTGTGGGCTGTAGGGGGACACCCCGCTTCATCATCACTATTTTTGCATCAGAAATAGTGTGGCCAGTAGGTCTAGGGAGGTGATTGTGCCCTTGTACTCAGCACTGGTGAGGCCGCACCTCGAGTACTGTGTCCAGTTCTGGGCTCCTCACCATAAGAAGGACATCGAGGTCCTCCCGCGAGTCCAGAGAAGGGCAACCAGGCTGGTGAAGGGGCTGGAGGGCAAATCCTATGAGGAGCGGCTGAGGGAGATGGGGCTGTTTAGCTTAGAGAAGAGGAGGCTGAGGGGAGACCTTATCACTGCCTACAACTACCTGAAAGGAGGTTGTAGAGAGGTGGGTGTTGGTCTCTTCAGCCAGGTGACAGGTGATAGGACAAGGGGAAATAGCATTAAGCTGAGCCAGGGCACATTCAGATTACATGTTAGGAAAAAATTTTTCACTGAAAGAGTTGTCAGGACCTGGAACAGGCTGCCCAGGGAGGTGGTTGAGTCACCTTCCCTGGATGTGTTTAAAAAAAGGGTAGATCAGGTACTTAGGGATATGGTTTAACATAGGACAGGAACGGTTGAATTCGATGCTCTTAAAGGCCTTTTCCAACCTAGTGATTCTTTGATTCTATGATCATAGTCTTCTCCACAGGCTGCATGGGAATCTCTTCTCGAGCTCCTATAGATCCTCTTCTTTCTACTTACCTTGGTGTCTGCAGAGAATCTTATATCTTCTCACTCCCTTCTCTGGCGGCAAACAGCAGCTGCTTGTGGGTTTTTTTCCTCTTAAATATGTTATCACAGAGGCACTACCACTGTCACTGATTGGCTCGGCTTTGGTCAGCAGTAGGTCCACCCTTGAGCCAGCTGGTATTGAATGTTTTGGGCCTAGGGGAAGCTTCTAGCAGCTTCTTGTAGAAAGCCACCCCTGCAACACCACCTCCCCCCTCCCCAAAGCCAAACTCACAACAACTGTATATTCTCAGAGCAATCCCACCAGAGCCCTCTATCCACATGTGGTGGTTTGACCACCATAGGAAGCCATAGACCATGATGAGGTCTCCCCTCAGCCTCCTTTTCTCCAGGCTGAACAAACCAAGGGATTTCAGCCTCTCCTCATACAACTTCCCGTCCAGACCCTTCACCATCCTTGTTGCCTTCCTCTGGACACTCTCCAATAGTTTCATGTTTCTCTTGTACGGTGGCGCCCAAAACTGCACACAGTATTCAAGGTGAGGCTGCACCAGTACAGTGTACAGCGAGACAATTCCCACCCTGGACCAGCTGGCAATGCCATGATTGATGCACCCCAGGATACAGTTGGCCCTCCTGGTTGCCTGGGCACACTGCTGGCTCATGCTTAAATTGCTGTTGACCAAGACCCCCAAATCCCTCTCAGCATGGCTGGCCTCCAGTGTCTGATCCCCCAGGCTGTATGTGTAGCCAGGGTTGCCCCTTCCCAGGTGCAGAATCCGGCACTTACCCTTCTTAAACTTCATGCTGATGGTGATTGCCGAGCTCTCTAATCTGTTTAGGTCTCTCTGTAAGGCTTCTCCACCCTCAAGGGAGACAACAGCTCCTCCCAATTTAGTGTCATCTGCAAATTACTTAAGACACCCTCTAGTCTCAGGTCCAGGTCATTTATGAAAATTGGGCCTGAAATGGAACCCTGGGGAACCCCACTAGCGACTGGCTACCAGACAGATGTAACCCCATTCACTATCACGCTCTGGGCCCAACCTTTCAGCCAATTGCCCATCCAACATTATGTCGTTGTTTAGTTGTGACACACAGTTGTAGTTTTGTGTGGCCAGGTTCTGGTGGAGGAGGGGTGGCTGCAGGGGTGGCTTCTGCAAGAAGCAGCTAGAAGCTTTCTGTAGGCCTGACAGAGTAAACACCAGCCGTCTCCAGGCCGGACTCACTATTGACCAAGGCTGAGTCAACCAGCAATGGTCATAGCACCTCTGTGGATCATATTTAAGAGGAAGAGCAATCACAAGCAGATGCTTTTTGCCACCAGAGAAGGGAGTGAGAAGATGTAAGAAACTCTGCAGACACCAAGGTCAGTGACAAAGTGTGGGTATGAGGCACTCCAGGTGCCAGAGAGAAAGATTCAGCCCATGGAGAAGACCATGGTGGAGTGGGTGTCTCCCTGCAGCCCACGGAAGATGGCAGGGAGCAGAGACCCCACCTGCAGCCCGTGGAGAGGCCGCATGCTGGAGCAGGTGGAGACATGGAAGACACTGACCCACATTGGAGCAAGTCTCTGCTTGCAGAAAAGCACTTGCAGCCCATGGAGAGAGATAGAGACATGGAGAGAGAGACCCATGACAGAGCAGGTTTTCAGGGGGAGTTTGTGACTCCATGGGGGACCAGGCTGGAGCAGTCTGGGCCTGAGAAACTGAGAGACATTCTATGAATTTATGACCGTACTCCATAGAAGTGACCCATGCTGCGGTAGTTGAAGAGGTGAAGCCCTGTGGGAAAGGACTCACATTGGAGTAGTTTGTGGAGGACTGTAGGTGGAACCCCACACTGGATCAGGGGGAAGAGTGTGAAGAATGCCCCTTCCCCCCCGACTACTTGTGAGGAACTGACAAACCCCCATTCCTTGCCTCCCCTCCCTGCCACCCTGGGAGGGGGGAGAAGGGAGAGAAATCATGAATAAAGTTGTCTGCTAGGAAGGGAGGGGTGGGGGAAGGTGCTTTAAGATCTGGTCACACTTCTCATTATCCGACTCTGGTGTCACTGGGTGTGCAGTGCAGTGTAATAAATTAGAGTTTTCTTTCCTTTATTGGGTGTTGAGTCTGTTCTGCCCATGACGCTAATTGCAGGATGATCTCTCCCTGTTCTTATCTCGACATCTAAGCCTCTCAATATATTTCTCCCCTGTCCAGCTGAAAAGGGGAGTGATAGAGGGACTTTGGTGGGCATCTGGCCTCCAGCCAGGGTCAAACCATCACTACAGTATCGAAAGCTTTACTGAAATCCAAAAAAAAACCATCAACTGGTTTCCCTTGGTCAACCAGCTGAGTGACCTTGTCGTAACAGGAAATCAGATTGGATAAACAGGACCTTCCACTCCTGAATCCACATTGGCTGTGAGCAATGACTGCATTGTCCTTTAGGTGTTTTTCAATAACTCCCAGTATGATTTTCTCCATAATTTTACCAGGCACTAAGGTGAGACTGACAGGTCTGCAATTACCAGGGTCTTCTTCCTTATCCTTCTTGAAAATTGGCACAACATTTGCCAGCTTCCAGTCAACCAGGACCTCTCCAGATTCCCAAGACCATTGAAAAATAATTGAGAGAGGTCTCGCAATGACATCAGCCATCTCCCTGAGTAGCCTGGGATGAATCCCATAGGGGCCCATGGACTTATATGGATTCAGATGGAGCAGCAAATCACCCACAGGTTCAGGGTTCGCTAGGAGTTTATCATTACCACAGTCACTGTCCTCCAACTCGAGGCATTTGTTATCTCAGTGCCCATCGACTGTGTTGAAGACAGAGGTAAAGAAGGCATTAAACAGCTCTGTTTTTCTGTGTCCCTGTTAGTAATGTGACCATTCTCATCGAGTAACAGACCACTGTTGTCTCTGGTTCTCCTCTTGTTGTTAATGTATTTGAAAAACCCCTTTTTATTATCTGCCACAGTGTTGTCCAGCCTCAAGTCTAACTGTGCTTTGGCCACATGAATTTTCTCTCTACAAAGGCAAACAGCATCCCTGTAATCTTCCCATGTTTCCTGACCTTGTTTCCATTGGCCGTAAACTTTCTTTTTCCACCTAAGCTCTAGAAGAAGGTCTCTGTTCAGCCAAGCCGGCCTCCTGCCCCGCCTGCTTGACTTCTGATGTTGTGGAATTGCCCATTCCGGTGCTTTTAGAAGGTGGTACTGAAAAAGTGACAAGCATCGATGGACCCCGATGCCTTCAAAAGCAGTTTCCCAGTGGACCTTACCAATGAGTTCCCTGAGCAGCCCAAAATTTGCTCTCCCCGTATCTAGTGTTGAAGTTTTGGAAGCAGTTTTCTGTGGAAAATCGACGGGGAGACAGCCACATCCGATGATGTCCAGCAAGCCTCAACTTTATTCGGTTACACATCACACTTTTATGGTTACAATAATTAGCTTATGCATATTGCAAAAATTGAGCTCATCATTGGTCCAAGATAAAAGAACATCTCTGCCCCTGTTGGCACATACTCCGAATGCCTATGGCTTCTTCCCCCATGCTTAGTTCCTCTTTCCCATACTTTACTATCTTAAAGATATAACGTCTTTGTTACATCCACCACGTTTCTCATGCCCTTACTGCTTGACCAATTTCACTGTACCAAGCTCATGGCCTTTGGCCACCAGCCATGATTCCACAAAACTCTCTACAGTTTTCTTCCTCTCGCCAAAGATTTTAAATTCCACTACTTCGTGGTCACTATGGCCAAGATGGCCACCTACCTCCACTTCCTCCACAAGTCCTTCTCTGTTTATAAGCAAGAGATGTAGGAGAGCACCATTCCTTGTTGGCTCGCTTAATACCTGAACAAGGAAGTTATCATCCAGTTGCTTTAGGAATCTCCTGGACCTGTTTTTATTAGCTGTGTGGTGTTCCAACTTAATGTCTGGCAAGTTTGAAAAGTCATGGCTGTCGGGTGAGGTCCCCGGGGACTGGAAAAAGGGTCACGTCACTCCCATTTATAAGAAAGGGAGCAAGGAAGACCCAGGGAATAACAGGCCAGTGAGCCTCACCTCTGTGCCTGGGAAGATCATGGAACAAATCCTCCTGGATGATATGTGGGGGAAGATGAGGGATGAGCGTGTGATCCGGGACAGCCAGCACGGCTTCACCAAGGGAAGGTCATGCCCTACCAATCTGATGACCTTCTATGATGGAGTGACAGCATCGGTGGATAAAGGGAAGGCAACCAATGTCATCTACCTGGACTTGTGCAAGGCCTTTGACACAAACTTATGTTCTCATTTTAAAGAAAGGTTCAGCATTCACAAAACATTCCAGGGTGATGAGCAACTGATATGCCAATCGCCGAAAGTTCCTAAACATGCTTTCTTCACAAACAAGTTCCAAGGCAATCTTGAAGGTTGGTAACATCAAGGGAGCTTGACATTCCAAATTTGAGATAGCTGCACAGAGGATGGAGCGGAGTGGAGACGCTGCAGCTAGACTCTGTGATAACACAGGAACTTGAAGGTTAAACAGAACCAACAAGCTGCATATTTGCCAACCTGAGCCAACAACCTGTCATGTATTTGACAAAATGCTGTCCGCTAGTAAACTTTGCTCATTATAATGTCATTATAATACAAAAACATACCTCCACCCCAAAGGCTACCTGCCTCTAAGGTACGACCACTCCCCACTGATCATGAGCTCTGATTTTTTCTTAGTCTATACCTTTAAATGCAAAGCAAGAGAATTTTACACCAATCACAATAAAGGTATGTATGACTAGAGTCACTCAAGTTCCACCTTGAATATAAGAAATGACATAAAAATAGCTCAAAATCCAAGATGTGTTAGGGAAGATACCATCGTGTACGGGAAGATACCATTGCATATGGGACCATCACGTATATTCTGACCCCTGGGATCAGTCAATGAGCTGAGCCACTCTTCCCCTCCATCAGGACACCTTTGGGTAAGATTCGAACACTTGGTCACACCAAGTGCCTCCCCGGGAAACTTAGAAATCTCTATAGAGTCACTATATATCTTTTTAACGCGTTAGTAGTTAAGACCCTTGGTATTCATAAGTGCTTTGCAGACAGTAAATCTATCACTGGCAAGCCTCTCTCCTTGAGAGAGTCCAGAGAAGGGCTACGAAGATGATTAAGGACCTGAAACATCTCCCGTATGAGGAAAGGCTGAGTGAGCTGGGGCTGTTCAGCCTGGAGAAGACTGAGGGGGGACCTAATTAATGTTTATAAATATCTTAAGTATGGGGTGCAGGGGGAATTGGCCAGCCCCTTTTCAGTCATCTGTGGAGATAAGACAAGGGGCAATGGCTGTAAATTGGAGCACAGGAAGTTCCGCACCAACATGCGGAAGAACTTTTACACAGTGAGGGTGACAGAGCACTGGAATAGGCTGCCCAGGGAGGTGGTGGAGTCTCCTTCTCTGGAGATATTCAAGACTCGTCTGGACGCCTATCTGTGCAATATGTGCTAGGGAGCCTGCTTTGGTAGGGGGATTGGACCCGATGATCTCTCGAGGTCCCTTCCAACCCCTACAATTCTGTGATTCTGTGATTCTGTGAAGCCAAAGAATATGTGTGTGTGTTGCTTAAATAAACTACACTTTTGTTTAAGCCAGCCGTGATAGTTCTCATTGAACACAACTGAACTCCTTTAAGACAGCCGTGGTAGTTCAAGGAACGCAACTAGGCTGTATTTCGTTATTTGTGAATCTGAATTGTGATAGTTCAGTGTACTGAACGAGACCAGATATATAATGACAAATTGGGCACATTGCTACCATTAACACAACAGTCTCTTAGTTCCTTGAAGAATAACTCGTCAATGTCATCATTCTGGCTGAGTGGTCTATAGTAGACTCCAACTACAACAACCCTTTTATTTGTTTGTCCCTAAATCCTGTGACCCAGAGACAGTGTCGTCACCAACTGACAGCTCCGTGCAGTCCAGACCCTCCATTACATACAGCGCCACCCTCCCCAACTATCCTGCCCTGCCAGTCTCTTCTGAAGAACCTGTAACCATCCATCACCACACACCAGTCACAGGACTCTTCCCACCAGGTCTCGCTTAAGCCAATGATGTCTGTGGTGGTTTAGCTCTGGCTGGAGGCCAGATGCCCACCAAAGTCAGTCTATCACTCCCCTTTGTAGTTGGACAGGGAGAGATCATCCTGTCATCTGATTCAATGAAATGTAATCATGCTGAATAGATTGATATAGGTGTAGCTTAAGAGACAATTAATATAACTTTAATATAAGAATTTTCATGGTTTTAAGAATAGATTAGTTTAGGAGAAAGCTGTAACTGTGTAAGCTGCTTGTGAGAGCAGCTGCAAAACTTAACCATAACAATGCAACAGTAATAGCCTTGAAGATAAAGAAGTAAGAATTTGTGTGTTTTTAGGAATAGATTAGTTTTGGATTTTAGCAGAATTTGGCTGTAATCACATAAGCTGTTTCATGAAAGCGGCTACAAAACTTAACCATAATAGTGCAACAGCCTTGAAACTAGAGGAAGTAGGAGATAGAGGAGTCATAAATAATGAGACTAACAACCAATTAAGAGACAGAGTATATCTTGTTTTCAGTGAAAAACTGACTAGTCGGTGCAGATGTTGGGAGCCCAGGTAAGCATGGAGAAGAAACATAAAGAGCATGCGCTGAGAGAGAGGATGTCCAGCCTTCATCCCTGAAGACCACCGGAAGACCCCCTAAGTGTCACTGAGCATGCTCTATCTGGGAAGAATTAATATAAATGACTTCTTAGGAATAATTTGCATAATTCTGCATTTTCCTAGAAATTATAATGAATATGTAGAGGTAATCTGTATAAATATGACAAATTTGTCTTTAATAGGGGTACACATTTGGAGGAGCGATCCCCTGTGTGCCCAGCGCTGCAATAAAGGATACCTGCTTAATAGTCACCAAGGCTATTGAGTTTTGATTCCGGCTTTCCGAGGCATCACATCAACGACATGGGAAAAATAGACTCAACACAGAGTGAAGGCAAGAAACCTATCTAATTTATTACACTACACTACACAGACAGAGTGAAACCAGAGTTGGATAATGAGAAGCGCAACCAGATCTTAAAACAACGCGACCAGATCTTAAAAACACCTTCCCCCCATCGCTCCCTTCTTAGGAGACTTCACTCTAGTCAGGATTTCAATCCCTTCTTCCCCCCGATTGTGGCAGGGGGGGCAGGGACTGGGAAAATGGGGGCTTCGGTCAGTTCCTTTCAAGTTGGTTTCCTTCTTGGCCGGGGGGGGGGGCCATTCATTCCACACCCTCCCCCTGCTGCACCGTGGGGTCCCACCCACGGGAGACAGTCCTCCACGAACTTCTCCAACGTGAGTCCTTTTCCAGAGGGCTTTAGCTCTTCATCAGCTGCCCTGCCATGGGTCACTGCTATGGCAGGCAGTAATAAATCACAATGTCTCTCAGTCCCAGTCCTCCACGGGGTCACAAGCCTCTCCTCAGCAAATCTCTCCCTCACTCATTCTCTGTGTCTCTGTCTCTCTCCATGGGCTGCAAGTGCTGGCAGGGGCTTGCTCCAACGCGGGTCACAGCATCTTCTCTATGTCTCTACCTGCTCCATCCAGCATGGAGCCTCTCCACGGGCTACAGGTGGGGTCTCGGCCTTTTTCATGGGCTGTGGGGGGACATCCACTCCACCATGGCTTTCTCCAGGGGCTGCAGGGGCATCTTTCTCTCCGGCATCTGGGGTGCTTCATCCCCCCCTCCTCACTGGCCTTGGTGTCTGCACAGCTCATTACATCTTCTCACTCCCTTCTCCGGTGGCAAAATGCAGCTGCTTGCGTTTTTTTTCCTCCTATATGTGTCACAGAGGCGCTGTGACTATCGCCGATTGGCTCGGCCTTGGTCAGCAGCAACTTTGGCCTTGAATTGGCTGATGTTTACATTTTGGGGCTTGCAGAGAAGTCTAACGGCTCCTTACAGCAGCCATTTTCTGCAGCCTCCAGTCTCTCCCAGCACCCAGCTACGCAAAACTGCAACGTCATACTTCTGGAATCGAGCCAGGACGTCTAGCTCTTCTTACTTGTTCCTCATGCTACGTGCATTTGTGTAGAAGCACTTCAGATGTGCTTGAATGTACGCCACACCTCTTGGAGCAGACTTAAAGGACTCGCTGACATACAGCACCTCTGATTTGTAGCACGCCATCCAGTAATTTATCACCAGCCATGTGGATGCACTTCAGCTGGACTTTTGGTCCCACCTCTGACTCTTACATGCTGCCACATGGCTCACTTCCAGCTAGCCTGGTTTTACCCCCTTCCCCCTTCAGATCGAGTTTAAAGCCCTCTCCACAAGCCCTGACAACTCCTGGGCTAGGATCCTTGTCCCCCTTTGGGACAGGTGGACCCCATCTGCAGCCAGAAAACCCAGTGCTGAATAAACCATCCCATGATCAACAAAATCCAAAATTTTCACTGATGGCACCAGCCTCTTAGCCATGAGTTGATCAGGTATGCTTTTCTGCAACTCTCAGTGTTTTTTCCTGCTTCTAAAGGGATGGAGGAAAACACCCCCTGTGCCCCCACACCTCTAACTAATCACCCCAATGCCCTAAAGTCCCTTTGATAGCCCTTGGGCTGCTCTCCGCCACTTCATCACTGCCAACCTGGAATACCAAAAGTGGGTAGTAGTCAGAGGGACGTACCACTTTAGGGAGCTGCCTAGTGATGTCCCTGACCTGCGTGCCTAGGAGGCAGCAGAATTCCCTGTGGGTAGGGTCTGGGCAATATATGGCCCCCTCTGTTCCTCTCAGAAGGGAGTCACCTATGACAATTATCCTTCTTTTATTTTTGTTTTTTGCAGGGGCAGTCTTGAGGCATGGAGATGACCAACTCACCCTAGGCAACTCCCCGGACGTGCCTTCATCCACATCCTCATTTTTCTGCCTCTCCAGTTCCATAGCAGAAAACTTATTGTGCAAGGGCATCAGGGAGGGCAAAGATGGCTGGGAGGAGTTACACCTGCATCTCCATGTAGGGACCTGCCTCCATTCCTCCCTGTCCCTTTGGTCTCTGCCTTCTGTCTGATGGTGACAGGGTAGGGGTACCTCTGCCAATTGTGGAGTAACTTGTGGAGCACTCCCCTGGTGCCTCTCTTGTGGTGATGACAGGGAGCAGCTCCACCAGTCTAGCTCCCTTTCACACTCCCTGATGCTCCTCAGTCATTCCACCTCCTCCCTAAGCTCCGCCACCATGCTAAGCAAATCATCCACCTGCTCAGACTGCACACAGTCAGCATCATCGTTACCCTCTGGTAGTAGCAACAGGCTCAGGCACTATCTGCAGCTAGAGACTTGGACCGCTGCATGTTTCTACAGGCACACTGCTTGGGTGGCCGTGTTCTTTCTGGAGACAGCTTTCTGCCAAGTGAAGACCACAACTCTTTCTGGTTCTTCCGGGCTGGTGATGGCTGTCAGGTGAGCTGACCGCACCCTCCCTGATTGCCCTGCCTGCACAAACTGCCACACAAATTGCTGCACCACACCTTCTGATGCACCACACCCTCTTTGCCTGTCCTGTTCATTGAGCTCCCACAGGGTGGTTCTTGTACCAAGAGGGGTTGCCACTGTCACCCTTTGCTCCACCTCTGATGAGTCAGCAAGGTGTTTTTGCTTGGCAGGAGCTCACCTTTTACCCGCACTGGAGGGGGGGGAGCTGGAGCTCTCTTGCTATCTCTCTCTTTCTCTCTGGGCCTTTTTACCCTAATGGTTCTGGCCATGGTTGTGCTGCTTACAGGAAGGGTCCCCGGAGGTGATCATCCACTCTGGAGCCCTATGACTTGACAACTGACATCACCTTTTGCTGTCTGGGAGCAGCATCATTCAGCAATTAACATCAGTGGCAAAACAGACTCAACACTGAATAAAAAATCTCATCTAATTTATTACACACACACACAATGAAAACAGAGTAGGATAATGAGAAGTAAAACTAAACCTTAAAACAACTCCCTCCACTCCTCCCTTCTTCCCAGGCTCAGCTTTATTCATGATTTCTCTCCCTTCCTCCTCGCCAGGTAACACAGAGGTAGATAGGGAATGGGGGTTTTGGTCAGTTCCTCACGAGTTTTCCTTCTTAGCAGAGGGGGATTGCTCAAATTCTTCCCCTGCTCCAGTGTGGTGTCCTCCATGAGCCTCAGGTGGGATCTCTATTCCCAATCATATTCTATGGGCTACAGAGGGACAACCTACTTTACCATAGTCTTCTCCACGGGCTGCAGAGGAATCTCTCCTCCAGCACCTGGAGCACCTCCCTCCCCCCCTTGTTCACTAACCTTGGTGTCTGCAAAGTTTCTCACATCTTATCGCTCCTTTCTCTGGCTGCAAAAAGCATCTGCTCGCGTTTCTCTCTTAAATATATTATCACGTAAGAGCTACAACAGACGCTGATTGGCTCAGACTTGGTCAGTGGCGGGTACATCCTTCAGGCAGCTGGTATTGGCTCTATTAGACCTAGGGGAAGCTTCTAGCAGCTTCTTGCTCATCCTTTGTCACTAATGTTCACCCTTCATCCAGTTGTCCTGGTTCTGGCCAGGCCAGAGTTAACCTCCCCAAGCAGTGAGCACAGGTGAGCTAAGTTAGCCTGTGCTGTTTTCCACACCACCTGACATCAATCCCCATAAAAGGGTCTGGTCCAGGAGGGGTGTTCTGGGGTGCCCTTAGGGCAGTCTGAGTGTGGTTAGGGTGCTGGGTTGGTCCTTGCATCATGCAGTACTCTGTGTTATCATTGGGTGAGTGTAATTTGACAGGGGCTTTTATTTTTCCCCTTTCATGGTGATTTTGTCAGTAAACTGTCCTTATCCAAACCCATGGAGGCTCTGTATGTTTCTCCTCTGGGAGTGAGAGAGTGGTGTGCGGTGCTCAGCCACTGTTTGCGGCTGAACCACCACAGTCCTTTTTGGTGCCCAACATGGGGCCTGAAAGGGTTGGGATAACGGGACATCTGACCCACTTGTGTTAAAAAGCTAAGATAAATGTTTATCATGTTGTTCAAAAAGGTGATGGTAACAAAGATGTTTTCCTGCTGGGTACTGGCAAAGAACGGGGTGGGGCTGCAAAGAAGCAGCTAGAAGCTCTCTGCAGGCCCCAGAAAGTAAACATCAGCCGATTCAAGGCCAGAGTTGCTGCTGACCAAGGCTGAGCTAATCAGCAATGGTCACAGCGCCTCTGTGAATCACATATAGGAGAAAAAAAACCCACAAGCAGCTGCATTTTGCCACTGGAGAAGGGAGTGAGATGATGTAAGGAGCTGTGCAGACACCAAGGCCAGTGAGGAGGGGGGGATGAAGCACTCCAGATGCCGGAGAGAAAGATGCCCCTGCAGCCCGTGGAGAAACCCATGGTGGAGTGGGTGTCCCCCCACAGCCCATGGAAAAGGCTGAGACCCCACCTGCAGCCCATGGAGAGGCCCCACACTGGAGCAGGAGATGCTGTGACCCACGTTGGAGCCAGCACTTGCAGCCTATGGAGAGACAGAGACATGTAGATGAGCAAGGGAGAGATTCGCGCCGGAACAGGTTTGCTGGGGGGAGGCTTGTGACCCCGTGGAGGACTGGGACTGAGAGACATTGTGATTTATGACATAAATGTATGGGAGACAACTTTCTGTTACAGATTGTGGAGGAGCCAAGAAGGGAGGGGTGGGTACTGGATCTTGTTCTAACCAACAAGGATGGGCTCATTAGGGAAGTGAAGGTCGAAGGCAATTTGGGACATAGTGACCATGAGATGGTAGAGTTCAAGATCCTGAGTGGAAGAAGCAAACCAAAAAGTAGGATTGCTACCCTGAACTTTAGAAGAGCAAATTTTGATTTCTTCTGTGACCTAATAGGAGCTATGTCATCGGCTAGGCTGTTAGAAGGTAAGGGGGCCTGTGAGAGCTGGTTAGCATTGAAACAGCGATTCTTTCAAGCCCTGGATTGGTGCATCCCTTTGAGTAAGAAATCAGGAAAGGGTGGCAGGAAAGACCTGTGTGGATGAGCAGAGAGCTCATATGTAAACTCAAAGGTAAGCCAGAGGTCTATGAACTGTGGAAAGAGGGTCGGAGCACTTGGGAAGAATATAGGAATGTTATCGGGGCCTGTAGGGACACGACTAGGAAGGCTAAAGCCCACCTGGAAATGAAACTAGGACATAAAGGATAATAAAAAGGAGATTTATAGGTATGTGAATAGGATGACTAGGGATAATGTGGGTCCCCTGCTGAACGAGACGGATGTGCTGGTAACGGGGAATGCTGAGAAGGTAGAGATACTGAACGCCTTCTTTGCTTCAGTCTTCACTTCAAAGACTCCCCCTTGGGACTCTTGGACTGTGGAAGAAAGTAATAGAGTTTGGGAAATGAAGAGCTTTCCTCTGGTTGAGGTGGGGGTGGTCCAGGACTGTCTCAAAGGGATCAATGCACACAAATCCATGGGCCTGGATGGGATGCATCCACGTGTGCTGAAGGAGCTGGCGGAGGTGATTGCTGGGCCACTCTCTATCATCTTCGACAGGTCTTGGAGAACAGGAGAAGTACCTGAAGACTGGAGGATAGCCAATGTCACTCCGGTCTTCAAAAAGGCCAAGAAGGAGGATCCAAGTAACTACAGGCCAGTCAGTCTCACCTCTGTCCCTGGAAAGGTGATGGAACAGCTTGTTCTGGATGCCATCTCCAAGCAATTGGAAGAAAAGAAGATTATGAGGAGTAGTCAGCATGGATTCACCAAGGGGAAATCAGCTGGGTAGATGGAGGGAGAGCAGTGGATGTCATCTACCTTGACTTCAGCAAGGCTTTCGATACTGTCTCCCATGACATCCTGAGATCAGCTGAGATCACCTCAGCAAAGCTGAGAAAGTATGGGATAGATGACTGGACAGCGAGGTGGGTTGAGAACTGGCTGTCAGGCTGAGCTCAGAGTGTGGGATCAGTGGAGCAGAGTCTGAATGGAGACCTGCTACTAGCAGTGTTCCCCAGGGCTCGGTGTTGGGTCTGGTCTTGTTTAACATCTTCATCGATGACCTTGATGAGGGAATAGCATCTACCCTCAGCAAGTATGTCGATGATACAAAGCTGGGAGGGGTGGCTGACACGCAGGAATACTGTGCTGCCATCCAGTGAGACCTGGAGAGCTGGGCAGTAAGAAACCAAATGAGGTTTAATAAAAGCAAGTGTAGAGTCTTGCACCTGGGAAGGAATAACCGCATGTATCAGTACAGGCTGGGGGATGACCTGTTGGAGAGGAGCTCTGTGGAGAAGGACCTGGGGGTCCTGGTGGACGACAGGTTGGCTATGAGCCAGCAGTGTGCCCTGGTGGCTAAGAGAGCCAATGGGATCCTGGGGCGCATCAAAAGGAGCGTTGCCAGCAGGTCAAAGGAGGTGATCCTCCCCCTCTACTCTGCCCTGGTCAGGCCCCACCTGGAGTATTGTGTCTAGTTCTGGGCTCCCTGATATAAAAAAGACAGGGATCTCCTGGAGAGAGTCCAGAGAAGGGCTACAAAGATGATTAAAGGCCTGGAGCATCTCCCCTACGAGGATACGAGTGAGCTGGGGCTGTTCAGCCTTGAGAAAAGAAGACTAAGAGGGGATCTTATTAATGTTTATAAATATCTTAAGTATGGGGTGCAGGGGGAAATAGCCAGCCTCTTTTCAATGGACTATGGAGACAGGACAAGGGGCAATGGCTTCAGGTTGGAGCACAGGAAGTTCCACACCAACATGTAGAAGAACTTTTTCACAGTAAGGGTGACAGAGCACTGGAATAGGCTGCCCAGGGGGGTTGTAGAGTCTCCTTCTCTCTCCAAGACCCGTCTGGATACCTATCTGTGCGATATGTCCTAAAGAAACTGCTTTGGCAGGGGGTTGGACCCAATGATCTCTCGAGGTCCCTTCCAACCCCTACAGTTCTGTGATTCTGTGACTGCACCCCATAGAAGTGACCCACGCTGGGGTAGCTGGTGAAGAGCTGAAGCCCTGTGGGAAAGGACTCATATTGGAGAAGTTTGTGGAGGACTGTCTCCCGTGGGTGGGACCCCACGGTGCAGCAGGGGAAGGGTGTGAGGAGTGCCCCCCGGCCAAGAAGGAAACCAACTCGTGAGGAACTGACCAAAACACCCATTCCCTGCCCCTCCTCATGCCACAATGGGGGGAAGAAGGGAGTGAAATCATGAGTAAAGTGAAGTCTGCTAAGAAGGGAGTGGTGAGGGGAGATGTTTTAAGATCTGGTTGCACTTCTCATTATCTGACTCTGGTTTCACTGTGTGGTGTGTGTGCAGTGTAGTGTAATAAATGAAATTCATTTATTCTTTGTTGAGTCTGTTTTGCCTGTGACACTAATTGCAGAATGATCTCTCCCTGTCCTTATCTCAACTCCTAAGCCTCTCAATATATATTTTTTCCCCTGTCCAGCTGAAAAGGGTGGGCGTCTGGCTTCTAGCCAGGATGAAGCCACCACAGTGGCATTTCTGTCATTTCCATCTATTTAGCAACACATCTTAACAATCACACTCTATGTCAAAGACCATGATTGCTTCCTCCTCCCCTTTTTCCTTCAGGCTTGTTACAAAAGCCTTTGAGAACTTTGACTACCCCTGGGATATTCAGACCACTATGTATCTGTTGCTCATTCTCCTGAATGTATTTCAAGTCCTAAGTGTTACAAAAAATTGTTTTAAGCATATTTCCGAGAGATCTTCCTTGGGGCTGAAGGGTCATTGGTGGCATGGTGCATGGGATTATATGAGCAAATACCTAGACAAGAAAAACAGATCCATAGGCACTGTGGCTACCCAAACCTCAGAAACTTACACTCTAGCTGAGCCAGAAAGAACCCTTACAACAGGCACTGTAGCTACGCAGACCTCAGAAACTGCAGTTCTTGCAGTTTCTAAACAAGCACTACAGCTACTCAAATCTCAGAGACCAACCCTATAGTTGACTCAGAAAGTAAATCAATACCAATATCAGTCGCCCCTCTACAGAAGAAGAAATACACAAAGAAATCAGTCCACATGGTGAAAGACGATGATAAACAGAGACCATAGCAAGAAACTGAAGAAGAGACAGTAGTGAAAGTGATAAGCTGATCCTTATCCATGAGTGAGTTGAGAGACATGAAAAAAGATTTCAGTCACTTCCAGGGGAGCACATCATCACCTCGCTGCTCTGATGCTGGGACAATGGGGTCAGCAGCCTGGAATTAGAAGACAGGGAGGCCAAGCAGCTGGGATCCCTGTCCAGAGGAGGAGGCACTGACAAGGCAATTGGAAAGAAGTCCCAAGCCCTAAGCCTCAGGAAGTGACTTCTATCAAGTGTAAGGGAAAGGTACCCGTTCATTGAAGATGTTGTGCATCAGCCAGGCAAGTGGACAACCATGGAGTGAGGTATTCAGTATTTGAGGGAGTTACCCACGCGAGAGATGGTTTACTACGATCCTGATGATTTACAGCTGCCCACCGATCCTGATGAAGTCCAGTGTTCCTGACCCACATGGCATAAGTTTGTGTGGAATACACCAGCATCTTATGCCAACTCACTGGCCATAATAGACTGGGGAAAGGAAGAAGCACCAACAGGTGGCTGGCCGACTGTCTATTTGAAGAAAGTCTTTCTTCCTCCCTCGTCTCAGCTGTAGAGAAACTGTCCCAGAACGTCCAGCAACTTCAAGAAAATTTTTCCTACTGCCCACCTGTGAGGACCATGATTTCAGCTATCAGAAGTAGGCATTCCTGTGTTCCAGAAAGAGCTTATAAAAAGCACACACCATGAGGCATCCTGTGGTTCTATCTGCGCAACCATGGCAAAGACATGAGGAGGTAGGATGGGAAACCCACCTCAGTCCTCCAAGCCCAAGTGAATGAGCTGCAAGGTAAAACAGTTATAAAAACAGATTTCTCCAGGAAGAATGCTGTGCCAGTTTCCAGTAGACAGCCCACCAGACTGTGTGATTGTAATTTTGCCTATGATCCTCTTGAAAGGATGTCTAATCTGTTTTGCAAGAAGTAAACGGCAAATAGGATGAGCAAGATTAGAGGGGCCCTGCCTCCAGACAGGTGGACGAAAAGGGATAATCGGATTTAATAGACTGTGTGCATCCAATGGTCTGGCACATCAGATCCAGAGAAGTAACAAGCTTTAGTAGACACTGGTGCCCAGTGTACCCTAATGCCATCAAATCATGAAGGGACGGAACCCGTCTACATTTCCAGAGTGACAGGGGGATCCCAACAGTGTACTCTGCTAGAGGATGAAGTGAGCATAACTGGGAAGGACTGGGAAAAACACCCCACTTTGACTGGCCCAGAGGCTCTGCGCATCTTGGGTACAGATTATCTCCATAGAGGGTATTTTAAAGACCCAAAAGGGTACCGGTGGGCTTTTAGAATAACTGCCTTGGAGACAGAAGAAACTGAACAACTATCTCTTCTGCCCAGACTGTGAGAAGACCCTTCTAATGTGGGGTTGCTGAAGGTCGAAGAATAACAGGTGCCAATTGCTACCACGACAGTGCATAGAGAACAATACCACACCAAATGAGACTCCCTGATCCCCACCCAGAAGATGATTCATCAACTGGAGAGTCAGGGAATGATCAACAGAACCCACTCACCTTATAACATTTCAATATGGCCAGTGCGGAAGTCCAATGGAGACTGGAGGCTGACAGGGGTCTATCGTGGCCTGAATGAAGTCACACCGCCCATGAGTGCTGCAGTGCCAGACATGCTAGAACTCCAGTATGAACTAGAGTCAAACCTAGCAAAGTGGTATGCCACAATCGACATTGCAAATGCTTTCTTTTCGATTCCTTTGGCAGCAGAGTGCAGGCCACAGTTTGCTTTCACTTGGGCGGGAATCCAGTACACCTGGAATTGACTGCCCCAGGGATGGAAACACAGCCCCACCATCTGCCATGGACTGATCCAGACTGCATTAGAACAGGGTGAAGCCCCAGAGCACCTGCAGAATATTGATGACATCATTGTATGGGGCAACACAGCAGAAGAAGTTTTTGAGAAAGGAGAGAGAATAATCCAAATTCTGCTAATAGCTTGTTTTTCCATAAAACAAAGTAAGGTCAAGGGATCTGCTCAGGAAATCCAGTTTTTAGGAATAAAATGGTAGGATGGGTGTCATCAGATCCCAATGGATGTTATCAATAAAATAGTAGCTATGTCTCCACCGACCAACAAAGACACAAGCTTTTTTAGGCATTGTAGGTTTCTGTCGAATGCATATCCCAAACTACAGTCTCATTGTGAGCCCTCTCTACCATGTAACCCAGAAGAATGATTTCCAATGGGGTCCTGAGCAGCGACAAGGCTTTGAACAGACCAAACAGGAAACAGTCCACGCAGTAGCCCTTGGGCCTGTCCAGACAGGACCAGATATTAAAAATGTGTTCTACACCGCAGCAGGGGAGAATGGCCCTACCTGGTTTCTCTGCAAGAAAGCACCAGGGAAAACGCGAGGCTGACTGCTTAGGTTTTGGAGTCGGGGCTACAGAGGATCCAAGGCCTGTTACAATCCAACAGAAAAGGAAATGCTGCCAGCATATGAAGGGGTTTGAGCCACTTCAGAAGTGATTGGAACTGAAGCCCAGCTCCTCCTGGCACCCTGGCTGCCAGTGCTGGGGTGGATATTCAAAGGGAAGGCCCCTTCTACGCACCATGCCACTGATGCTATGTGGAGCAGGTAGGTCACACTTATCACACAGCGATCTCAAATAGGAAATCCCAACCGCCAAGGAATCCTGTAAGTATTCACAGACTGGCCAGAAGGCAAAGATTTTGGAATATCACTAGAGGAGATGACACATGCTGAATAGACCCCACTCTATAGTAAACTACCAGAAAATGGAAAAAATACGCCCTGTTCACCGATGGGTCTTGTCACATTGTTGTTAAACATCAGAAGTGGAAAGCTGCTGTATGGAGTCCTATATGACAAGTTGCAGAAGCTGCCGAAGGAGAAGACGAATCCAGACAGTTTGCAGAGGTAAAAGCCATCCAGCTGGCTTTAAACTGAGAAAAGTAGCCAAAACTGTACCTCTATACTGACTCATGCTGCCAATGCCCTGTGGGGGTGGTTGCAGCAATAGAAATAAAGCAACTGGCAGCACGGAGGCAAACCCATCTGGGCTGCTCCATTGTGGCAAAATATTTCTGCCCAGCTAGAGAACATAACTGTAAAAGTACATCATGTAGATGCCCACGTACCTAAGAGTCGAGCCACTGAAGAACATCGTAACAACCAGCCAGTCAATCAGGCTGCTAAGATTGAAGTGGCTGAAGTAGACCATGGTTGGCAACCTAAGGGTGAATTATTTATAGCTCACTGGGCCCATGACACCTCAGGCCATCAAGGAAGAGATGCAACATAGAGATGGGCTCATGATCGAGGGGTGGATTTGATCATGGACACTATCTCACAGGTCATCCATGAATATGAAACATGTGCCTTAATCACAGAATCACAGAATCGTAGGGGTTGGAAGGGACCTCGAGAGATCATCGGGTCCAACCCCCCTGCCAAAGCAGGCTCCCTAGCTCATATTGCACAGATAGGCGTCCAGACGAGTCTTGAATATCTCCAGAGAAGGAGACTCCACCACCTCCCTGGGCAGCCTATTCCAGTGCTCTGTCACCCTCACTGTGTAAAAGTTCTTCCGCATGTTGGTGCGGAACTTCCTGTGCTCCAATTTGCAGCCATTGCCCCTTGTCCTATCCCCACAGACCACTGAAAAGGGGCTGGCCAATTCCCCCTGCATCCCATACTTAAGATATCTATAAACATTAATTAGGTCCCCCCTTAGTCTTCTTTTCCCCAGACTGAGCAGTCCCAGCTCACTCAGCCTTTCCTCATAGGGGAGATGTTCCAGGCCCTTAATCATCTTCGTAGCCCTTGTCTGGACTCTCTCAAGGAGGTCCCTGTCTTTTTTATACCAGGGAGCCCAGAACTGGACACAATACTCCAGGTGGGGCCTGACCAGGGCAGAGTAGAGGGGGAGGATCACCTCCTTAGACCTGCTGGCCACACTCTTCCTGATGCATCCCAGGATCCCATTGGCTCTCTTAGCCACCAGGGCACACTGCTGGCTCATAGCCAACCTGTCATCAACCAGGACCCCCAGGTCCTTCTCCACAGAGCTCCTCTCCAACAGGTCATCCCCCAGCCTGTACTGATACAGACGGTTATTCCTCCCCAGGTGCAAGACTTTACACTTGCTTTTGTTGAATTTCATTAGGTTTCTCCCTGCCCAGCTTTCCAGCCTGTCCAGGTCTCGCTGGATGGCAGCGCAGTGTTCCTGCGTGTCAGCCACCCCTCCCAGCTTTGTATCATCAGAGTACTTGCTGCTATTCCCTCATCAAGGTCGTCAATGAAAATATTAAACAGGACTGGACCCAACACCGAGCCCTGGGGAACACGGCTAGTCACAGGCCTCCATTCAGATTCTGCTCCACTGATAAAGCAAGCCAAGCAGTTAAAACCTCTGTGGTATGGAGGATGATGGATGAAATACAAATATGGAGAAGTTTGGCAGATAGATTACATAACTCTCCCACAGACATGCCAAGGCAAGCAGGATGTGCTCACACTAGTAGAAGCAACCACCGCCTGGCTAGAAACTTATCCTGTGCCCCATGCCACCACCTGGAACACCATCCTGGGTCTTGAGAATCAAGTCCTCTGGTGACATGGCACTCCAGAAGGAATCGAGTCGTACAATGGAACTCATTTGCGGAATAATCTTATAGACACCTGGGCCAAAGAACACGGCATTGCATGGGTATATCATATGCCCTACCATGCACCAGCCTCTGGGAAAACTGAGAGATAAAATGGACTATTAAAAACTATGCTAAAAGCAATGGGTGGTGGAACCCAAAAAAAATTGGAATATGCATTTAGCCAAAAGCATATAGCTAGATAATTCCAGGGGGTCTATTAATCAAGCTGGCCCTGCCCAATCCAAACTCCTACAGACTGTAGCAGGGGATAAAGTCCCTGTAGTGGGCATGACAAACCTGTTGGGTAAGACAGTCTGGGTTATTCTTGCTTCAGGCAAAGGCAAACCCATTCGTGGGATTGCTTTTGCCCAGGGACCTGGGTACACTTGGTGGGTGATGCGAAAGGATGGGTAGTCCAGTGTGTACCCCAAGGGGTTTTAATTCTAGATCACAGAATCATAGAATCGTAGAATCATAGAATCATAGAATGGCATGGGTTGGAAGGGACCCCAAGGATCATAGATCTCCAAACCCCCTGCCACAGGCAGGGCCACCAATCTCCAGGTCTCGATCTACACAAGTTTGCCCAGAGCCCCATCCAAGCTGGCCTCGAACACTTCCAGGGACGGGGCGTCCACCACCTCTCTGGGCAGCCTGTTCCAGCACCTCACCACTCTCTCTGTAAAAAACTTCCCCCAATATCTAATCTAAACCTTCCCTCCTTTAGCTTCAATCTATTCCCCCTTGTCCTGCCATTGTCTAGCCTTTTAAAAAGTTGAATCTCCTCCAGATTATATGCTCCCTTCAGGTATTGGAAGGCTGCAATGAGGTACACCCGCAGCCTTCTCTTCTCCAGGCTGAACAAGCCTGGCTCCCCCAGCATCTCTTCGTAGGGGAGGTGCTCCAGCCCTCTAATCCTCTTCGTGGCTTCTCTGAACCCTCTCCAACAGTTCCACATCCTTCTTGTAGTGGGGGCCCCAGATCTGGACACAGTACTCCAGATGGGGCCTCACGAGGGCAGAGTAGAGAGGGACAATCACCTCCCTGTCCCTGCTGGCCACCCCTCTTCTGATGGAGCCCAGGATACCATTGGCCTTGCGAGCTGCAAGAGCACACTGCTGGCTCATGTTAAGTTTCTCATCCACCAGAATCCCCAAGTCCTTCACAGCAGGGCTACTCTCAAGAAGCTCTTCTCCCAGTCTGTATCTATGTCTGCGATTCTTCCGGCCCAAGTGCAACACCTGACACTTTGCAGTGTTGAACCTCATTAGGTTCACCCGGGCCCACCTTTCCAGCCTGTCAAGATCCCTCTGGATGGCTTCCTTTCCTTCTAGGGTGTCGACCACACCACTCAGCTTGGTGTCATCCGCAAACTTGCTGAGGGTGCACTCAATTCCATCATCGATGTCATTGATAAAGATGTTAAAGAGAACCGGTCCCAAGACAGACCCCTGGGGGACATCGCTTGTCACTGGCCTCCACCTGGACATAGACCCATTGACCACCACCCTTTGTCTACGTTCTGTCAACCAGTTTCTTATCCACTGGATGGTCCACCCATCAAATCCACATCTCTCCAATTTAGAGATAAGGATGTGGTGGGGGACTGTGTCAAAGGCCTTGCACAAGTCCAGGTAGATGACATTGGTTGCCTTCCCTTTATCTACCGATGCTGTCACTCCATCATAGAAGGTCACCAGATTGGTAGGGCATGACCTTCCCTTGGTGAAGCCGTGCTGGTTGTCCCGGATCACATGCTCCTCCCTCATGTGCTCCAACATGTCATCCAGGAGGATCTGTTCCATGATCTTCCCAGGCACAGAGGTGAGGCTCACCGGCCTGTAATTCCCTGGGTCTTCCTTGCTCCCTTTCTTATAAATGGGAGTGATGTGACCTTTTTTCCAGTCCCCAGGGACCTCTCCTGACAGCCACGACTTTTCAAATATGATGGAGAGCGGCTCGGCAACCACATCAGCCAGCTCCTTCAGGACCCTGGGATGCATGTCATCCAGCCCCATAGACTTGTAGACATTTAGTCTCATGAGGCGGTCACGGACTTGCTCTGCTCTTACAGTGGGGGGGGATTTACTCCCCCAGTTCCCACCTAGAGGTCCAGGGATGCAAGGTTCTGGGATTTGTGAATTATGAGAATCCTGGCTGCCAGAGAAGCCCGAGTCAAAGAACTCATTCAGTACCTCAGCCTCCTCCACATCAGTTGCAGTCAATTCTCCTTTCTCATTTACCAAGGGGGGTACGTTCTCTTTGGCCTGTCTCTTCTGCCCAACGTACCTGTAAAATCCCTTCTTGTTGTTTTTAACATCCCTCGCCAAGTTCAGTTCCATCTGCGCCTTGGCTTTCCTGATCCCGTCTCTGCAAGTCCAAACAGCATCCCTCTATTCTTTCCAGGCAACACACCCTTGTTTCCAGAGCTTGTACTTGCCTTTCTTTTCCCTCAGTTTTGCCAGCAGGTCCTTGCCTAGCCATGCTGGCCTCCTGCCCCTCCTGCCCACTTTCTTATTCAGAGGGACAGAGAGCCCTTGAGCTCTCAGAGTAGAGCCAACTTTCCTCAACATTTCTGTCTCTAAGGACCACCTCCCAGGAGATCTTGGCCAACAGGTCCTTAAACAGCCTAAAGTTTGCTCTCCTAAAGTTCAGTGTCCTGATCCCACTCTTTGCCAGGCCCATATTCCTTGAGATCACAAACTCAACCAGGGCATGGTCACTGCAGCCCAAGCTGTCTCCAACCTTAACACCTTTAATGATCCCCCCACATTGGTGAGCACCAGGTCCACAATGCATCAGCTCTGGTCGGTCTGTCCAATACCTGAACCAGAAACTCCATGAGTCTCCTGGACCTCTTGCAGCTCGCTGTGTGGTTTTCCCAGCAGATGTCCGGGTGGTTAAAGTCTCCCATCAGGATGAGTGCCTGTGACTGCGGTGCCTCCTGCAGCTGAAGGAGGAAAGCCTCATCATTAGTCTCACTTTGATCAGGTGGCCTGTAGTAGACCCCTATCACCAGCTGTTCTTTATTAGCCCCATCCCTAATTCTGACCCACAGGCTCTCAACCTGCTCCTGGCCACTTCTCAGAGCGAGCTCCTCACAGTCTATCCACTTTTTAACATAGAGGGCAACTCCCCCACCCTTCCTACCTAGCCTATCCCTTCTAAAAAGGGGATACCCTTCTACAGGGGTATTCCAGCTGTGGGAATCATCCCACCATGTTTCCATGATGGCTGCTAAATTGTTGGTGTATAATAAAATCAGTCCATGGCAGATGCTATAAATAATAGATAAATGATGCTATAAACCTCAAAAATCAATAGAAAAAGTACGATCCGGGCATGATGTAGATGGTGTGGAAAAGGGGGTGGATAATGTCCTGTTCTGGCCAGGCCAGAGTTCACCTCCCCAAGCAGTCAGCACAGGTGAGCTGAGTTAGCCTGGGCTGTTTTCCACACCACCTGATATCACTTCCCCATAAAAGGGGCTGGTTGAGGAGGGGTGCTCTGGGGTGCTTCCAGGGTAGTCTGAGTGTTGCTGGGTTGGGCCTCCTCTTGTGCAGCACTCTGTTGTGTCAATAAGGTACTCTGTGTTATCACTGGGTGAGTGAAATTTGCTGTGGGGTGTTACTGTTCCCCTTTCACGGTGATTTTGTCAGTAAACTGTCCTTATCCCAACCCATGGAGGCTCCATCTGTTTCTCTTCTGGGAGTGAGCAAGTGGCGTGTGGTTCTCAGACGCTGTTTGGGGTTGGACCACCACGCTAGTAAAGGTTGGAGATTGTCCTTGGCCCTCCTTTTGCTGTTGATGTATTTGTAGAAAGATTTTTTTATTATCTTTTACAGAATTGGCTAATCTGAGTTCTAGTTGAGCTTTAGTCCTTCTGATTTTCTCTCTACATGAACTTACTTCATCCCTGTAGTCCTCCCAAGATGCTTGCCCCTTCTTCCAAAGCTCATAGGCTTTCCTCTTTTTTCTGATGTCCACCCAGATCTCTCCGCTCAGCCAAACTCATTTTCTCCCTCACTGGCTCTGTTTTTGGTACACGGTGACAGCCTGTTCTTGTGCCACAAGAATTTCCTTCTTGAAGAGTGTCCAGCCCTCCTGGGCTCCTTTGCCTTTAAGAACTGTCTCCCATGGAACTTTATCAACCAGCCTTCTGAACAGTCCAAAGTTTGCCCTACAGAAACCCAAGGTGGCTGTTCTATTGACCACCCCCCACACACACACTTCTCCTAGAACTGAGAATTCTATCATCTCGTCATGACTATGCCCCAGGTGTCCTCCAACAGACACATCTCCCACAAGTCCTTCTCTGTTCATAAACAATAGGTCCAGCGGGGCACCTTTCCTAGTCAGCTCACTCACCAGTTGTGTCAGGAAGTTGTCTTCCACACACTCCAGGAACCTCCTAGCCTGTTTCCTCTCTGCTGTATTATACTTCCAGCAGACATCCGGTAAGTTGAAGTCTCCCACAAGGGCTAGTAATCGTGAGACTTCTCCCAGTTGTTTGTAAAATAACTCATCAGCCTCTTCCTCCTGGCTGGGTGGTCTATAGCAGACTCCCACCACAATATCTGCCTTATTGCATGCTCCTCTGATTTTTACCTGTGGCATGGGGCTTGAAAGACAAAGCCTCAAGCATTGCTAGGTTAATAGATGAGGATGTGATGGAACCTTTAGGCCATAAACCATGGCATGTGGCAAGACTGTAATAAACAAAGTTCCAGGCCCCCCGCCGAGACAGGCTCCAGAAGAAGCCTGTCCTCGAGATAACGTATGCCTGCTGTCTGGGGAGGTCTTAGAAGTTGTGTTCTCATGATAAGATAAGGTTGCTGGTGTGACAGTAGACCGCTGACCAATCAGATGCAGGCCCATGAGCAGTGTACGTACAAAAGGACCAATCTGCTTAAAGCACGCAGTCTTCTGAGCATATTTAAAGGAATGACTGTATACAATAAAATGACTTTTGCTTGCATCAACCTGTGTCCCATCTCTCCGTCACAGCATTTACCCATAGACACTCAACCCTATCATCACGGTCATCAAGCTCAAGGCTCTCAAAACACTCTAACATAGAAGGCTACCCCACATCCTCTCCTTGCTTACCTTCCTGCCTAAAGAGTTTGTAACCGGCCATAGCAGCACCCCAGTTATGTGAGTCATCCCACCATGTTTCCGAGATGGCGATTATGTCATAGTCTCCTTGTCTTACAATAACTTCCAGTTCCTTTTGTTTGTTGCTGTGTGCATGGGTATATCACAGAATCAGAATCACAGAATCACAAGGTTGGAAAAGACCTTTGAAGATCATCGAGTCCAACCATTCTCATCCCAAACTAAACCATATCCCTAAGTACTTCATCTACCCTTTTTTTGAACACATCCAGGGAAGGTGACTCAACCACCTCCCTGGGCAGCCTGTTCCAGGTCCTGACAACTCTTTCAGTAAAATTTTTTTTCTAATACCTAATCTGAACCTGCCCTGGCAAAGCTTCTTGCCATTTCCCCTTGTCCTATCTCCTGTTACCTGGCTGAAGAGACCATTGCCCACCTCTCTACAACCTCCCTTCACGTACTTGTAAGCAGTGATAAGGTCTCCCCTCAGCCTCCTCTTCTCCAGGCTAAACATCCCCATCTACCTCAGCCGCTCCTCATAGGATTTGCCCTCCAGCCCCTTCACCAGCCTGGTTGCCCTTCTCTGGACGCGCTCGAGGACCTCGATGTCCTTCTTGTGGTGAGGAGCCCAGAACTGGACACAGTACTCGAGGTGCGGCCTCACCAATGCCGAGTACAGGGGCACAATCACCTCCCTAGACCTACTGGCCACACTGTTTTGGATACAAGCCAAGATGCCATTGGCTTTCCTGGCCGCCTGGGCACACTGCTGACTCATATTCAGTCTGCAGTCAACCAACACCCCCAGGTCCTTCTCTGCCTGACATCTCTCCAGCCAGTCTCCCCCAAGCCTGTAGCGCTGCATGGGGTTATTATGTCCCATGTGCAGCACTCTACACTTGGCCTTGTTAAACTTCATCCCATTGGTCTCAGCCCATCGGTCCAGTCTGTTCAGATACCTCTGAAGAGCCTCCCTACCCTCAGGCAGATCAACACTTCCTCCCAGTTTAGTCTGCAAACTTTCTGAGGGAGCATTCAATCCCTTCATCGAGGTCATTGATAAAGATGTTGAACAAGACTGGACCCAGGACTGAGCCCTGGGGGACGCCACTCGTGACTGGCCTCCAGCTGGATTTTGTTCCATTTACCACCACCCTTTGGGCCTGGCCATCCAGCCAGTTTTTAACCCAGCTGAGGGTCCACCTGTCCAGGCCAGTGGCAACCAGTTTCTCAGTCAGAATGCTGTGAGAAACCGTGTCAAAGGCTTTACCAAAGTCCAGGTAGACCACATCCACAGCCTTTCCCTCGTCCATTAAGCGGGTCACCTTGTCATAGAAGGTGATCAGGTTGGTTTGACAGGATCTACCTTTTGTAAACCCATGTTGACTAGGCCTGATCCCCTGGCCATCATGCATGTGCTGCATGATAGCTCCCAAGATGACCCTCTCCATGATCTTCCCCGGGACTGAGGTCAGACGGACAGGCCTGTAGTTCCCTGGATCCTCCTTCCAGCCCTTCTTATATATGGGTGTAACATCTGCCAGCCTCCAGTCGAGTGGAACTTCCCCAGTGTGCCAGGATTGCTGATAGATGATGGAAAGGGGTGTGGCTAGCACATCAACCAGCTCTCTCAGTACCCTTCAGGTGGATCCCATCTGGCCCCATTGATTTGTAGGTGTCTAACTGGCCAAGTAGGTCGCTAATCATTTCCTCCTGAACCATGGGAGTTTTGTTCTGCTTCCCCTCCCTGACAGCCAGTTCCTGTGGATGAGTACTCAGGGGATGACCAATTTTACTATTAAAGACCGAGGTAAAGAAGGAATTAAGGACCTCAGCCTTGTCCTCATCCCTTGTCACTAATGTGCCATCAGCGTCCAATAAGGGCTGGAGATTCTCCTTGACCCTCCTTTTACTGTTAATATACCTATAGAAGGACTTTTTATTATCTTTTACAGAACTGGCCAGTCTGAGTTCCAGATCAGCTTTAGCCCTTCTGACTTTCTCCCTACATGATCTCACTATATTCCTATAGTCATCCCAAGACACCTGCCCCTTCTTCCAAAGCTCATATTTTTCCTTCTTTTTCTGAATATCTTCCCGGATCTCTCTACTCAGCCAAGCTGGCTTTCTTCCTCGCCAACTCCTCTTCCGACAGACTGGGACAACCTGTTCTTGTGCCACCAAGTTTTTCTTCTTGAGGAGCAACCAACCCTCTTGGGCTCCTTTGCCCTCAAGGGCTGCCTCCCATGGAATCTTATCAAGCAGCTTTCTGAACAGTCCAAAGTCAGCCCTATGAAAGTCTAAGGTGGCTGTTTTGCTGTCTCCCTTCCTTACTTCTCCCAGTACTAAGAATTCTATCAGCTCATGATCACTATGCCCCAGGTGTCCTCCAACCTTCACATCCCCCATTAGGCCTTCTCTGTTTACAAACCTGGCACTTTCCCTGGTTGGTTCACTCACCAGTTGGGTCAGGAAGTTGTCTTCCAAACACTCCAGGAACCTGCTAGAGTGTTTCATCCCTGCTGTATTGTACCTCCAGGAGACATCTGGTAAGTTGAAGTCCCCAATAAGGACAAGGGCTGGTGATCGCGAGACTTCTCCCAGTTGTTTAAAAAACAACTCATCAGCTTCCTCCTCCTGGTCAGGTGGTCTATAGTAGACTCCCATCACTATATCTCCCTGATTTTGTGCTCCTCTGATTTTTACCCAGAGACGCTCAACCCTGTTATCACCATACTCCAGCTCTAGGCTGTCAAAGCATTCTCTGACATACAGGGCTACCCCACCTCCTCTCCTACCCAGCCTATCATGCCGGTATAGTTTGTAACCAGCCACAGCAGCACTCCAGTCATGTGAATTATCTCACCATATTTTGGTAGTGGGTCTGGTCTGCACATCGGGCCTTCTGTTCCCTTCAGAAGGGAGTCCCCTACGACAATGACCCATCTTTTCTTCTTATCAGAGGCTGTTTTGATGCTTGGCTTAGGGTGTCCTAATCTAGGGAACATTTCTAGGCTGTGAGACCCATCATCTTTGTTAAGGTTTGGTTCCACTTGCAGTGCTTCATATCTATTGTGCAAGGGAACCTGGGAGGTTGAGGTTAATGCAGGGGCAACACGCCTTCTGTGCTGAGCAGGAACCTGCTGCCATTCCCTTCCATCGCTTAAATACCTCTCCTCAGCTAAACAGAGAGAGGATTGGGAGTCCTTAGTCATGCTAGCCATGAATGCTTGTTGAGCCTGAAAGAGGGAGCATAGGGTATTATTCAGTGGTCGATCTCCCTCTCACACTCTGATGGCCTGCTCAATTCCTCCTTGAGTTCTGCCACTGAGCGGAGGAGTTCCTCCACCTGAGAACAACTCCCACAAGTGAATTCCCTACTGGTGGCCAGTATCAGTGTAAGAGGCAGACACACCCTGCAGCCCAGCATCTGGGTGGCGGCATGTACTCTCCGGGGCTCTATCTGGGAGGCTGCATCAGTCATGGCTGATACTGAGCTAGGAGCAGCCTTAGCTTTCTGCTGAGTGGCCACCATGGTCCTTGAGTCCTACCAGCAGATTTCCAATGCCCTCTCTATACCCTCTCTGCTCACCCTGCCTGCGTGAACTGCCACACAAAATGATGTGCACCGCTTTTCTGATGTGCCCTGCACCTTTTTACCCACTCAGTATCGCTCGCACTCCCTAGAGCTGTTTAAATCTCCCACAGTTTCTCCAAACATGCTCCCTGCCCTGTCTGATTGGCTGGGTGAGCTTCCGGGTTTTCACCACGGTTCTGTTTGGCTGCACAGGATGCCCTGATCTTGGGAACCCTCCTTCACAGCAGAATGATTAGGTATGTGTACTAATATACATAGGAGACATATACATAATACATATACAGTAGAATCACAGAATGTTAGGAGGTGGAAGGGACCTCAAAAGATCATCTAGTACAACCCCTCTGCCAGGGCAGGATCACCTAGAACAATATTCCCACTGTGGTCTTACCAGGGCAGAGTAGAGGGAGAGAAGGACCTCTCTTGACCTACTAACCACACCCCTTCTAATAGACCCCAGGATGCCATTGGTCCATGAGGTCGACTGCTCTGAGCCGGTGCAGCCAGAACAGCAGTGACAGATCTTGAGGTACAGGGGGTTTTCAGGTGGTTGCCTTGCCAGGGGAGCCCCGTGAAAGCGGAGGGACCTGGCAGCACGCGGTAGCTCTCTCAGGAGAGAGGCTGACGGGGTGTAGGCATTGCCAGGGTAATGGCGTCCACAGCACCGCCCTTCGCCTTGAAAAAGCCTCAGGGAGGACAGTGACACCTCATGCAGAGAGGGGAGGTCAGCACGTGCGCACTGCTGACCCTGTAGCTCGCGTGGCCGGGCGGGTAGGTTCTGTCTCTCATCACCCAGGGGGACTGTCTCACCTACTGACCACAGATTACTATGCCCTCCACCAGACAGAGGGCTCACCCCATAAAGAACGTGGTGATTCAGACCGAGGACCTGCCTAGGAGTGTGACTGTGCAAGTTTCTGGCTGCAGGGAGCGCCTGAGCCTGCTCCTGCAGGCGGTTGGTAGCAGCAATTCAACCTGTGTGAGGTGTGAGCAGGTGGAAGATCTGCTTAGCATGGGGGCAGAGCTCAAGGAAGAGGTGGAGAGACTGAGAAGCATTAGGGAGTGAGAGAGGGAGATTGATTGGTGGAGTAACTCCCTGGCATGCCAGAGGGAAAATCAACAGGGAGATTTTCCACCAAAAATGGTGGACCCCAAGCCCTATCAGGCAGAATGGGGAGAAGTGGGAGACCAGAAAGAGAGGGTTGGAAGATAGTCTCGGCTTGGTGCCGTGGGAAAACCTCCTCCCTGCCTACCTTGGTTCCCCAGGTCGCCTTAAGCAATAGGTTTGAGGTGCTGGGAGTTGAAGAGGAGGCAAATAGGAAGGTGGAGGACAATCCCCCTAAGAGGAGGCCAAGAGTGAGGAAGTCAACTCCATGCCTCAAGACTGCCTCCACCAGGAAAGACAGAAAGGTGATTTTGGTTGGGGATTCCCTTCTCATGGGAACAGAGGGCCCCATATGCAGACCAGACCCTACCCATAGGGAAGTGTGATGCCTCCCTGGGGCATGGATCAAGGACATAACTAGAAAACTCCCAGATCTGGTTCACCTCTCTGATTACTACCCATTGCTCATTGTTCAGGCAGGCAGTGATGAAATCTCTCAGAGAAGCCTGAGAAGTATCAAAAGAGACTTCAGGGGTTTAGGGAAGCTGATTGAGGGAGGGTGTTTTCTTCTATCCCATTTGGGGCAACGAAGAACAGGAAGTGGGCTAAGAAAGTAGAGGTGTTGAATAGGTGGCTGAGGGGCTGGTGCTGCCTCAGGAACTTTGGGTTTTTTGATCATGGGGCTGTTTACTCAGCACCTGGCCTGATGGCTGTGGATGGGTGT
Source organism: Porphyrio hochstetteri (assembly GCA_020800305.1). Lineage (NCBI taxonomy): Eukaryota > Metazoa > Chordata > Aves > Gruiformes > Rallidae > Porphyrio > Porphyrio hochstetteri. The sequence goes on from CM036937.1 coordinate 3,605,247, forward strand.
CACCTGTCTCTAAGAGGGAAAAGAATCCTAGCTCAAGAGCTGGCAAGCCTCATTGACAGGGCTTTAAACTAGGTAGGAAGGGCATATAATGAGGCTTGCTAGGGTGGAGCAAGTACTCCCTAGTTTTATACTAGATTTGAAGGGGGAAGAGGGTAGAATTCAACCAGATAGAGAAGGGCTTGGGGATGTTTTCATTCTAGGAGATTGTGGGGAAATCACAGAATCACAGAATCACAGAATTGTAGGGGTTGGAAGGGACCTCGAGAGATCATCGGGTCCAACCCCCCTGCCAAAGCAGGCTCCCTAGCTCATATTGCTCAGATAGGCGTCCAGGCGGGTCTTGAATATCTCCAGTGAAGGAGACTCCACCACCTCCCTGGGCAGCCTATTCCAGTGCTCAGTCACCCTCACTGTGAAAAAGTTCTTCCGCATGTTGGTGCGGAACTTCCTATGCTCCAACTTGCAGCCATTGCCCCTTGTCCTATCCCCACAGACCACTGAAAAGGGGCTGGCCGATTCCCCCTGCATCCCCTGCTTCAGATAATTATAAACTTTGATTAGGTCCCCCCTTAGTCTTCTCTTCTCAAGGCTGAACAGTCCCAGCTTACTCAGCCTTTCCTCATAGGGGAGATGCTCTAGGCCCTTAATCATCTTCGTAGCCCTTCTTTGGACTCTTTCCAGGAGATCCCTGTCCTTTTTATACCAAGGAGCCCAGAACTGGACACAATACTCCAGGTGGGGCCTGACCAGGGCAGAGTAGAGAGGGAGGATCACCTCCTTTGACCTGCTGGCTACACTCCTCCTGATGCATCCCAGGATCCCATTGGCTCTCTTGGCCACCGAGGCACACTGCTGGCTCATGGCCAACCTGTCATCTACCAGGACCCCCAGGTCCTTCTCCACTGAGCTCTTCTCCAGCAGGTCATCCCCCAGCCTGTACTGATACAAACAGTTGTTCCTTCCCAGGTACAAGACTTTACACTTGCTTTTGTTGAACTTCATCTGGTTTCTCACTGCCCAGCTCTCCAGCCTGTCCAGGTCTCTCTGGATGGCAGCGCAGTGCTCCTGCGTGTCAGCCACTCCTCCCAGCTTTGTATCATCGGCGTACTTGCTGAGGGTGGATGTTATTCCCTCATCAAGATCGTCAATGAAGATATTAAACAGGACTGGACCCAACACTGAGCCCTGGGGAACACCGCTGGTAACAGGCCTCCAGTCAGATTCTACTCCACGAATCACAACCCTCTGGGTTCGGTCCGACAGCCAATTCTCAACCCACCTCACTGTCCACTCATCTATCCCATGCTTTCTCAGCTTTGCTATCAGGATGTCATGGGAGACAGTATCAAAGGCCTTGCTGAAGTCAAGGTAGATGACATCCACTGCTCTCCCTCCATCTACCCAGCCTGTCATGAGATCGTAGAAGGCTATGAGGTTGGTCGAGCACGATTTCCCCTTAGTGAATCCATGCTGACTACTCCTCATGACCTTCTTCTCTTCCAGTTGCTTGGAGATGGCATCCAGAACAAGCTGTTCCATTAGCTTTCCAGGGGCAGAGGTGAGGCTGACTGGCCTATAGTTACTAGGTTCCTCCTTCTTGCCCTTTTTAAAGACTGGAGTGACATTGGCTATCCTCCAGTCTTCAGGCACTTCTCCTGTCCTCCAAGACCTGTCGAAGATGATAGAGAGCGGCTCAGCAATCACCTCCGCCAGCTCCCTCAGCACACGTGGATGTAACCCATCTGGGCCCATGGATTTGTGTGCATTAATCCCTTTGAGCCGCTCCTGGACCTCCCCTACTTGAACCAGAGGGAAATTCTTCATTTCCCAATCAGTCCTACTCTCATCCAGTGTCTGTGGGTCCCGGGGGGCCTTTGAAGTGAAGACCGAAGCAAAGGCGGCATTCAATATCTCCACTTTCTCAGCATCCCCCGTAACCAGGACACCCTCCTTATTCAGCAAGGGACCTACATTATCCCTGGACATCCTCTTACTGTTCACGTATCTAAAAAACCCCTTTTTATTATCCTTTATGTCCCTTGCCAGCTTAATTTCCAAGAGGGCTTTAGCCTTCCTAGTTGCATCCCTACAGGCCCTGACCACATTCCTGTATTCTTCCCAGGTGCTCAGACCCTTTTTCCACGATTCATAGATCTTCTGCTTCTCTTTGAGTTTGCTCAATAGCTCCCTGTTCATCCATGCAGGTCTTCTGCCTCTCTTTCCCCATTTCCTCCTCAAAGGGATGCATCGTTCCTGTGCTTGGAAGAAGTGCTGTTTGAATGCTAGCCAGCTCTCGCAGGCTCCCATTCCTTCAAACAGCGTAGCCCACGGGATAGCCCCCATTAAGTCGCGGAGGAGATCAAAGTTAGCTCTACCAAAATTCCTTTAAAGTGTCCCATAGGAACTTCTGGGGACTCCTCAGAGGAGGTAGTATTGCTGACCCCCCTTCTGGAACCTTCTAATGTCCCTCTAGGAAGCAGTGGGAGAAAACTTCAGATTCCTCCCAGAGGTTTGAGGGAGGGCTCCTCAAAAAAGGTATTGAGTCAGAAAGCCCAGCTGAAGTGTCTTCACACCAACACATGCAGCATGGCTAATAAGCAGGAGGAATTGGAAACTGTGATGTCCTTAGAAAATTATGATCTAGTTGCTATCACAGAAATATGGTGGGATGATTCCCACAGCTGGAATACCCCTGTAGAAGTGTATCCCCTTTTTAGAAGGGATAGGCTAGGTAGGAAGGGTGGGGGAGTTGCCCTCTATGTTAAAAAGTGGATAGACTGTGAGGAGCTCTCTCTCAGAAGTGGTCAGGAGCAGGTTGAAAGCCTGTGGGTCAGAATTAGGGATAGGACTAATAAAGAACAGCTGGTGATAGGGGTCTACTACAGGCCACCTGATCAAGGAGAGACTGCTGACAAGGCCTTCCTATTGAAGGACGGCTAAAGGAAAGGGGGCATGACCCCCAGGATATGTTGTACAAGCCAGGCTCTGAGGGTCACGAATATACAGTTATGGAGTAGGCCTGTTGGTAGTGGCTTGTCAGCATGACTTGGCAAAATCAGGGAAACAGGAAACAAACAACTCAGTGGAACTGAAACCCAAGAGGAAGAAGAGCTATGTTTATTTAACTTTTGGAGCTTAGCCAATGAGAAGTTGACTTGTAGGCATAATTAGTGAGGGGATAAAACAGGGTGATTGGGCAATAAAGGGGAATTTGCTTCACCACCCAGACTGAGTCGACTGCTGGCTTTCCCGTGCCAATTTCCCCCCCCCCCCCGCAAATGGCGCCTGAACGACTGTCGAGCTCCTGAAACCGTGGCCGAGGGAGTCAGCGAAACTTTGGAGAAAAAGCAGCTGGAAACAATCACTTCTGCAGCCAGATCTCTCATCAAGGTCAGCAAAAAATTAAGGAGGAAACAACACTTTGCCGCAGTACACCTGATAAGCTGTTACAGCTGTGGGGAATAAGTTATCTAGCAAGGAATGGGCTATAGTCAGGATTTTAGCAAAAATCCTTTCAGAGAGGCATAAAATATGATGAGTCGATGCTGAAGTGTCTGCTGCGGTGGTGTCATGATTATGGAGTTTTAGTCAAACCGCACTTAGTGCTCAGCATAAACACCTGGCAAGGGGTGGGGGATAAATTATGGTATGCAGTCTGTAGGGGAGGCAAGAAGGCAAAGAGACTTGCTGCTGCTTGGAGACTTGTGATTCCTACTCTGGAGGACATAAAAGCGAAGCAGACAGCCACTTCCAGGGCTGTTAAAACTCCCGCAGTGACTGCATACCCTGATGTAAAGTGTATGAGCCCGTAGTCCCGGGACTGCCCGTCCCCCCACCCGAAGACTACAAATACGAAAAGACACGGAGCTAAACTTCGCAGTGGGATGCGGCATGGTTAGACATGGACACGTGGAAAGACACGGAACTGAATTTCGCGGTGGGACGCGGTGCGGTTAGACGCAGTTCGCGGTGGGACGCGGGGCCAAATTTCGCGGTGGGACGCGGCACAGTTAGACACGGTTCGTGGGTAGACACGGGGCCAAATTTTGCAGTGGGACGCGGGGCCAAATTTTGCAGTGGGACACGGCGCGGTTAGACGTGGACAAAGAAGAAATTGCACGCAGTGGATAAAGAGGTAGCGCTCTGCTTATTGCAACACTTTTTAGAAAAGCGGGGACTAGACTGTATCAAACAAGTATCAGGACTAATCACTTATGGGGTAGCGAACAGATTTTTTGGTGAGCCAGAGCTATATTTTGATGAAGGAGAGTGGAGAAAATATGGGGATTGTCTTTGGAACTTGGTAATAGATGGCGATAAAACTGCAGAAAAGTTAATGAAGTCATGGCAGGAAATTACAAATTGTCTCAAACGGTATAAGGTAGGAAAGCAGTTAGCGGCGGTTGCGACGCAGCAGTTAGGTTCACAGTCGCAGGATTCCGACAGACTGTTTGCCATTGGGAGCGACTATTTGCCAATACCCTCGACTGGGGGCCCGGTGTCGGTGCGACCGCCATGCGCAGTAGGGCCCCCGCAAAAGCCGGGGGAGCGGGAGACTCGGTCGACCGCACCGCCCGGCCCGACCCGGCCATGGCAGACGCGGAAACGCAAGTCTCCGACTCAGAGAGTGAGACCCCTAGTGACGAAGAGGAGATAGCTGAGCAGCTCATCCTAAGGGAACGAGGGCGACAGAATAAGGAGGTGCAGCGCACAGCGGCAGCAAGGCGATCTCCAGAGCAGCCGCCCCAACGTGTAACATCAGGAGGGGTGATTAGGAGGGTAGACTGGCTGTCAATAGCCAAAGGAGCTGCTGCAGAGCAGCACTTTGAGGTACTTAGTGAGTTTACAGAACAAGCTTTTCCGGTATTCTATACCCAGGGACAGGCAGGATTAGAGGGGGTACATCACCCTTTAGATTGGAAGTTTTTGGCCCAACTAAGAGCGACAGTGAATGAAAGCAGTCTGCATAGTGAACCAGCCAAGCAAATGCTTAGCTATATTTGGGCAAACGGTATTCTTTGCCCCGAGGACATTAAAACCATCGTACGAATGATTATGACCCAGTCCCAGCTGTTGCTGTGGCAGGCCCACTGGCGTCGGCTATGTGATATAAGTGCAAACACCCCTAGACACCCAAATGAGGCCCTGGCGGGGGTAACTACAGAACAATTAATGGGGGCGGGGATGTTTGCCTCAATAGATATGCAGATACAATCAGGACCGGAAGTATGCCTGGAAAGCATGCGGACAGCCCGAAACGCTATAGGACTGGTTAAAACTGCCCCGCCAACCCCGGGGTAGAGAGGAGACATTTGCGTCCTTTGTAGATAAAGTGACGGATGCCATTGGTAAGGGGGATGTGCCAGAGTGGATGAAGGGGGCCCTGCTTAGACAATGTGTGATGGAAAATTGTAATGCGGCAACAAGAGCAATCTTGATTACGCTACCCAGTGATGCATCAATAGAAGCCATGTTAGAAAGGATGAGCAGGGTACCGGTGGGGCCACAAGCCATGCTAGTGGAGGCGGTCCGAGAGGTAGGGAGAGACCTAGTTCATGCCCAGAATCAGGCATTTGCAGCCCTAGCCCCACTCGCCCCCTTAAGGAAGGAGAGCAGAAATGGTCAGAGTATCAGGAAAGCTGCTGTGAGGTGCTTTAAATGTGGAGAGGAAGGGCACATAAAACGGGATTGTCGCACTAGGGTGTGGTGCAAAAATTGTAACTTGGGAACCCACGACACCACCATCTGCCGAATGCCGGGAAATGGCCAGCAGAGAGCAAAGAGCCGCCACGCACCGACAACAGTAGCCGCTCCAGTACAGTACGCAATCCCGATGCCCCAGGCCGACAACAGCTGCAGCCAGCCACAAGAGGCAGCCTCGGACTCGATTTGGAAACAGCAGTAGCCATTACGCTGATCGACCAACGCCCCGCAAAGATACCATCGACTTTTTGGGGGCCGCTACGAATTGACGGGCGACCCCAAGGAGCCCTGTTGTTTGGTCGATCGTCCAGCGGACTGAAAGGACTTTTTGTACTTCCTGGAGTTATCGATGCGGACTCTACTGGAACTATACAGATGGTAGTGCAGATGCAGTTTCCACCTATTCACATCCCAGCAGGGAGTAAAATCGCTCAGCTGGTTCCAATACCTGTTTTGACGGCTGAAATGCAGGCAACATCCAGCATGGAGCGAGGGGATCAAGGGTTTGGCTCCACAGGAGGCATGGTGCTATTGACTATGCCAATGAACCACCGTCCTGTGGTGCCTGTGATCTTTGACAACGGTGTCCAACAACTTCGCGTACAATTGCTAATGGATACTGGTGCTGACATCACGATAATAACATCACGCCAGTGGCCACACGACTGGCCACTACAGAATGCCTGCAGAGGTGTGGAAGGTGTTGGTGGAACTGCCACTGTGCAACGCAGCGTGCAGCGAGTTCAAGTGATCGTGGACGGCAGAGAAGCCACAGTGTTTGTGACAGTGATGCCACTGCCCGACGGTGTCAACGCCCTAATAGGGCGGGACGTTTTGGATCAACTAGGCGTAGTACTCACGACTAGTGAGTTGCCTTTTCGATGATGGTCACTGCACAGTGAACTTTCCCGATCCAATTAAAGTGGCTAACCGACAAGCCAATATGGGTTGAGCAGTGGCCGTTGAAGAGGGAAAGTCTCCAACAAGCAATGGCCTTGGTCCAGGAGCAACTTGAGCAAGGCCACATTAAACCGTCAACAAGCCCGTGGAATACCCCAATCTTTGTGATAAAAAAAAAGTCAGGAAAGTACAGGCTGCTGCAGGATTTACATACAGTTAACGCTCAGATGCAGGCCATGGGAGCCTTGCAGCCCGGTCTTCCGAATCCTGCTATGATTCCGGAAGGGTGGAGCCTTTTGATAGTGGACTTAAAAGACTGTTTCTTTACTATCAAATTGCACCCGTCTGACTCAGAGCATTTTGCCTTCACGGTCCCGGCAACTAACTGTGAGGCACCAGCATCTTGCTATGAATGGACAGTATTGCCGCAGGGTATGAAGAACAGTCCAACACTCTGTCAACTCTTTGTGGATGCGGCCTTGGAACCTGTGTGACGGGCGTGGCCGCACACAGTTATTTACCATTATATGGATGACATTCTAATAGCCCAGCCTGACCACTTCTCAGTTCAACAGGAGCAATTTTTGGCACGTCAACTGCACAACCAAGGTTTGGTTATAGCACCAGAAAAGGTACAAAGACAACCGATGTGGAAATACCTTGGATGGCATATATCAGAATCACAGGTTCGGCCTCAGAAGCTCACCATACATACCACGATTTCCATGCTCAATGACGCACAGAAACTTTTAGGCGACTTGCAATGGTTGCGGCCAATCATTGGGTTCACTAACAATGACTTGGAACCGCTACGCCCCCTACTGAAAGGCACCGATCCAGCCGCTCCAGTGTCGCTATCCCCAGCGCAGATGACCACGATACAGCGGTTGAGCCAGGCAATCGCACAGCGGTGGGTAGACCGACGTGATCCTGACCTCCCCATTGATTTGACCATCTTGCAAGGCGAGACACAGCTGATTGGTGCACTAACACAGTGCAAAAAGAAAAAAGGGGAGGAGACGAGGGTCCTAGAGTGGATCTTTACTTCACTGCAGCCAAAAATAACCATTCAACAGAAGACGGACAATTTGGCAGAATTGATTCGAAAGGGACGCCTTCAAATTCTTCAAATTTTGGGAAGTGAGCCAGGAATGATTTATTTACCTATAAAGTGGGACGATTTAGAATGGTGTATAGAGCATTCACCAACTCTACAACTTAGTTTATTGTCAGTTCCAGCCCAATTGGACGTACGGTCGCTTGCTTCGCCGGTGTTAAAGTGGATGTCTCAACAGAAATGGTTAGCGCCCCCGAAACGAAGCAAGCAGCCAATTTGGGATGCAATTACGGTGTTTACTGACACAGGCCAGAAATCCCGTCGTGCGGCAGCAACGTGGCAGGAAAAAGGAGTATGGCGACACAAGATCCTACAGGCGGTAGAAGGGGACTCATTGCAAACGCTTGAGTTAGCAGCAGTCGTCTGGGCCTTCTTAAAGTGGATGTAGACCCCGTTAAACGTTGTGACGGACTCTATGTTCGTGGCCGGTCTGGTAGAGCGGATCGAAGAGGCCCGAATTAGGGAGGTGCAGAACCAACGACTGTTTAGCCTGTTACGAACACTACAGGCGGCCATCTGCCAGTGGCAGCCGTCGTACGCAGTAGTGCACATACGAAGCCATAGATGGGCACAAGGCCTGGGAGAAGGAAATGAGAGGGCTGATAAACTTGTTGCTGCCGTGGCTCCTCTCAACGAATTTACTAAGGCTAGGGAAGCACACGCTGACTTACATCAAAACGCGAAGGGTCTGCACAGGCAGTTTGGCATAACCATGGGAGAGGCCAGGGGAATAGTACGGGCTTGTCCTGACTGTAGCCACCACGGAATGGGGCTGGGTGTGGGGGTCAATCCTACAGGCTTAGGACCGTGCAATATTTGGCAGATGGATGTCAACCCATATCCCAGAGTTTAGAAGGCTAAAGTATGTGCATGTGACAATAGATACATATAGCAAGTTTATTTGGGCATCCGCACAGTTCGGGGAAAAGGATCTACACATGCAAAGACATCTGACGGTGTGCTTTGCGATCATGGGAGTCCCAAAGTCAATAAAGACTGATAACGGACCAGCTTATTTGAGTGAAAGGATAAGAAAATTCTGTCAACGATGGGGGGTTCAATATGTGACTGGAATTCCTAACTCCCCTACAGGGCAAGGAATAGTAGAGCGTGCTAACCAAACCTTGAAAAGTTATGTAGAAAGATATAGGGATGTTAAAGACCCTCAGGAAAAGCTAACAAAGGCTCTTTTTGTAATGAATCATTTGTGTATCTTTTCTGAACAGGAGGCGACGCCCGCTCAAATACATGGGTGGCTACCAAATCGCACCAAAGAAAAGCCCTTTTTTGTCCTTTACAGAGACCCGAAGACAGGCCTTTGGAAAGGACCAGCTGAGGTGCAATATCTGGGTAGAGGGCATATTGTGTGTGCTTACTCCTACAGAATCACGGAATCACAGAATCGTAGGGGTTGGAAGGGACCTCGAGAGATCATCGGGTCCAACCCCCCTGCCAAAGCAGGCTCCCTAACTCATATTGCACAGATAGGCGTCCAGACGAGTCTTGAATATCTCCAGAGAAGGAGACTCCACCACCTCCCTGGGCAGCCTATTCCAGTGCTCTGTCACCCTCACTGTGTAAAAGTTCTTCCGCATGTTGGTGTGGAACTTCCTGTGCTCCAATTTGCAGCCATTGCCCCTTGTCCTGTCTCCACAGATGACTGAAAAGGGGTTGGCCAATTCCTCCTGCATCCCATACTTAAGATATTTATAAACATTAATTAGGTCCCCCCTCAGTCTTCTTTTCTCTGGACTGAACAATCCCAGCTCACCCAGCCTTTCCTCATAGGGGAGATGTTCCAGGCCCTTAATCATCTTTGTAGCCCTTCTCTGGACTCTCTCCAGGAGATCCCTGTCTCTTTTATACCAGGGAGCCCAGAACTGGACACAATACTCCAGGTGGGGCCTGACCAGGGCAGAGTAGAGGGGGAGGATCACCTCCTTCGACCTGCTGGCCACACTCTTCCTGATGCATCCCAGGATCCCATTGGCCCTCTTAGCCACCAGGGCACACTGCTGGCTCATAGCCAACCTGTCATCAACAGGTCGCCTGTGGGTCCCGACCAGATGGACAAAGGTGGCCGTGGACGCTGTTGATACTCACCCTGCTGACGCTTCCAGTGGTCAGCCCCCTGGTGACGATGAAACAGCGGATGAACTTGTGGGTCGTGCAGGTGAATAGAACCAACCAGGACGGGATCCTGATCATCAGTAACTGAAGTCAAGTGTTCCAACTACAGCCACAGTGGACTAAGAATTTTGCCGTGGGACATTTGAACCATTCTAACAGTCTTTGAGATATGCATGTATTTGTGGTAAATGAAAAGTAGGGAAATAGCGATTTCTGCACAGCCTAAGATCACAGATTGTGTGAGGTTGATGTTATCTGCACTTCTGACACTTCTGATTGGCAAAGGAAACAAAGAATCTGGTTAGCGACTCTCAGTCAATTCATGCGAGCATTCAGAAATTAATAGATCAAACACAAAAGATACAACAAGAAAATGGATCGTTTGGATCAAACAATTGGGTTCACAAGTGGGAAATTTCAGGATGGATATTGTCAGTGGTCAAAACTGGCTTATTGGATTTGGCAATTACGCTACTTGTCTTACTCTTACTGCCATGCTTATTGAGCTTTCTGCAAAGGGCCCTTGCAGAGACCTCTAAAAGCAATTTTTTGAAACGCAGATACTAAAAAGAAAAAAAAAAAATTGTCAGGGAGGACAGCAGGCCTGCTGGCGGCCTGGCTCTCCTCGCTAAGACACAGGCCCCGACAGTACCCTTGAATTCCCACGAGACAGGAAAATTTCTCATGCTGAGATGTATTTGGTAATCACATTTTCAAAACATAGCGGCCTTGAAGGCAGGTGGACAGACTGCCTTAAACCATGAAGGAGTTGTGAGAAGTTATTTGGAAGTAAGTGAATATGTCAAGAACCAGCCATAATAAGAAGGCCAAAACACCGCAGGTGTGCAGATAACTTTTAGACATCAAAGGTAAACTAACAATGTTTAGCTATAAGATATGCTTATCAAAACTCGTTATAATTACAAATTAATCACTTTGGTGGGAATAGTGTGTGTAGCCAATTAGCAGTTTTTAGCTTGCCACATTTTATAGTATGGCTTTCCGTTTATGGGATGGCTTTTAAATATAGTTAAATAAGGACTAATGCTTTTATTAGTAATTTTTGCCTTAGTGATTTTTGCCATGTATGTCACAGTGGACATACATGGCAAGATGTATACACGGCAGGATGGACAATGCTTTTTGCAAAAATGCTACTTGGCCAACTGTCAGAAGATATGGACATTCTTCGACACGCCCTATGACAAAACTGAACAGCGACTGATTTTTGTTATGAGCTCAAGGGCATGGCTGCGAGGACGTGGAGGGCATGTGTTGTCTTAACCTGTCGGACCACAGTATTCGATTCAAAAACAACTGGCCTGGCTAAGAGATCACGCAAATCAAATAACAGTAGAAACAAATCCGTTTGAGCAGTGGTTAAAATCAATGTTTAGTGGCCTTTCTCCTTGGGTTTTGTCTACTGTTAAAGAAATATTGCGATTTGTAGGAATTATTTTATTACTAATAATAACGGTAAGATTAGCATGTAATTGTATTGTAAATAATGTGACAAAAATAACTAACAGAGCCTTGCTTGTACAAAAAGAAAAAAGGGGGAGTTGTTGAAGAACAGCTAAAGGAAAGGGGGCATGACCCCCAGGATATGTTGTACAAGCCAGGCTCTGAGGGTCACGAATATACAGTTATGGAGTAGGCCTGTTGGTAGTGGCTTGTCAGCATGACTTGGCAAAATCAGGGAAACAGGAAACAAACAACTCAGTGGAACTGAAACCCAAGAGGAAGAGCAAGAAGAGCTATGTTTATGTAACCTTTGGAGCTTAGCCAATGAGAAGCTGACTTGCAGGCATAATTAATGATGGTATAAAAAAGGGTGATTGGGCAATAAAGGTGGAGTTTGCATCACCACCCTGACTGAGTCGACTGCTGGCTTCCCCGCACCGATAATTCCTCCCCGGGGGGGATTCCCTCCCCTCCTCACCTTCCTCCTTCAGTTGCAGGAGGCATTGTGTTTGCAGACACTCATAATGATGAGGGACTTTAACCACACAGCGAGCTGCAAGAGATCCAGGAGACTCCTGGAGTCCATGGATGACAACTTTCTGGTTCAGGTATTGGACAGGCCAAAAAGAGGTGATGTATTGCTGGACCTGGTGCTCACCAATGTGGGGGAGATCATTAAAGGTGTACTCCAATTCATTAAAGATTGGAGACAGCCTGGGCTGCAGTGACCATGCCCTGGTTGAGTTTGTCATCTCAAGGAATGTGGGCCTGGCGAAGAGTGGGATCAGGACACTGAACTTTAGGAGAGCAAACTTTAGGCTGTTTAAGGACCTGTTGGCCAAGATCTCCTGGGAGGTGGTCCTTAGAGACAGAAATGTTGAGGAAAGTTGGCTCTACTCTGAGAGCTCAAGGGCTCTCTGTCCCTCTGAATAAGAAAGTGGGCAGGAGGGGCAGGAGGCCAGCATGGCTAGGCAAGGACCTGCTGGCAAAACTGAGGGAAAAGAAAGGCAAGTACAAGCTCTGGAAACAAGGGTGTGTTGCCTGGAAAGAATAGAGGGATGCTGTTTGGACTTGCAGAGATGGGATCAGGAAAGCCAAGGCGCAGATGGAACTGAACTTGGCAAGGGATGTTAAAAACAACAAGAAGGGATTTTACAGGTACATTGGCCAGAAGAGACAGGCCAAAGAGAGCGTACCCCCTTTGGTAAATGAGAAAGGAGAATTGACTGCAACTGATGTGGAGGAGGCTGAGGTACTGAATGAGTTCTTTGACTCGGGCTTCTCTGGCAGCCAGGATTCTCATAATTCGCAAATCCCAGAACCTTGCATCCCTGGACCTCTAGGTGGGAACTGGGGGAGTAAATCCCCCCCCACTGTAAGAGCAGAGCAAGTCCGTGACCGCCTCATGAGACTAAATGTCTACAAGTCTATGGGGCTGGATGACATGCATCCCAGGGTCCTGAAGGAGCTGGCTGATGTGGTTGCCGAGCCGCTCTCCATCATATTTGAAAAGTCGTGGCTGTCAGGAGAGGTCCCTGGGGACTGGAAAAAAGGTCACATCACTCCCATTTATAAGAAAGGGAGCAAGGAAGACCCAGGGAATTACAGGCCGGTGAGCCTCACCTCTGTGCCTGGGAAGATCATGGAACAGATCCTCCTGGATGACATGTTGGAGCACATGAGGGAGGAGCATGTGATCCGGGACAACCAGCACGGCTTCACCAAGGGAAGGTCATGCCTTACCAATCTGGTGACCTTCTATGATGGAGTGACAGCATCAGTAGATAAAGGGAAGGCAACCGATGTCATCTACCTGGACTTGTGCAAGGCCTTTGACACAGTCCCCCACCACATCCTTATCTCTAAATTGGAGAGATGTGGATTTGATGGGTGGACCATCCAGTGGATAAGAAACTGGTTGACAGAACGTAGCCAAAGGGTGGTGGTCAATGGGTCTATGTCCAGGTGGGGGCTGGTGACAAGCGAGGTCCCCCAGGGGTCTGTCTTGGGACTGGTACTCTTTAACATCTTTATCAATGACATCGATGATGGAATTGAGTGCACCCTCAGCAAGTTTGCGGAGGACACCAAGCTGAGTGGTGTGGTCGACACCCTAGAAGGAAAGGAAGCCATCCAGAGGGATCTTGACAGGCTGGAAAGGTGGGCCCGGGTGAACCTAATGAGGTTCAACACTGCAAAGTGTCAGGTCTTGCACTTGGGCCAGAAGAATCCCAGACATAGATACAGACTGGGAGAAGAGCCTCTTGAGAGTAGCCCTGCTGAGAAGGACTTGGGGATTCTGGTGGATGAGAAACTTAACATGAGCCAGCAGTGTGCTCTTGCAGCTCGCAAGGCCAATGGTATCCTGGGCTCCATCAGAAGAGGGGTGGCCAGCAGGGACAGGGAGGTGATTGTCCCTCTCTACTCTGCCCTCATGAGGCCCCATCTGGAGTACTGTATCCAGATCTGGGGCCCTCAATACAAGAAGGATGTGGAACTGTTGGAGAGGGTTCAGAGGAGGCCACAAAGATGATTAGAGGGCTGGAGCACCTCCCCTACAAAGAGAGGCTGGGGGAGCTGGGCTTGTTCAGTCTGGAGAAGAGAAGGCTGCAGGGGGACCTCATTGCAGCCTTCCAGTACCTGAAGGGAGCTTATAAGCAGGAGGGGATTCAACTTTTTAAAAGGATAGACAATGACAGGACAAGGGGGAATGGATTAAAACTAAAGGAAGGAAGGTTTAGATTAGATATTAGGGGGAAGTTTTTTACAGAGAGAGTGGTGAGGTGCTGGAACAGGCTGCCCAGAGAGGTGGTGGATGCCCCATCCCTGGAGGTGTTCAAGGCCAGGTTGGATGGGGCCCTGTGCAACCTAGTGTAGATCCAGGCCTGAGGTTGGTGGCCCTGCCTGTGGCAGGGGGGTTGGGGTCCCTTCCAACTCATACCATTCTATGATTCTATGATTCTATGATTCTCTTCTGGTACAGGCACCCATTGTAGTCCATGGCCTTAGGGTGTGCGGAAGTCACTATTTCACTAATTTACAGGCGTATTTCAAAAACTGTTAAATAGTTCAATATGTCCCATAGCAAAATTCAAGTCCACTGTGGCTGCAGTTGGAACACTTGACTTCAGTTACTGGGATCAGGATCTTGTCCTGGTTCATGCAGGCTTGCTTTCTTCTCTATCCACAGCTTTATCCACTTCGCTGGTACCCATTTGGTTCCCGTATCTGTAATGACACAGGCAGATCTCCTTCCCCAAGTTAGTACCTGTAACTTCATTTTTTTACTACCACCTGACATTGATTTTCTTTGATCCCTTCCAAACCTCCTTTTAAACCTACTCCATGTTTCACCATTGGAGGTACCAAACTGTCCTGTAGCAGACATAATTAGTTCATAACATAAAGAGCTTTGTTTAGTTGATCAGCTGGAGAGATGTCCTTCTCTCCCCCTTTTTGTTTGTGAAGCAAACGCTTGAGAGTTTGATTCATACGTTCCACCATGGCTTGGCCTGTGGGCGAATGTGGTGTCCCTGTGACATGGGTAATGCCCCATAACTGGAAGAAGGTTTGTGTTGCCTGTGCTATATACCCTGGGCCATTGTCAGTTTTGATTTCAGGGGGTACCCCAAGTGCTGCTATGGCAGAGAACACATGGCGTTGGACATGCTTACTAGATTCCCCTGTTTGTGCAGTGGCCCCACACTGCCAGAGAAAAAGGATCTATACAAACATGGACGTACTTTTGCCGACCAAATTCTGGGACGTGTGTAACGTCCATTTGCCAGACTTCTAGTGGGCCTGTGCCACGAGGATTGACGCCAGGGGCAAGGCCACTGGTGAATTGCTGACAGTCCAGGCACGACTGTACAATCCCTTTAGCCTCGGCAACCGACAGGTGGCATTGTCGTTGAAGGACCTTGGCAGATTGATGAAAGAATTCATGGGATCTCCGAGCCTGTGCAAAGCGGTCTACTGAGGGAGTAGCCCATGCTGGTGCCACCAGCCTGTCTGCTCTCTGAGTTCCTTCTGCTAGACCTTGAGTTAGTCCAGTGTGGCTGCGAATATGGGTAATAAAATACTGATGCTGTCACTTAGGCAGTAGGAGCCATAATTCTTTAAACAACCTATACAATCTTCGTCTGAAATTCCCTTTAATAGTTCCCGTTCCATTCGGGTCACTATTCCCACCACACACAGTGAATCACATGCTATATTAACCGGTTCGGCTTTCCACTTATCAAACACTTTTACAACCGCCTGCAACTCCAACTGCTGAGCTGAGGCTTGGGCTCCTTTTAATATCAAATCCTGCCATTTTCCATCCTCTTGCCATGTAATTGCAGCCTTCTGAATCCTTCCTCCCGCATCAGTAAATACTGTAATACCCCAAACCGGATGCCCAGACAACAAGGGCTTTTCTTCTATTTGACAGTTATGGACTACTGTAAAGATTCTATGTGGAGGGTAATGCACTTTCACTTCCCCTGCGTAGTCTAATAAAGCTATTTGCAGGGGAGAACTGTTCCTCAAGGCCCAAGCTAAACACTCTGAAATGCGGGTTCTGTTTTTGGCTGCACTGGCAAGAATACCTATTCTAACAACCTTAAGGGATCTTTGTCATTAGTCCACTGCATTATAATAGCAAACACATGCTCTGTTTGATTGATGACTGTGACTCCTACGTCCCAGTCAGGATCCCATCCATGGGTACTAATAACTTCCAGGGCCTTTTTAGCTTCTTCTGACAGGATTCTCGGTGCTCCTGCACCACCTCTTCCCTTTAGCAATGCCACTAAAGGTTCCAGTTCCCTATTCATAATGCCACACAATGTTCTAACCCAGTTAATATCTCCGAGCAGCTTTTGAACATCATTTAACGTGCTGACCTCAGCTCAGATCGCAAGCTTTTGGTGTGTTATGGTACTTTTATCAATCTGCCACCCCAGATATTGCCACACTGGCTTCTTTTGAATTTTCTCTGGAGCAATCTGTAACCCCTTGCTTTTCAAATGCACTAACTCATGAATCAAACTTTTAATGTCCAAGTTTTTTCCCGCAATCAGTATATCATCCATGTAATGATAAAGGATTAGATCAGGATGCGCTTTTCGTACTGGAGCAAGTGCCCAGGCTACATAAATCTGGCACATAGTTGGTGAATTTTTCATGCCTTGTGGGAGCACTACCCAATGATACCTTTTCATAGGTTCATTTTTTGTTTATAGTAGGGACTGAAAAGGCAAATGTTTCATAATCATCAAGGTGTAAAGGAATAGTGGAAAAAAAAAATCCCAATATTTTAAAAATTTTTGCATGTTCCACGGACTTGTGGAAGGCTTGATATGACCCTTAGTCAGTTGCTCCCGTATTAAATCTTGTAGGTGGGCAAATGGTTTTGTGAGTAAGCAGACATTGATCAGCCCAAACGGGGATTTCTGTTTTCCAGATTAATTTTAAAATAAGCTTCCCACTTTCAATGGCCGCTATCAAAAATCCTTTTGCTCTGTAACCAGCCTTGCTCTCAGTGGATAAGCGCATCTCTGACCCTATAACACACACGCTGCAAACCGATTCATCAGACAAACGACATTGCAAGACGCGAGTTGCCACATCCGCTCCGTGTGGATGGAGGGGGTTAGGGGGGGAGAGTGGGGGGTGTGCAGCGATGTCGCGCCGCGATGACGTCACTCGCTGAGTCACCCGGGCCTCCTCCCGGCGGGGCCGAGATGGGGGGGTGGCGGTTCTCCGACTTTCGCGTCACTTCTGCAAAGGCACCCAGCGCCGCGCCACGCTTTCGCGGTTCTCGGCCGCTTCTCGCAGCGCCGCTTTTCTCCCGCCCCCACCGCGAAGCCCAGCGCGATCCTGCCGGCCACCGGGACTGAGCCCCGGCTGAGCGCTACCAGCCGGGCGAGCGCTAGGACCCGGGGGAGCGCCAGGACCGGGCGCCGCGCCGTCTCCATGCTGCCACCTCCCACCGGCCCGCTATCAACTTTCTCCACCACCCGGTCGTTCCCGCGTAGACTTTTCCCCGGTAGTTTCTGCGATTGAGCAGAAATTGAGTTCACAGAATCACAGAATCACAGAATAACAAGGTTGGAAAAGACCTTTAAGATCATCAAGTCCAACCATTCGCATCCCAAACTAAACCATATCCCTAAGTACTTCATCTACCCTTTTTTTGAACACATCCAGGGAAGGTGACTCAACCACCTCCCTGGGAAGCCTGTTCCAGGCCCTGACAACTCTTTCAGTAAAAAAATTTTTTCTAACGTCCAATCTAAACCTGCCCTGGCGCAGCTTCATGCCATTTCCCCTTGTCCTGTCACCTGTCACCTGGCTGAAGAGACCATCACCTATCTCTCTGTAACCTCCCTTCAGGGAGTTGTAGGTGGTGATAAGGTCTCCCCTTAGCCTCCTCTTCTCTAAGCTAAACAGCCCCAGCTCCCTCAGCCGCTCCTCATAGGATTTGCCCTCCAGCCCCTTCACCAGCCTGGTTGCCCTTCTCTGGACTCGCGGGAGGACCTCCATGTCCTTCTTGTGGTGAGGAGCCCAGAACTGGACACAGTACTCGAGGTGTGGCCTCACCAATGCCGAGTACAGGGGCACAATCACCTCCCCAGACCTACTGGCCACACTGTTTTTGATACAAGCCAAGATGCCATTTGCCTTCTTGGCCGCCTGAGCACACTGCTGACTCATATTCAGCCTGCAGTCAACCAACACCCCCAGGTCCTTCTCTGCCTGACAGCTCTCCAGCCAGTCTCCCCCAAGCCTGTAGCGCTGCATGGGGTTGTTATGTCCCATGTGCAGCACTCTACACTTGGCCTTGTTAAACTTCATCCCATTGGTCTCAGCCTATCGGTCCAGTCTGTTCAGATCCCTCTGAAGAGCCTCCCTACCCTCAGGCAGATCAACACTTCCTCCTAGTTTAGTGTCATCTGCAAACTTACTGAGGGAGCATTCAATCCCTTCGTCGAGATCATTGATAAAGATGTTGAACAAGACTGGACCCAGGACTGAGCCCTGGGGGACGCCACTTGTGACTGGCCTCCAGCTGGATTTTGTTCCATTTACCACCACCCTTTGGGCTCTGCCATCCAGCCAGTTTTTAACCCAGCTGAGGGTCCACCTGTCCAGGCCAGTGGCAGCCAGTTTCTCAGTCAGAATGCTGTAAGAAACCGTGTCAAAGGCTTTACCAAAGTCCAGGTAGATCACATCCACAGCCTTCCCCTCGTCCATTAAGCGAGTCACCTTGTCATAGAAGGTGATCAGGTTAGTTTGACAGGATCTACCTTTTGAAAACCCATGTTGACTAGGCCTGATCCCCTGGCCATCATGCATGTGCTGCATGATAGCCCCCAAGATGACCCTCTCCATGATCTTCCCCGGGACTGAGGTCAGACTGACAGGCCTGTAGTTTCCCGGATCCTCCTTCCGACCCTTCTTGTATATGGGTGTAACATCTGCCAGCCTCCAGTCGAGTGGAACTTCTCCAGTCTGCCAGGATTGCTGATAGATGATGGAAAGGGGTTTGGCAAGCACATCTGACAGCTCCCTCAGCACCCTTGGGTGAATCCCATCTGGCCCCATTGATTTGTATGTGTCTAACTGGCCAAGTAGGTCGCTAATCATTTCCTCCTGAACCATGGGAACTTTGTTATTCTTCCCCTCCCTGACAGACAGTTCCGGAGGATGAGTACTCAGGGAATATTCTTCTTTACTGTTAAAGACTGAGGCAAAGAAGGAATTAAGGACCTCAGCCTTGTCCTCATCCCTTCTCACTAATGTGCCATCTGCATCCAATAAGGGCTGGAGATTCTCCTTGACCCTCCTTTTACTGTTAATATACCTATAGAAGGACTTTTTATTATCTTTTACATATCTGGCCAGCCTGAGTTCCAGATCAGCTTTAGCCCTTCTGACTTTCTCCCTACATGATCTCACTAATTTCCTATAGTCATCCCAAGACACCTGCCCCTTCTTCCAAAGCTCATATTTTTCCTTCTTTTCCCGTATATCAGCCTGAATCTCTCTACTCAGCCAGGCTGGCTTCCTAGCTCGCCGACCCCTCTTCTGTCCGACTGGGACAGCCTGTTCTTGTGCCGCCAAGATTTCCTTCTTGAGGAGCAACCAACCCTCTTGGGCTCCTTTGCCCTCAAGGGCTGCCTCCCATGGAATCTTATCAAGCAGCTTTCTGAACAGTCCAAAGTCAGCCCTACAGAAGTCTAAGGTGCTTGTTCTGGCGTTTCCCTTCCTTACTTCTCCCAGTACTAAGAATTCTATAAGCTCATGATCACTATGCTCCAGGCGTCCTCCAACCTTCACATCCCCCACTAGGCCTTCTCTATTGACAAACAAGTCCAGCAGGGCACCTTCCCTTGTGGGTTCATTTACCAGCTGGGTCAGGAAGTTGTCTTCCAAACCCTACAGGAACCTGCTAGAGTGTTTCCTCCCTGCTGTATTGTACCTCCAGGAAACATCTGGTAAGTTGAAGTCCCCAATAAGTACAAGGGCTAGTGATCGCGAGACTTCTCCCAGTTGTTTAAAAAACAACTCATCAGCTTCCTCCTCCTGGTCAGGTGGTCTATAGTAGACTCCCATCACTATATCTTGCTGATTTCATTCCTCTCTAGATAACTTATTCCCCATAGCTGTAACAGCTGCTCAACTTATCAGGCATACTGCTGCAAAGTGTTGTTTCCTCTTTTTTTTTTTGCTGTCCTTAGGATCCTCAGAGCATGAGTAACTTTTCCTTTCTCATGGGAACAGAAGAATATTGTCAGGGCCTAAATCCTGGGAGAAGAGAGCTAGGCTGCTAGCAGGCCTGCTGTCTTCCCCGACACTCACATCCCCTATCAGCCCCTCCTTGTTTGTGAGAACAAGGTCCAGCATGGAATTTCTCCTCAGTTGGCTCCTCTATCAACTCGGGGAGGAAGTTATCATCAACACATTCCAGGAACCTCCTGCATTGCTTGTGCTCAGCTGTGTTGTCCCACCAGCAGATGTCCGGGTGATTGAAGTCCCCCATAAGGACCAAGGCTTGTGAACATGAAGCCATTCCTACCCTTTCTATAGAGGGCCTCATCCGCACTGTCTCCCTGGTCGGGTGGCCTGCAGCAGACCTCACTATGATGTTCCCCACACTCCCTTTGATCCTAACCCATAGGCTCTCAGTCAGCTCTTCATCCATGCCCAGGTGGAGCTCCATGCACTCCAGCTGGTCTTTGACATAGAGGGCGACACCCCCTCCTCACCTTCCCTGCCTCTCCTTCTTAAAGAGCCTGTATTCTTCTATCCTGAAGCTCCAGTTATGGGAGTCATTCCATCATGTGTCTGTAATGCCAATAAGATCATAGCCCTGCAGGCATGCACATGTCTCCAACTCCTCCTGTTTATTCCCCATGCTACATGAGTTTTCATAGAGACATTTCAGCTGGGCCCTCGCTGAGGCTGACTTACTAGTTTGAGTTCCTTTGAAGAATTTACCCAGTGGTTCCCTGTTGGTTCTTGCTGCCTCAGGAGCCCCTGGGTCATCACCCCTATACTTCCAACGTGCCACAGTGTGTCCAACATGCCCCCGAGCAACAGACTGGACCCTCTCCAGCACCCTCAACTTGTGAAGATCCCTCCAACTTGGGCACGTCCCACAGCCTGCCATAGGCAAGGCTGATGCCTTCCCCTTAGAGCCTAGTTTAAAACTATGTCAATAAGCCCCGCAAGCTCCTGGGCAAAGACCCTTTTTTCCCTTTGAGAGGGTTCATTAAACCCGGTGCTGTGTAGGCCATCCCATTGTCGAAGGACCCAAAGTTGTGGTGGTGACACCAGACATGTAGCCAGGTGTTAATCGACTGTGTCTGCCTGTGCATCTCAACATCACTGCCCACAACCGGAAGGAGGAATGAAAATATAACCTGAGCTCATGATCCCTTCAAAGACCGTTCCAAGTCCCTGAAGTCCCTTTTGATGGCTTTGGCATTGTGCGTTGTGGCCTCATCCCCACCCACATGGATAAGGAGTAGCAGATAGTAAGAGTGCCGCACCAGGCTAGGGAGCTTCCTGGTGACATCTTTAACACATGCACTGGGCAGGCAGCAGACCTCTCGAAGGGGAGGATCTGCCCTGCATATCTGGCCTTCTGTTCCCCTCTGATGGGAGTCCTCTGTCGGTGAGGACAGCAGGCCTGCTGGCGGCCTAGCTCTCTTCACCGACGACATAGACCCTGACAATATCCTCATGTTCCCATGAGACAGGAAAAGTTACTCATGCTGAGAGGATTTTAATAATCACATTCTCAAAACACAGCGGCCTTGAAGACAGGGGTACAGACTACCCTAAACCAATAAGAAGTTATGGGAGGGTACTTGGGAGTAACTGAACATGTTAAGAACCAGCCATAATAAGATGGTCAAAACAACAGGTGTGCAGATGCTTTTTAGACATCAGAAGTAAACTAACGATATTTAGCTGTAAGATATGTTTATCAGAACTCGTTATAATCACTAACCAATCAGTGAGGTATAAACAGTGTATGTAACCAATTAGCAGTTTTTTAGCTTGCCACGTTTGCAGTAACAAATGTATATAATCTGTGTGATTTCACCCAATAAATGGCTTCACCTAATATTCATATCGAATTGTGTGTTGCCCATTGCTGATCTCTGCAGTCCTCTACAACTATAACCCGCCTTTTCTTCTTGGTAGATGTAGTCATGAGACAAGGTGCAGGCCTTTCTGGCCTTGGTGCTTCCTTTGGTGTAGCTTGACTATCACCCGTGTCTTCCATTGAATGGCCTTCCATATCCAGAGCCTCATACTTGTTGTGCAGCGGCCCTTGGCAGGGCAAGGCAGGCAGCGAGGAGGAGGTTCACCTCCAGACTTGCCTCCATTCACCTTCTCCATTTGAGTTACTGTATTCTGCCTGGCAGGGGAAGGATACAAGGTCCCCTCCACCTTGGCTTTCGATTGGTGGTTGTTCCTGCTTCTCTTTCCTGGAGGACAGAGCTTGGGCTCACCAGTCTATTTCTTTCTCAGACTCCCTTATGCTCTTCCACCTGTCCACTTCTAGCAGCTTCACCGCCGGGATGAGCATATCGTCCACCTGGTCACAGCTCACACAGCTTTTCTCACTATTGCTCCCCACCAACAGAGTCAGGCTCTGGCACTCCCTGCAGCCCGAGGTCTGGGTGGTCACATGTTTTTGTGGCAGCTCTGCCTGGTAACCGCAGTCCTTCCAGCAAGCAGAGAAGTCTGAGTCCTCTGCCAGGTGTATACCATGACTAGGTTCCTTCCAATTTTTTTTTTATTCTTTTAAAAGTAGAACTAATTTATTTGGAAGAAGGTCATAGTAACCTGGGTGTTGTAGTTTTGCGTGGCTGGGTTCTGGTGGAGAAGTGGGGGACTGCAGGGGTGGCTTCTGCAAGAAGCAGCTAGAAGCTCTCTGCAGGCCCGAGAGACTAAACACCAGCCGATTCAAGGCCAGAGTCGTTGTTGACCAAGGGGGAGCCAATCAGCGATGGTCATAGAGCCTCTGTGAATCACATTTAGGAGAAAAAAAAAAAACCTGCAAGCAGCTGCATTTTGCCACCAGAGAAGGAAGTGAGAACATGTAAGAAACTGTGACACCAAGGCCAATGAGGAGGGGGGAAGGAGGCACTCCAGGTGCTGGAGAGAAAGATTCCCCTGCAGCCCATGGAGAAATCCATGGTGGAGTGGGTGTCCCCCCACAGCCCATGGAAGATGACAGGGAGCAGAGACCTCACCTGCATCCCATGGAGAGACCCCATGCTGGAGCAGGTGGAGGCATGGAAGATGCTGTGACCCACATTGGAGCAAGTCTCCGTCAGCACTTGCAGCCCGTGGAGAGAAACAGAGACATGGAGAGAGAGAGAGAGACGACAGAGCAGGTTTGCTGGGGGAGTTTGTGACTCCGTGGGGGCCCAGGAATGCCATCCAGAGGGACCTTGACAGGATGGAGAGGTAGGCCCATGCAAAATGCATGAAGTTCAACAAGGCTCTGGGGAGACCTTCTAGCAGCCTTCCAGTACCTGAATGAGGCCTATAGTAAAGTGGGAGACGGACAGTTTATCAGGGAGTGTAGTGATAGGACAAGGGGTTTAAACTAAGAGAGGTTAGGTTTATATTAGATATAACGGAAAAAATATTCAGTCTGAGGGTGGTGAGACAGTGGAACAGGTTGCTCAGAGAAGTTGTGGATGCCCTGAAAGTGTGCAAGGCCAGGTTGGATGGGGCTTTGGGAAACCTGGTCTAGTAGAAGGTGCCCACTTGGGTTGGGTTAAGGATAGTTTATTGGGACAGCAGAGAGAGAAATAACAATAATGGGACTTTTATAGCAAAATATACGAAACTGGTCATACACAAATGCAGTTTCTCACCAAACCGCACAACTCAGGCCGTACAGCTCAGAGCCATCCCGAAGCTGGACTGTCCCCAAAAACTGCATGTCCTGGAGCTGTGTGCTCCTCCCACACTGCCCCCCCGCCCTTTATGCTGAGCATGATGTAATTGGCATGGAATACCCTCTTTGGCCAGTTTGGGTCACCTGTCTTGGCTGTGTCCCCTCCCAGCTTCCTGGCCCTCCCCCCCCCCGCCCCAACTTCTTGTTTAGCAGGGCAATATGAACAACTGAAACCTCAAGCATGGTGTCTCTCCACGGGCTGCAGGTGGGATCTCTGCTCCCCATCATCTTCCATTGGCTTGGTGTCTGCATTTTCTTCTCACTCCCTTCTCTGGCGGCAATAAATGGCCACTTGCAATTTTTTTTTTTCTCTTAAATATGATTCACAGAGGTGCTATGACAGTCACTGATTTGCTTAGCCTTGGTCAGCTGTGGGTCTGTCCTTGAGCACAGCTGGTATTTACTCTATCAGGCCTAGGGGAAGCTTCTAGTGATCTGAGGGTATAGAGTCACGATTATATATGTAGTGTAGTTATGGAAGGGCAGCTCTTGCAAGTTAGCTAGGTAACCATGTAAGAACGGCTTGTGAAGGAGCAGGGGAGGCTTTCTTTCCATAGCAAAGGGATTACTCATGAAAGCCTTGTACTATCTTGAGGAGAAGATAAAGAGCAAGAACTGGAGGATGGAATGATATCCATCCCAAATACGTCAGTTGTCTCTTTGTTAAAGAAAACAGGAGGCTGATAAACGACATGATTAGAGGAAAACAGATAGTTAACAAGGCCATAAATCAGCTCAGACTGATAAGAACACTGCAAGCTGACAAGACCAGCACATTCCAGACGAAAGGTGAAAAGTACATCGTGAGGAGGACTCGGGGCCTTCCTCCCAAAGACCACCGAAGACCCTTGCCCACAATTTTTGGAAGAAACTGCGCAATCGCAAAGGACTGATAAGCTGATTAGCATAAGAAGCGAGAGTAGGCGGGTTTAGGTAATGAATATGTATATGCATCAATTGAATATTCATTGTTTCATTGTATAAATATGGGATGGTTTTGCTACTTCGGGTATGCACGTTTGTGGTGGAGCGATCCCCCGTGCATCTGCGTGCAATAAACATACCTACTGTATAACTTTCGAGTTATAGAGTCTATTTCCGTACGTCATTTTGGCGAGCCAGGCAGGAGGATTTCTGCTCGGCTGCGGGACCAGCTGCGGAGCGGACGCTCCTAGGCGCGCCCCGAGAGATTTCCTCGAAGGAGCCTCCTCTTCCCAGCTGTTCACCCGGGAGCAGAAGAGAGACCCCTGGATCTACGGATAAAACGGTATGTTTGGAAACAGGGCTGCTGATAAGACACGCGGAGACGTCCGGCACACAGTGTAGTCCCTAGGAGGAAAGGTACCTTAGGAGGGGGTTTGTTGACCAAGGGGTGGCCGCTAGCGATCTTGAGGGTAGATCGAGCAAACCCAAGAATCGGGGAGTAGATCGGGTGACTCAGAGGCCCGTAGGGATAGAAGTTCTGGCGTACAGGGGGGGGGTGTGTGTCACTGATCACGAGGCCTGACTGGAATTAGGTAATAATTGCAGTACTGTGTTGTTGGAAGTGCCCGGGCTTGCTTTAGGGTTGTAATTGTGCTTGTTGTTGAGTTTGTCATTGTGTTTGTCATTGTAACTGTAACTGCGAACTGTTCTTGTAATTGTTCATTGTTTGAGTGAAATGAGCTAACTCTGGTGTGAGTGGTGAGTGACTGAGCTGCAGCATATCTGTGAGAGAGAAAAAAAAAAAAACCAAAAAAACCCCCAAAAAAACCACCCTTTTCATAACCATTGTTATGCTTTGCATATGCAAGAAATCTTCGTGCCCGGTACCGTGTGTTGTTTGAATGATTTAAGTGTTTGACTGAGAAGTAGTCTGATTACAAAGTAAGTGAGGAGCTCTGTCCGTGTTTCCGACCTTGGGCGACTAAGGCAGCTGGAAAAGAGCGAAGCAATTGAAATTGCAAAATGGGAGCTGGGGGAAGTAAGCCTTGTGAGAAATCACCTTTGGGTTGCATATTGAAACATTGGAAGGATATTGTGGGACAGGGTGGTACCGAAGACAAAAAGAGGCTGGTTAAATATTGTAATCAGTGGTGGCCGCTATATAAACTAGAAGATGGAGCAAAGTGGCCTCAGGAGGGAGGAACGTTAGATTATAACACTCTCCTGCAACTAATGTTGTTTCTTAGAAGGGAAGGTAAATGGGATGAGGTATCATATGCCGATATGTTTTTTGTCCTTCGGGACAAACCTGAATGGCAAAGAGACTGTGGACTAGTACCCCCTCGGGATCCTATGGTACTAGCCTTAGAAAGAGAAGATAGGAAAGAGCGTACAGGAAAGTTGAAAAGATGTTGTTCAGCATGTAGTATTGGACAGAGATGCACTAAACTAAGTGAGAAACAAGAGCCCGAGGTAGATGATTTGTTCCACCCACCTTATAGGATGGGGAGACAGGGTGCAGCCGGGGCTCGGGCTTCCAGTCCATCCCTGGATGAACAGGAAACCCCACAAACCACTTCCAGAAAAGATCAGCCTCCACCCCCACATGAGGAAATGCAAAAGCCAGTCCAGCTCCCAAGTAGCCCAGTGTCTTCACACACTAGAAAGAAGACAATCTTACAGGCACCCCTTTGAGAGTCCGTAAATTCGGACGGAGGGGTAATGAAAATAAAAATCCCATTCACGGGTGCAGACCTGAAGGAATGGAAGGAGGTTGCACGGGAACACCGTAATGATCCGATAAACACGGCACAAAATTTTAGATTTATAATAAGGCAACACAATCCCGACTGGAATGACCTACAATTGTTATTGGATTGTTTAACTGAAACTGAGAAGCAATTAATTATAAAAACAGTGGGAGAATTAGCAAAGGAACATTATGACATAAAAGGAGATAACTTTAGAGAATGGTTTCCCTTGTCAGACCCGGCATGGGATCCGAACCGCTCCGCCGATATGGAAAAATTACAGGCATACCAGGAGTGGATATTTAAGGGGATGGAAAAAGCAATTCCCAGGACAATAAATTGGGCAATCCTATATGCAGTCAGACAGGGTCCCTCTGAAACACCCTCTGAATTCTTAGACAGAATAAGGGATGCGATGCGCCGACATACACCTTTAGACCCGAATTCGGAGGTAGGGGCACAGCAACTAATATCCCTCTTCCTGGGACAATCCCAGGGGGATATTAGGCGCAAATTGCAGAAATTAAGACCTCCTGAAAACAGAGACCTAGAAAAGCTATTAGAAGAGGCTTGGAGAATATTTAGTAATTGAGAAGAAAGCTACAGGCGTGATCAGAGGAAAATACTGGCTGTAGTAAGAGAACATGAGAATCGGGCATATAAAGTTAAACCAGGGCAGGGGCTAACACCCCTAGCGAGAAATCAATGTGCAGTATGCACTGGAAGCATGAGTGCCCTGAGCGCCAAAGGAATGCGAAGTGGCGCAATAATCAAAGAAAGACGATAGCTCACGTAGAGGAAGAAAGCTGACTAACCGACCCGTTAGTAAAAATAAAGTTAGGAGAGGGGCAAAAGGAAATTGAGTTTTCAGTAGATATAGGAGCGACCTATTCAGTTTTAAATCAAGCTTTGATGCCTCTGGAAAAAGATTATATTACAGTGAAAGGTGCGACGGGTCAGGCTGAAAAGGCTTACTTTTGCAAACCCTTAAAGTATACACTGGGTAAGCAAATGGGGATCCATAAATTTTTATATATGCCAAACTCTCCAAAGGCCCTCCTGGGGAGGGACGACTTAGAACAATTGGAAGCAACAATCAAATTTAGACAAGGGGAAATTACTCTGGAGGTAAATGATCATCAATATACTCAAATTATGAGTTTATCCTTGGTTACTAAGCAAACCATCAAAACATCCTCCCTAAGCAAACCATCAAAACATCCTCTGTTAAGGCAAAAAGACGGGTCATTGTCTTAGGAGATTCCCTTCTGGAGGGAACTGAGGGCCTGATCTGTAGGCCGGACCCTCTACACAGGGAAGTCTGCTGCCTTAAGGGAGCTTCAGTTAGGGACTTGACTAAGCGAGTCCCAACCTTGGTCAGGGACACGGATTATTATCCACTTTTAATTTTTCAAATAGGTAGTAATGAAATACATAAAAGAAAACTGAGCACCATTAAGAAGGATTTTAGGGCCCTGGGACGCATGGTGCAAGGATCTGGAGCACAGGTAGTGTTCTCCTCCGTCATTCCTACTACAAGGAATAGGGAGGGTTGGTTTGAGAAGAGCCAGGAAATAAATACCTGGCTCAGAGCCTGGTGCGAGAAACAGAACCTTGGGTTCTGTGAGAATGGGCTGGCTCGAGCCTCACCAGCCTTGCTTTTGAGGGGTGGGGAGCACTTATCCCCTAGGGGCAGAAGGATACTGTCCAAGAAGCTGGCAGGGCTCATTAATAAAGCTTTAAACTAGATAGGAAGGGGGAGGGGGACAGGGCCAGGCTAGATGGAAAAAAGCCTGGGTGTGGTGGTGGAGTTACTGAGGGATGGTGTGCTGGCAATGACCTCTGGTCAGCCACCCTAGTTAACCAGGGGGTTAGTGTTCTTACTCTAAGTAGAGATGTAGCTACTACTGATAGGCTAGGTAACTTAAACAGCTGTCACTTGGGAAGCAAGGCTTCCCCAAGGAGCACAACAAGATCAGTAGACCAGCTGAAGTGCATCTACACCAATGCACGCAGCATGGGGAACAAAAAAGAGGAATTAGAAGTCCTTGTAACTACAGGAAATTATGATGTGATTGCCATCACAGAAACGTGGTGGGATAATTCACATAAATGGAGTGCTGCAATTGCCGGTTATAAACTATACAGGCGTGAAAGGCTGGATAGGAGAGGAGGTGGGGTAGCCCTGTATGTCAGAGAATGCATTGACAGCCTAGAGCTGGAGTATGATGAAGACAGGGTCGAGTGTCTCTGGGTGAAAATCAGAGGAGAACAAAATCAGCGAGATATAGTGATGGGAGTCTGCTATAGACCACCTGACCAGGAGGAGGAAGCTGATGAGTTGTTTTTTAAACAACTGGGTGAAGTCTCGCGATCACCAGCCCTTGTCCTTATTGGGGACTTCAACTTACTGGATTTCTCCTGGAGGTACAATACAGCAGGGAGGAAACAGTCTAGCAGGTTCCTGGAGGGTTTGGAAGACAACTTCCTGACCCAGCTGGTGAATGAACCAACCAGGGAAGGTGCCCTGCTGGACTTGTTGTTTGTCAATAGAGAAGACCTGGTGGGGGATGTGAAGGTTGGAGGATGCCTGGAGCATAGTGATCATGAGCTTATAGAATTCTTAGTACTGGGAGAAGTAAGGAAGGGAGACAGCAGAACTAGCACCTTAGACTTCCGTAGGGCTGACTTTGGACTGTTCAGAAAGCTGCTCGATATGATTCCATGGGAGGCAGCCCTTGAGGGCAAAGGAGCCCAAGAGGGTTGGTTGCTCCTCAAGAAGGTAATCTTGGCGGCACAAGAACAGGCTGTCCCAGTCGGACAGAAGAGGGGTCGGCGAGCTAGGAAGCCAGCCTGGTTGAGTAGAGAGATTCAGGCTGATATACGGGAAAAGAAGGAAAAATATGACCTTTGGAAGAAGGGGCAGGTGTCTTGGGATGATTATAGGAAATTAGTGAGATCATGTAGGGAGAAAGTCAGAAGGGCTAAAGCTGATCTGGAACTCAGGCTGGCCAGTTCTGTAAAAGATAATAAAAAGTCCTTCTATAGGTATATTAATAGTAAGAGGAGGGTCAAGGAGAATCTCCAGCCCTTATTGGATGCAGATGGCACATTAGTGAGAAGGGATGAGGACAAGGCTGAGGTCCTTAATTCCTTCTTTGCCTCAGTCTTTAACAGTAATGAAGGATATTCCCTGAGTACTCATCCTCTGGAACTGTCTGTCAGGGAGGGGAAGAATAACAAAGTTCCCATGGTTCAGGAGGAAATGATTAGCGACCTACTTGGCCAGTTAGATACCCACAAGTCAATGGGGCCAGATGGGATTCACCCGAGGGTACTGAGGGAGCTGTCAGATGTTCTTGCCAAACCCCTTTCCATCATCTATCAGCGATCCTGGCAGACTGGGGAAGTTCCACTCGACTGGAGGCTGGCAGATGTTACACCCATATACAAGAAGGGTCGGAAGGAGGATCCAGGGAACTACAGGCCTGTCAGTCTGACCTCAGTCCCAGGGAAGATCATGGAGAGGGTCATCTTGGGAGCTATCATGCAGCACATGCACGATGGCCAGGGGATCAGGCCTAGTCAACATGGGTTTACAAAAGGTAGATCCTGTCAAACTAACCTGATCGCCTTCTATGACAAGGTGACCCGCTTAATGGACGAGGGGAAGGCTGTGGATGTGATCTACCTGGACTTTGGTAAAGCCTTTGACACAGTTTCTCATAGAATTCTGACTGAGAAACTGGCTGCCACTGGCCTGGACAGGTGGACCCTCAGCTGGGTTAAAAACTGGCTGGATGGCCGAGCCCAGAGGGTGGTGGTGAATGGAACAAAATCCAGCTGGAGGCCAGTCACGAGTGGCGTCCCCCAGGGCTCAGTCCTGGGTCCAGTCTTGTTCAACATCTTTATCAATGATCTCGACGAAGGGATTGAATGCTCCCTCAGTAAGTTTGCAGATGACACTAAAGCTCCTGTACCAGGAACAGAATTATTACTGATAAACAGTCATTTCCAATATTGCTTGTGTGCCATAAAAAAAGAGGTAGAACAGGTTTTTGCCAGAAAGTAAAATTCTGCTAGCTGAAACCTTCCACTACAGTTAGAATATAAATTATCTTTCCACTCAGTACAAACATTATCAAATTTATATCATAATGTATTACATCAATAACCTATATGATTAATATAACCAAGTAATTGGCGACAAATAATAAAAGATGCATTATGTTTGAGTGGATCCTGCCTGCCAGCCCATTGCATATATTGATAATCTGTATATTATGCTATCCCTTTAAAAAGAGAAAGGGATCAAAGTCCTATTTCTATATAGGGTGGGTATGAGGACAGTAAAGAATAAAGTCACCAGCAATTGAGTGAATATGTGGTCATGGAAGTCACAAGATCAGCAGAAATAAAAGCTAAGTTTCTCAGATAGGTACATATCCAAAATTACTTTACCACACATATCTGAGAAGGATGAGAAACATGACTTTTCTTATATTTAGCTTGGCTTACTATCTCCTACCACATCACAATAAAAGACAAGGCTTGAGCTGAAGAGCTGCATGCAGCTCTGTAGGCCCAAGAGAGAGTAAACACCAGCTGACTCAAGGCTGGAGTCATTGTTGACCAAGGCTGAGCCAATCAATGATGGTCACAATGCCTCTGGGAATCACTGCTTTTTGCCACCAGAGAAGGAAGTGAGAAGATGTAAAAAACTGTGCAGACACCAAGGTCAGCGAAGAGCGGGGGAGGAGGTGCCCCAGGTCCCAGAGAGAAAGATGCCCCTGCAGCCCGTGGAGAAAACCGTGATGGAGCAGGTGTCCCCCCACAGCCCATGGAAAAGGCCGAGACCCCACCTGCAGCCCATAGAGAGGCCCCACGCTGGAGCAGGTGGATACATACAGAAGACGCAGTGACCCAAGTTGGAGCAAGCCCCTGCCAGCACTTGCAGCCCGTGGAGAGAGATAGAGACACAGAGATGAGAGAGAGAGAGAGAGATATCCATGCCAGAGCAGCTTTGCGGGGTGGGGTGGGTTATAACCCTGTGGAGGATCAGGCTGGAGCAGTCTGGGCTTGAGAGACTGGGACACATTCTGTGATTTATGACTGCACCCCATTGAAGTGACCTATGCTGAGGCAGTTGGGGAAGAACCCCTGTGGGAAAGGACTCACGTTGGAGAAGTTTGTGTAGGACTGTCTCCCGTGGGTGGGACCCCACGCTGCAGCAGGGGAAGGGTGTGAGGAATGCCCCCCCAGCTAAGAAGGAAAACAACTGGTGAGGAACTGACTGAAACCCCCATTCCCCCAGTCCCTGCCCCTCCCTGTGCCACAACGGCGGGGGAAGAAGGGAACAAAATCCTGACTAAAGTGCAGTCTGCTAAGAAGGGAGGGATGGGAGGAGGTGCTTTAAGATCTGGTTGCACTTCTCATCACCCGACTCTGGTGTCACTGGGGGTGCAGTGTAGTGTCACAAATGAGAGAGTTTTCTTTCCTTTGTTCTGTGTTGAGTCTGTTTTGCCCGTGACGCTGATTGCGGAATGATCTCTCCCTGTCCTTATCTCCACTCCTGAGTCTCTCAATAGATATTTTCTCCCTTGTCCAGCAAAAAAGGGGAGTGATAGACCGACTTTGGTGGGTGTCTGGCCTCCAGCCAGGGCCAAACCACCACAGTCCTTTTAATGCCCAAACCTTTCTTATGGAGAAAACAAAACCACAAAAAAATAACACATCAGAGTTTGAGTTGATGAACTGAAATTTTTTCAAACATCATTTGAGGGACATTCACTGGAGGAATATTTTCATTAGAACAATGAACATGTGAGCATATAACCTTTAAGAAGGTAAGGAATATAAACTCTAGACCAACTGACCATGTGACCTCCTCCAGATCACATCCATGTTGTAAGGAAAATTTTGCTGCAGTCTGGAGTACAGCTGTATCAGGATGTTTGGGACCATTAGGCCATTCAGTTTTCTGATCTCATGCTATCCAAATACCAGTCTTCATCACACAACTTTAACCTCCTCTACTGGGACCTGAGGCTAATGCTGACAACTGATTCCAAATCATTGGCCAGGCATTTGGTGATGACAAAGGCAAGCAAAGGAAGGTAGCAACTGCCATATTTTTCGTTCTCTATCTGAACTCTGTATCATAAGTTAAGGCATGTAATTATGATACTTACCAAGAAAGTCACCTTCTTGCCAATGCAATCTTATCTGTTAACACATTTTCAAAGCACTATGTTCTGAACACTTTTTGCTTTTACAAAATTAGGCTTTCCATTTTCTGGACAGAAAATCCGGTGCTTTCTTTTCAACAGCAGCAAAATTTTCTTCCCAGCTACTTTTTTTCCTTCCTGTAAGCACTCTTTGTGCAGAAGACAGGATATTCTCAGTATTATGCTTGTGGATTTGGTAGGTTTGGCTCCACTACAAGTCAATAATAGGCAACACAGGAATCAACAAAAACAATGATTTGCAAGCAAGGCTTTTGCAATTTTTAAAGTAGCTTGACCGATCTTTGACAGACCTGCCCTGTTTTATTCAACATTTTATGTGCAAGCTAACACCGCTTCACCACAAAAGGTTTTAAGGTATAGGGAAACTGTAGAAGAATAGCTTACCTTTCCACAGGAGTCACATGATTCTCAGCTGGAACAGAGGAAGCAGTGAAGACTTTTGTTTCAGAAAGCTGAAAAAGAGATGGGGATGGAAAGTATTTTAATGATATACATGCTCACACTTCAGTGCTGCGATATTTGCAGAAATTCCATCTTTGTCATGTACTTTCAGATAAAAGTAAAGTCAAACTACCATTACAACCAGTTATGCTGCAGCTTTGCTTAAAAATGCAACACAATGTAGTCAAACTTCAGCAAAGTCTTCTCCACAGATTCAAGAACCAATTTAATTAAAATGTTAGAAAATTTTATCTACTGAACACACACAATGGTATACCAATGTAACTACATCAGTTTGGGCAACAGTTTAACTGAAAAATATCAGTAGAAAGTAATTAACATGACAGCTGTTATATCACTAGTGTAAAGATACTTTGTGCAGACATACTTTAGGACTCCATATAGCAGCTCTGATAAATCTTCTTGCAGAAGTCTAACGTTGCACCATTCCCACTCATTTCATGTATCCCTGTGTTTTGCGTTTCAGCTCACATCACTAGAGAAGGCAGGTTTGCACTCAGGTATGTACAGTGAATTCATGGTTCCTTCTTTGCATTTATGCTAGTGATTGAATGATACGTAATAATACTGGATTGATGGATATGGATGTAGTTTAAGAGACAATTAATTAATATAGCTTTAATATAAGGAGAATTTGTGTGTTTTGAGAATAGACAGTACTTGCATGTTTTGGATTTTAGTAGAATATGGCTGTAGCCATTTGAGCTGTTTTGTTAGAGCAGCTACAAAATTTAACCATAACACTGGAACAGCCTTGAAGCTAAAGAAAGTGAAGATAGGGGAGTCATAAATAATGAGACCAATGACCAATTAAGAGACAGAGTATATCTTGGTTTCAGCTAAAAGGGGTTCCTAACTAGTTTGTGCAGGAATGTGTTTTGGTAACTATGGAGAAAACCGTAAAGAACATGTGCTGAGAGAGAGGAAGACGTCCAGCCTTCATCCTTGAAGACCACCAGAAGACCCCCTGAGTGTCACTGAGCATGCTCTATCTGGGAGGAGTTAATGTAAATGACTTCCTGGAAATAATTTGCATAACCCTGCCTTTTCTTAGAAATTATAATGAATATGTATAGTTAATCTGTATAAATATGAGAAATTTTGCTTTAACTGGTGCACACATTCAGAGGAGCGATCCCCTGTGTGCCCAGCGCTGCAATAAAGAATACCAGCTTAATAGTCACCACAGCTAGTGAGTTTTGATTCTGGCTTTTCAAGGCTTTGCTAGGGATGGATGGCAATAACATCTTAAACTGATTGCTCTGTAAGCATGAGTTCGAAAACAATAATAAAGGGAGAGCCGTGTAATTGCTTATATTACTATAACCAGTCAGATCATCCACAGCAGAAAACTGTACTGCTTTCACCATGCTGTTACAATAGAGATGTTTTCATAGGTATCTAGGGAGGGGGACCTGTTTGGTTGGGATTTTGGGGGGAAAGGGGGTGGTTTTGGTTTGTAGGGGGGTTGCTTGCTGGGGTTTCTTTTTTGTTTGTTTTGTGGGTTTTTTGGTTTTTGTTTTTAATAGCTTTTCTGAAAAAAAAAACAAACAGTTGAACATCTACATCTTCCTAAGGCTAATTCATTTCTATTGACAGGAATGCTTGCAAACCACATTAGGTCTTAAGCCAGTACAGGTTAGGTTTAACAAGATAGAGATATGAATGTATAATGGTTATACTTTAAATTAAATTTGCACAAAATCACCCTTAACTACTCTGGCATAGCTTTGTATTTAAACGAAAGAATAACTGACCTATTTAAACACTCACAAAGAATCCCTTTAGAATGTGACATTTTAATTCCAGGAAAGAACACATTTTAATTCTATACATTGCCAGCAGCCCAGTTTAAAGGACATCATGGACATGAGCCAATTTAATCTGCTATTCCACAAACAGCTCTATTGAAAGAATGTATATCCCTGAACATGGTCATCTAATTGGGATTCACTTACCACTGAGAGGCAGAGTTCAGATGTTTCATGTACTCTCCTAGCATCCACTTATGTGCAACACAATGTGTCATGAAAAAATGAGTACCAATACAGTTTCCCCCTTCATTTCCTTCCCTTGCTACCAATGCAACATATTTTAATCCCATCTGATTCTGAGCTGTGCATAATGCTGCCAGCCCGCAACTCTCTGTACTGACCAAAACAAAGATTCAGCTCAAGCATATTTCCAATAAAAAAGGCTGTTTCTCCATTGTTCATCCCTTTCCCCAGCATATGTGTTATTTTAGAACAACACATACTGTGACATTTGTAGTGTTATGAGACTCCTGCATTATATGACACAAGGAAGTTGGCTAATGGCATGAGTAGCAGCTTATGGTCTGCGATCCCTTGGTTAAATATTAAATTCTTTGTAATGTCAACAGCTTCTTATGCTCACATAAACCAGAATAAGACTAACCATGGAAAAAGCACTGATAAATCCTGAACACTAAGCAAATCGAGGAGCCTGAGGATGTCTGTGGCAACAAAAAAAGCATACTTGACATATGATGAGGAAGTGTTCTCTTCAAGTGAACCAGCATGCAAAACAAAAGTTGCCAGCTACCAGATCGGCTACATTGAAGTTTACACTACACCCAGTGGCAAACTCACAGCCACAAGCTCCAATCAAGCACCTAATTCAGAAGTCTGCTGAGATTACGGCATTTGTCAAAACACATACATTGTGCAGTAGCAGCTGAAAAGTTTATTACACAGATGTATTTAGTATTTCTTAGAAGTAGTATTATCAGCTCCTAGCAGTTAGTTCCGCTCACTGTATACTACACTTGCAAATCTTTCACTGAGGCTCTGGCATTTTCCCAGAACTGAATGAACAATTGTGAACTATTTGCAAGCATCAGCCTCACAAGGGTACTTCCTCCATCTGCAGTGAAATGCCTGTGCTTTTCAGTTCCTGGTCCTATGATCCAACATCCTCCAATTACCAAACAGAGGATATATTTAACAACTAGCTACCAGTTCCTATAGCCAGTTGATACGTGAGGACAACAGGAAAATATACTCCAGCATCCTCATAAAAATTCATCATCAACAAATGGGAGATAAACAAACCTTATGAGTATTTTGATATGATGTACTGCTTGTAAAGAACACCAAACTAGGAGGAAGTGTTGATCTGCCTGAGGGTAGGGAGGCTCTTCAGAGGGATCTGAACAGACTGGACCGATGGGCTGAGTCCAATGGGATGAAGTTTAACAAGGCCAAGTGTAGAGTGCTGCACATGGGACATAATAACCCCATGCAGCGCTACAGGCTTGGGGGAGACTGGCTGGAGAGATGTCAGGCAGAGAAGGACCTGGGGGTGTTGGTTGACTGCAGACTGAATATGAGTCATCAGTGTGCTCAGGCGGCCAAGAAGGCCAATGGCATCTTGGCTTGTATCCAAAACAGTGTGGCCAGTAGGTCTAGGGAGGTGATTGTGCCCCTGTACTCGGCATTGGTGAGGCCACACCTCGAGTACTGTGTCCAGTTCTGGGCTCCTCACCACAAGAAGGACATGGAGGTCCTCCCGCGAGTCCAGAGAAGGGCAACCAGGCTGGTGAAGGGGCTGGAGGGCAAATCCTATGAGGAGTGGCTGAGGGAGCTGGGGCTGTTTAGCCTAGAGAAGAGGAGGTTGAGGGGAGACCTTATCACCGCCTACAATTACCTGAAGGGAGGTTATAGGGAGGTAGGTGATGGTCTCTTCAGACAGGTGACAGGTGATAGGACAAGGGGGAATGGCATGAAGCTGCGCCAGGGCAGGTTTAGATTGGACGTTAGGAAAAAATTTTTTACTGAAAGAGTTGCCAGGGCCTGGAACAGGCTGCCCAGGGAGGTGGTTGAGTCACCTTCCCTGGATGTGTTCAAAAAAAGGGTAGATGAAGTACTTAGGGATATGGTTTAGTTTAGAATGTGAATGGTTGGACTCGATGATCTTAAAGGTCTTTTCCAACCTTGTTATTCTGTGATTCTGTGATTCTGTGATACTACCCCTGCAATAGGAGAAATTGATACCAGAATCATGGACCAGGTATATCCTGGAGTTTGGGCAACTGATATACCAGGACGAGCAAAACGCGCACCACCAATAATAGTAAAATTAAAAGAGGGATAACCACATTAACCCCTGATTTAGCTTGGTTTACGGTCCTGGATTTAAAGGATGCTTTCTTTTGCCTCCCTCTCCATGAAGCCAGCCAGAAAATTGCTTTCGAATGGGAAAATCCCAAAAGTGGTTGAAAGACCCAGCTCACATGGACAGTGTTGCCACAGGGGTTTAAAAATAGCCCCACAATTTTTGGGAATCAGCTAGCAAAAGACTTGGAGTCATGGGAACCACCATCAGAAGAAGGGAAGGTGTTGCAGTATTGTCCTGGTTTCAGCTATGATGGAGTTAATTATTTTTAGCAGTGGATGGAATGCCATGTTTGGGTGTTAGGATGAGAACAGTGCTGATAGCACCCTGATGTTTCTAGTTGTTGCCGGGCAATCAAGGACCTTTCTCAGCTCTGCATACTTCCTTACTAGTGAGAAAGGAGGGGACGTAGCCAGGACAGGTGACCCGAACTGGCCAAAGAGGATATTCCATGCCAGTTACGTCATGCTCAGTATAAAGGGGACTGGGGGGAAGAGGAGGAGACAACGCCAGGACGTGCAGTTTCTTGGGACGGTTGGGTTGTCCGGGACGGGCTGTAAGCTGTGCGGCCTGAGTTGTGTGGTTTGGTGAGAAATTGCATTGTGTATCACCAGTTTCATCTATTTTGTGCTTTAAACTTATGTTATTGTTATATCTAGTTTTCTGTTATAGTAAACTATCCTTATCCCAACCTGCGTGGTTCTGGTTTCTAGGTTGTGGTTTCGTTCCCTCTTTTCTTCCTTCCCTTTTCCCCCTCCCCCAACTTTCCTTCCCCCTTCCTTTTAAAAGTACAAGCGACTGTGTGGGGTGCGGCCCTCGGCCGGGGCAAAACCACGACAGTCATTTTGGCGCCCAACGTGGGGCACGACGAACGGTTGGGATAACGGTAGATCTGACCCTAACTATCGCAATTAAGATAAGCACTGTTGTTTAAGCAATCTCTGGTCACGATGCTGTGGTATTTATTCACAAGGCTGTGGCAGCAAAACCACCGCATGCTGTATACAATCCTGGCAGGATTCTTTACTCTCTCAGGTCTGCGGCTCCCGTATTTGTTCCCATACTTCATTATAATGTATTTTATGATATCGGTCTATGATACAATAATATCGATGATCATGAGTTTAAGCTGGTACTTGTATGAGGTTTTGCTGTCCTGTCCATTCTTTGGACAGGGAGGGGTTAATAACAGCAGCCAGTATGGTGGGGGCACTGCTTTCTTTTCCTCTGGGCTAAATGCAACAGCTCTTATGGCAGTTTTTGAAAATCTTCAATATCTCTGGGATATTCAAACTAGCATTTTGCTATTGGTAGATTTGGTGCAGATGGTTCAGTTTTTGTTATATATCAAGCATAGGTTTATGAATACCACTGAAGAGCTTTCTCCGAGACAGAATAATCACGAGTGGCAGGGCATGTGGCAAAGTATGGGCGAGTACCTAGGTACTTTCTCACGCCCGATGGTTTGGAACTTCACTCCTGAACAGCTACAAGACCCCGATCAAGTGACTGCATACCTAAAGAAAAATTGCTGTAGGTTTCCCAGAGATGGACACCTTACTGCACTGTGCTGGGCTCTGGCCACTATTTATCAAACACTGCTTGATAGCAGGCAGCACTGTCAGCACTGTCAGCACTGTCAGGGAGAAGGGAAAGGAAACAGACTGGCAGATACTATAGCTGCTGCAACCACTGGGGCTGACACTGCAGCTACTGCAACCCCTGTGACCGACACTGCAGCTACTGTAATCTCTACAGCAGACACTGCAGATGATCAGAAAAACCAACCCACACCAGTATCTGTTGCTCCCGTACAAAAGAGGAAATGCACAAAGAAATCAGTTCGCATAGTGACGGATGATGATGATGATCAACCGGGACCATCCCGAGGATATCAGGATGAGGCAGAATCAGAGATTGTTACCCGATCCCTGACTCTGAGTGAGCTGCGTGAGGTTCGAAAAGATTTCACCCGCCACCCAAGTGAGCACATTATCACTTGGTTGCTCCGATGTTGGGATCACGGGGCCAATAGTTTGGAGTTAGAAGGCAGAGAGGCCAAGCAGTTGGGATCCCTAGCTAGAGAAGGAGGAATTGACAAAGCAATTGGGAGGAGGCCGGAAGTCCTCAGCCTCTGGAGGCGACTACTGTCAAGTGTGCAGGAAAGATATCCCATAAAGGAATATATTACATGTCAGACACCCAAGTGTAACAGCATAGAGACAGCTATCCAGCACCTGAGAGAATTAGCTGTACGGGAGATAGTTTATTATGATCTGGACAATTCACAGCTTCCCGCTGATCCTGATGAAGTCCTATGCACTCCAGATATGTGGCGTAAGGTTGTACGAAGTGCACCGTCAGGGTACACCAATTCACTGGCAGCAATTGACTTGGATGATATGAATCCACCAACCGTAAATGAGGTGGCCTGCCGACTCAGGAAATACCAAGACAATGTTTCCCTCTCCGTCATTGCAGCAGTAGAAAAACTGGTTCAACGACTTGACAACAATGTGTCCAACTCTCAACCCATATGGAGCAATGTTGCAGCTACTGGGAGAAAGCGTCCATCGTTCCAAGAGGGAGAATACACACCACGACGTACATTGTGGTTTTACCTGCTTGATCATGGAGAGGACATGAGGAAATGGGATATGCAGCCCACCTCAGCCCTTCGAGCACGAGTAAATGAGCTGCGGGGTAAAACATTCGCACAACGAGATTCTGCCAGGAAGAAGGCTGCACCAGTTTCTACTGGGCAGTTCCCTAGACCAACTGGAAGGCCTACCTATATGTCTGATGTGCCTGATCCTCTTGAAGGGACCTCTAAGTCCTTTATGCAACCAGTGGAAAACAAATATGATCAGCAGCAATAGAGGGGCCCTGCCTCCAGCCAAGTGGTACGCCACAATTGACATTGCGAATGCTTTCTTCTCGATCCCACTGGCGCCAGAGTGCAGGCCACAGTTTGCTTTCACCTGGAGAGGCATCCAATACACGTGAAATCGTCTGCCCCAGGGGTGGAAACATAGCCCCACCATCTGCCATGGACTAATCCAGAATACACTGGAAAAGGGTGAAGCACCAGAGCACCTGCAGTATATTGATGACATCATTGTATGGGGCAACACAGCAGAGGAAGTTTTTGAAAAAGGAAACAGGGTAATTAAAATCCTTTTAGAAGCCGGTTTTGCTATAAAACGAAGTAAAGTCAAGGGGCCTACGCGAGAAATCCAGTTTTTAGGAATAAAATGGCAGGAATGCGTACCTCAAGGGGATTTGATTTTGGGTGAGAATAGCCAATATAATTAATAGAGTAGAAATTATAATAATTGCCAAATAACCCATTATTGTATATTCATTATTGTTATGATTGCTGTATGTTGTACCATAGCATTATAGCCGGAGTCATACAAGTTAATGAAGAATGAGTGCCATGATGATGGAACTAAAGCCTGGCCTCTCAAGAACTTTTTTTTCTTTTTTCCCTTTGAAAATAAACTCTGACCCACAGACTATGAGCATGGACCATGCCAGGTGTATCAGTCAAGAGCCTGAGATGCAGCATGCAACGAGCCAATGGAACATACAATTATTCTGAGAAACTGTTACGACAAATGGAGCCTGAAAATCATGGACTAAATGAACTCAACAACTTCAGAGGGATGATTCACAGACTGAGGGAATAAGATCTGTATGCACGTATGTGTGCATACATGTGTACATACATATATGGGTGTGTGAAACACGAAACTGGTTGTACCCAAAGAAAATTGTTGGATCTGGTCATGACGTAAATGGTATGGAATAAGGGGTGGATAATGTCCTGGTTTCAGCTATGATGGAGTTAATTATTTTTAGCAGTGGATGGAATGCCATGTTTGGGTGTTAGGATGAGAACAGTGCTGATAGCACCCTGATGTTTCTAGTTGTTGCCGGGCAATCAAGGACCTTTCTCAGCTCTGCATACTTCCTTACTAGTGAGAAAGGAGGGGACGTAGCCAGGACAGGTGACCCGAACTGGCCAAAGAGGATATTCCATGCCAGTTACGTCATGCTCAGTATAAAGGGGACTGGGGGGAAGAGGAGGAGACAACGCCAGGACGTGCAGTTTCTTGGGACGGTTGGGTTGTCCGGGACGGGCTGTAAGCTGTGCGGCCTGAGTTGTGTGGTTTGGTGAGAAATTGCATTGTGTATCACCAGTTTCATCTATTTTGTGCTTTAAACTTATGTTATTGTTATATCTAGTTTTCTGTTATTGTTTAGTAAACTATCCTTATCCCAACCTGCGTGGTTCTGGTTTCTAGGTTGTGGTTTCATTCCCTCTTTTCTTCCTTCCCTTTTCCCCCTCCCCCAACTTTCCTTCCCCCTTCCTTTTAAAAGTACAAGCGACTGTGTGGGGTGCGGCCCTCGGCCGGGGCAAAACCACGACAAGTATGTAGACGACCTTCTCATTGCAACTGAAACTGAGGAATCCTGCATCATTTGGACCGTGAGTCTGTTAAATTTCCTGGGACTACAGGGGTACCGGGTTTCTAACAAAAAGGCACAGGTAGTGCTACAACAGGTTACGTACCTGGGGTATGAGATCAGCGCTGGACAACGGGTTCTAGGACAAGCCCGGAAAGAGGCCATATGCCAAACCCCCCGACCACGAACTATATGTGATTATGGTCTGCTTGTGAAGCCTCTATATTCCCTGATGACAGCTAACCAGAAGAACCTCCAGTGGGATGCGGAGTCGGACTGAGCTTTCCATCAGCTAAAGAAAGCTCTAATGTCAGCACCAGCATTGGGGCTTCCCGATGTAAGTAAACCATTTTTCCTATTCTCCCACGAAAAACAGGGAATGGCATTAGGAATATTGGCACAAGATTTGGGACCATACAGGCGGGCAGTAGCGTACTTTTCTAAACAGCTGGATACTGCTGCAAAGGGGTGGCCTGGCTGTCTGAGAGCAGTGGCAGCTGTCATTTTAAACATCCAAGAAGCCCGGAAATTCACCCTGGGCCAGAAAGTGACTGTCCTGGTTTCCCATACTGTATCCGCGGTCCTTGAAGCAAAAGGAGGGCATTGGCTTTCCCCACAGAGATTCCTGAGATATCAAGCCATAATGGTTGAACAGGATGATGTTGAAATTGTGACTACAAACATCATCAATCCGGCTTCATTCCTCGATGGGAACATCGGGGAGCCGGTGAGTCACGACTGCTTGGAAACAATTGAAGCCACGCATTCTAGTCGCACAGACCTTAAAGACGTTCCAATCGATGGAGTCGAACACTGGTTCACCGATGGAAGCAGCTATATGCTGAATGGAAGGAGACACTCCGGATATGCTGTTACCACTTCTGAAAAGGTAATAGAGTCAGGGCCACTATCAGCTGATGTCTCAGCCCAGAAGGCTGAGATCATAGCCCTCACCAAGGCCCTGGAGATAGCCCAGGGAAGGATTGTAAACATTTGGACTGACTCTAAGTACGCCTTTGGGGTGGTACATGCTCATGGAGCAATATGGAAAGAAAGAGGATTGTTAAATTCTCAAGGAAAAACCATCAAACACGCAGAAGAAATTTTGAGACTCCTGAATGCAGTACAGCTTCCTGAAAAGGTGGCAATTATGCACATTAAGGCACACCAGAAGGTGAGCACAGAATTGGAAAAGGGAAATGAGCTGGCAGACAGGGAAGCAAAACAAGCAGCCAGAGAAGCAATCAAGGTAGAGGGTGCGCTAATACCTGACGGACAAATAACTTTAGGGGATAAACCGGAATACACAAAAGAGGACCGCGAACTCATTAATGACTTAGAGGGATCATATAATGAGGAGGGGTGGGCTATAACCTCGCAAGGGAGAATAATGATCCCTTCCTATATGATAGGGTCAGTAGTCCGTGAAGAACATAGGAAAAGGCACTGGGGAGCAGAAGCCCTATATAAAGATCTTACTAAAAACATAATAGCGCGGAACTTATATACTACCATAAGACAGGTAACCCAGCAATGTGATCTTTGCCTCCAGACTAACCCTAGAGTAATGAAAGGGATGAAATTTGGAAAGATTGGGAAAGGAAACGGTCCGGGACAACACTGGCAGATTGACTTTTCGGAACTCCCTAGAAAAGGGGGGGTACCGATATTTGTTAG
Organism: Porphyrio hochstetteri; assembly: GCA_020800305.1. Classification (NCBI taxonomy): domain Eukaryota; kingdom Metazoa; phylum Chordata; class Aves; order Gruiformes; family Rallidae; genus Porphyrio; species Porphyrio hochstetteri. The sequence continues at coordinate 3,648,711 of CM036937.1, forward strand.
TACTAACGGATACCTTTTCAGGCTGGCCAGAAGCTTTCCCGTGCAGAACTGCTAAAGCCCGGGAAGTAACCAAGGTATTGCTCCAAGAAATAATACCCAGATTCGGAGTCCCAGCGGTAATGTCCTCGGACAGAGGACCACATTTTGTGTCTAGAATTGTACAACACATTAGCCACCATCTAGGAATAGATTGGCAATTACACACCCCATACAGACCACAATCAAGTGGTCAGGTGGAGAAAATGAATCATCTAATCAAACAACAGATTGTCAAGTTAGGGCAGGAAACTAATCTAACTTGGCCTCAGTCTTTACCATTGGCTCTTATACGAATACGAACTAGACCAAGAGTAAGAGAAGGGCTTAGCCCATTCGAAATTTTATATGGGCGGCCTTATGGGGTGCAAAAAGGAACATCTTCACAAATTGGTGAAGAAATAATGACCTCCTATATGGTGGCACTAAACAAGCAATTAAAAAGAATTGAAAAGCATGTAATGGGAACACGTAGTAGGGGTCTGGACGGGCCTGTTCATGATATACAACCAGAAGATGTTGTACCTATGGCTTTGGAAAATGTCTAAAAGGATAACTATTATATACGATGCCTTATATCATTCAAGAAAGCTGTTTAAGTAAAAGAATTTACTTAGTGTAATAGAAAGGGGGGAATTGATCTGAGGGTATAGAGTCACGATTATATACGTAGTGTAGTTAGTCCGTACGTCACTAGCAGCTTCTTGCAGAAGCCACCCCTGCAGCCCCCTTCCCCACCACAACCTTGCCATGCAAAACCACAACACCACAACAAGAAGGAAGTTTTGGGGTTTTTTTTAAGATCTTACTGGCAATAAACTGGAACTATTTTTTTCTTTTTGTGAGATAAATAAATAAAAGGCCAATTCTTATACTTTTCCTTTCCTGAAGCCAAGCATAGCTTCTTTGTTTCAGTCTGAACACAGTTCAGTTTAGTCCATATTTACACAAACTTGTTATTCATACAGGGGAACAGAAAATACTTTTTCTTGTCTTACTATTTTGTTTAAAGGCTTTTTTATTCCAAATAAAAATTAAATCAAGACATTTTAAAGTAAAAGACAATCATCCCAAGGCAGAATTCCTAGTGCTTAAAATGAAGGGTTTAGATGCTACTGACTGCTCATGGAAATTTCAGTATTAGGTTTTAAGAGAAGGGTAGTCTTATTCCTTGTTTTCTAATTTGTAAGCATTTCTTTTGTCCGCACACTTCTACCTCTTCCCATTGTGGAAAATGCTGGGGAATGTTGCTTTTGCAAACTGAAATGGGTTGTGGTATTTTTCTATGCTGACTTGGGAAGTTGAGGACTCAGGATGCCTCATCAGAAATCCTTTGTAGGGATTTAGGAATAGGAAGATAAAGGACATTTGTCAATCTGGATATGCAACAGATAGCACATAAGATAAGGGGGAACACTGTTAATGATTATAATTTGCATTATTGTAATAAGTTTTGCTGTCAGTTGTGTTAAAAGAATTATGGTAAAATCTCTCTCTCAAATAAGAGTTCAATCAGAAACTGAGGAATACATAGCTCTGCTAAAATATATAGATGAAACTTACACCCATACATAGGATAAGAAGTTGAATTGTGACTCAGGTCACGGGGTGGAATATAAGGATCATCTGGCTCAGAGTTCCACAAACAGGTTTTGGCAGGACATCAGGTGACTCATGGGGGGTTGTAATGTGACTCAGTCTTGAATTGCTTTGAGGTCCTGTCTCAGCAGAGACAACCCATGGGGAGCTGTGTAGATAGCTCTGATTGAGTTGTCCTGTAAAATGAGATTAATCAGGGCACTGCTGCATAATTCAATGAACTGAAACCTGGGTTGAGCCTTGAACTCCTTCGGCAAGCAGTATGCCCTGAGTCCCAATCAAGCCCCACTATTCAGCTGCCTTAGCAGTGAGATAAAGGCAAGCATTTGAGGGTCCCCATTTGGCTTCAATGGGCCCAGACAAAACAGATACGCAACAGTTAAGGGCTATGTAAGATAACTTAGTAAGTCCATAAATATTAATGGAAAGCAGGTGCCACGGATTCTTCAGGCTTTTGGGTGCCCATGACGCAGGGAAGCAAAACAAACTCAATATGAGTGATCCAACTTCACTTTATTGCTTACAACAGAAGGCTTATATAGCCAAAGAAACATACGTGGCAACATCTTATTGGTTATTCTAAACATATATGGTTACACCTATTGGTCAACTGCCTTGTTGCTAGAGCTCCTTTCTACAAGCTAGCTGATCACGTGCAAGCCAGCTGCTTGTGCCTATGTGCTTCACGTGCACCCCGTCCTGCTTAGGGCTCCTTAGTTCCCGCCTTGCCTGTCTCTACTGCCAGTACTTTTCCATTGTTAAGGCTTCAGTACCACCACAGAGACCTTGCTCGGACACTGGTTCATGTCCTCCCTGGTCCCTTAACCGTTCACCCACAATTCCCCCTTTTTCTTTTTGTACGAGCAAGGCCGTCTGTGTCATTTTTTCTACTCCTTTTATAAAACAGCTATAAGCTATGCGTACAACTATAATTACTACAATAACCATTATAAACCAACGAAGTCCCTCTTTTAATAGAGCTGCAAACCATGGTGACAAGCCACCAAAAAGCGATTGTAACCAGCTATCAAACGGGTTAACATTAGCCTGAATAGTCTGTGTGTGGTGTTTGAGCAACTGAAGTTGTTTATGAATGGAACTACTATGATCAGACAAGTTAAAGCAACACATGCCTTCAAAATCCTCACAGCCATGACCCTGAGCTAACAATAAAAAGTCAATGGCTGCACGATTCTGCAGTACCGCATGTCGCAGGCTATCCATGTCCTGCATCATTTCTTGTAAGATGATAGTAGTAACATTCGCTTGTTTTATCGACCAGCAGGCTAATTTTTCTATTTGTCGAAGTGCTTGTGAGGCAGCAACTCCTGGGGTAAAGAATGAGGCAAATATTCTGGCAGTGGATGACCATAATTCAACATCATCTTTACAATCAGGTTGTAAAGCATGACGTTTCTTTCTCCCCTTTTGGTGTACCAGAGTGGAGATATTTAGCCACTCTTGGTGTCTGGGTGCGAATAGTCCCAGTTTCCCCAGGTAGCAGGGTCCTCCGATTATATTTTTGGGGATTCCCTGCCATGCACGGTCACCACAAATTAGAAATATCCCAGGAGGTAATGCCTTAGCAGTATTATTATTCCATAGCACTTCTGACACACTTGCAAACCCAGCCCCATATGGAGCCTTGAAAGTCTGATAATTACAGAAGTTTCCCCAGGCGTTAAATTCTGTGTGGTGATACCACAGTCCATCCAGATGGGTTTACAAAGGGGTTGCCCTGACTAGACAAGCAAAGCAATCGTGCTGCTTGAGCCGCATGTCCCTGATGTGTCCTGCCGCCTACTCCAGCTTCGCAGGCTGCGTCCCCAGCAGTCAGCTCTCAGAAGCTGCCGGGCAGTCCGGGAACAGGGAGCCGTCCCAGCGGCAGGGCCGCGGAACGCGGGACTCGACGCCGGGCAGGCGAACACCGCGTCAAGTCCTCTCCCCTCCGGGTCCCGCGGCGGCGGTGGCAGCTGGGGAGGCTCCCGGCCGCGGGGCTACAGCTTCCGTTGCTTGTGCCGGGGGTTGGTCTTACAGTAGACGTAGAGGCGGCCCCGCCGCCGGACAATGTAGCAGTCCTTGCAGCGCCTCCTCAACGAGGTTTTCGTCTTCAGCCCAGCGAGGAGCGGCGGCAGCAGCCCAGGCGGCGGTGGGACGGCCAGCAAGGCGCGGGGAGAGGCCGCCCCGCACCACAGCGGCTAGGCCCAGCTCGCAAGCGCGGGCAGCACCGCCGCTCGCCACCACGGGGCCAGGGAACAGACAGGCGAGCGGTCCAGCGAGCGGAGCGGCCCGGCGGCGGCCCTAGCCAAGAAGGACAGCACACTCCGCGCCCCCGCTGCGCCCTGCGACCCGCCATTCACCTCCCTCCATGGTTTCATTAATTTCTTAGCTTCCTTCTTATCATCTCTTACTTGATCCCAGAGCATATCTCCCAGTTTGCGCTGTTCTCCCTCGTCAAAAAGCGACCCCGACTGCAAAAACGAGCCGGCAGCGCGCCCATAGGCTATTAAGTCAGGAACCAATTTGATGGTCCCGCTATCTACCCCCCGCTTTTCTAAAAAGCGTAATAACAAATTTAGGGCTATCTCTCTTTCCATGGTGCACTGTAACTACGCTTCTCGTGCACGACGGCCGTGCCCACTTAGAGACTTATTCCTGGAGCTCCTCCCTTATGCCCTCCGGATACGTGCAGACCCCGTCTTGGTCGGTCTAGGCAATGTCACCCCCCAGTTCCGTCGAAAACTGATGCTCTTTTATCCGTCCGCGCGATTCCTGGTTACACCCCGGCTCTCCCTGTTCAGGCGCTACTTGCCGTTTCAGGAGCTCTCAAGTCCCTCTTCGGGTGCCACTAGTAGAGACAGGCAAGGCGGGAACTAAGGAGCCCTAAGCAGGACGGGGTGCACGTGAAGCACGTAGGCACAAGCAGCTGGCTTGCACGTGATCAGCTAGCTTGTAGACAAGAGCTCTAGCAACAAGGCAGTTGACCAATAGGTGTAACCATATATGTTTAGAATAACCAATAAGATGTTGCCACGTATGTTTCTTTGGCTATATAAGCCTTCTGTTGTAAGCAATAAAGTGAAGTTGGATCACTCATATTGAGTTTGTTTTGCTTCCCTGCGTCGTGGGCACCCAAAAGCCTGAAGAATCCGTGGCAAGCAGGAACCTGCCAGACATGCAATGTGTGAATAAGGTGCCTAGGTTCAGCCTGTAAACCTTGGAAAAACCTAATCCATACGTAAATAGGGGAGGGATTTCGGACGGGAATATGGTATAAAAATGCTGCAAACTCTGACCACAGGTGTGCCTACTTCACTAGGACACCTGTTTTATGGGGGGGTATATAAAGGAACATAAGAAATCACATTTATAATAACTAACACATAAATAAGAGTAAATTCAATTACTAACTACTGCAAGATGCTTGTGGGGAAAGCCGATAAGGGGAACAAAGTAAATGAAAGCAAGGTTGTGACTTGTGACCCAAGCATCCCAAGGAATGTAGCACCTGTGACTGATAAAGAGGAAGCATCCCAAGGAAGGTGGTGCCTGGAGGATAATCCTGCCCAGCTGGAAGGATCACAACTATGCATGTGCCAGGGGAGAAGGTGAAAGGTCCAACCTGATGAAGACTCTGAGCCTTCATCCTGAGACACCCCATGACCACCACCAGGAGACAGTGCGCAGGTGCAATTGGGAGGAGTTTGTGGAGATGACTTCATGGGACTAATTTTAATATGAAGCGGGGCAGGTTATGCATATGTATAGGTCTATTGCGAAATGCTATTAATATGTAACATTCTACTGTATATAACTAAGGTGAATTGCCGCGTTTGGGATGCACGTTTGTGCTGGAGTGACCCCCTGTGCATCTACGCGTAATAAACATACCTACTGTACAACCTTCTGGGTTGTAGAGTCTATTTCCGCAAGTCGGTTTTGGCGAGCCAGCCAGGAGGCTCTCTGCTCGGCTGTGGAACCGACTGCGGAGCAGACGCTCCTAGGCGCGCCCTAAGAATTTTCCTCGGAGGAGCCTCCTCTCCTAGCCATTTACCCAAGAGCAGACAACGACCTCTTGAGCCCGCGGACAAACGGTATGTTTACGGGGGGGGCAGTAAGTCGCACGCGTGGCCAGGGCTGCTGGTAAATCGCGTGGAGACGTCCGGTGTGCAGCATAGTCCCCATGGGAAGGAGGGTACCCTAAGAGGAGGTGGGGGGTTTGCTGGCCAAAAGGGTGGCCCCTAGCGATCTTGAGGGTAGATCAAGCAAACCCGAGGTTGCCACTGTATCCCTCTATCAAAAGCCCGGAGGCCTTGTGACGGAAAGCAGGGGATGGGTGAGGGAGCTCGAAGGCCCTAAGAAGGGAGTAGGGGATGAGTAAGCGGAATCTCAGTCATATGACTTACTGGATAATATTGGCAGCTGCAAGAAGGGTAAAGCTGGATTGATAATTGTCTATTATTTGCTTTGTAAATGTTTTGTTGTTCCTGTTGTTTTGTGTAAACCATTGTTTGTATTTGAATGTTTTATATGTAAACTGGAGGTTGTACAATTTAGGAATGGTTTTTGGTATGGTGAGTGTGTGAAAAACTAGTCTAAGTGAGAGAACTTCTGCCTGTCACACAGGAGACCGGAGTTCCGTTCCCTAGCAGTGAGTCACTTTTCTGGTGGCATTGATTTATTGGTACTGACTTTGGATATTATCACAAGGAACTGAGTTTTGAAAATTGATTTAAATTTGATGAACTATTTGTGTGAGTTAAATGAGTTAACTCTGGTGTGAGTGGTGAGTGACTGAGTTGCAGCGTATCTGTGAGAGAGAGACAAAACTTACCTACTAGAAATTTATAGTTTGTTTTTTGTAGTCGGTATTTTGAATTAATATAAGTAACAGGAGAGGACATTTTGTTCCAGCTGCCCCTGGCCCTACACCCCGAAAAGGGTGAGAGGTGTCAGAAAGCAAGGGGGATGATTTGGAATCTCTATTTGTAAAGAATATAATTGGTTAAAGTAAAGGGAGAGACGAGTAGAATGGGGGGAGGGAAAAGTAAACTTTGTGACAAATCCCCTTTGGGATGCATATTAACACACTGGAAGGATATAGTAGGACAAGGAGGCACAGAGAATAAAAAGAAGTTAATTAAATACTGTAATCAATGGTGGCCGCTTTATAAGCTGGAGGATGGGGCTAAATGGCTCAAGGAGGGTCGGACATTGGACTATGATACGCTTTTACAGTTAATGTTGTTTTTAAGAGAAGGAAAATGGGATAAAGTAGTATACGCAGACATGTTCTTTGCTCTTTGAGACAGTCCTGAATGGCAAAGGGATTGTGGATTAATGCCCTCACGAGACCCTATGGTTCTTGCATTAGAAAGAGAAAACAAGAAGGAAAACAAAAATAAAGAGATGCTGTTCAGCCTGCAGCATTGGGCAAAGGTGTACTAAAATAAGTAAAACTTGTCAGGAATCAGAACAAGATCTGTCTGATATTTGTAAGCCTTCCCCTCAGTCACAGGAGTGGAATGAGGATTCAGACAGGACCTCTACTCCTCCAGATATCCCAGTATCCTCCCGTACCAGGAAAAAGCAGCCGGCAGCAACAATTCTACAGGCACCCCTCCGGGAAGCAGTCGGACCGGACAGTGGAACAATGAGGATTAAGGTACCATTTTCTTATAATGATTTAAAGGCGTGGAAAACAGCTGCTCAGGAATATCGCAGCAACCCAGTAACTGCCACCCAAAAGTCTCAAATTCATAATAAGGCAGCACAGCCCTGATTGGAACGATATGCAATTGTTATTGGAATGTTTAACTGAGACAGAGAAACAATTGGTCATAAAAACTGCCTGAGATCTTGCAAAGGATCATTATGAAGCAAAAGGGGATGATGTGAAAGAATACTTCCCCTTGCAAGACCCGAAATGGGACCCAAATCGATCAGCTGATGCAGAAAGATTATGGGCATATCAGGGATGGATTTTAAAGGGAATAGAAAGAGGTAATCCCAAAACAATAAATTGGGCAGTATTATATGCAGTAAAGCAAGGTCCCTCTGAATCACCATCCGAATTCCTGGATCGATTAAGGGATGCGATGCGCTGACATATACCACTGGATCCTGGGTCAGAGGTAGGAATACAGCAATTGGTATCTCTGTTTCTAGGACAGTCACAAGGTGATATTAGACGCAAATTACAAAAACTATGCCCCACAGACAGTAGAAACTTAGAAATACTGATAGAGGAGGCATGGAGGGTGTTCAGTAAGAGAGAGGACAGTTACAGATGTGACTGAGGAAGAATAGTAGCAGTGGTCAGAGAGGATGAGAAGTGGAAACCCGAACCCAAGCCCAAATATGGACCAGCTCCTCTTGGCAGAGATCAATGTGCTATATGTAAAAAGACCATTCACTGGAAAAGGGAGTGTCTAGAACGACAGCGTCAAAGGAAGGGGAGGTGGTGCAATAGCCAAGGAAAAGTGATTGCACATGTAAAAGAAGATTGACTAGTGGATCCCCTGGTTGTAATGAGACTAGGGGAGGAACAAGAGAAAATGGAATTTTTAATAGACACGGGAGCAACATACTCAGTTTTAAATCAAGCCTTGATGCCTTTAGGAAATGATTATGTTGTAGTAAAGGGAGCAACTGGCCAGAGTGAAAAGGATTACTTTTTCGAACCTTTAAAATACAAACTGGGTAAACAGGCAGGCATTCATAAATTCTTGTATATGCCAAACTCTCCGAAAGCCCTTCTGGGAAGAGATCTATTGGAACAATTGGAAGCTACAATAAAATTTAAAAAAGGTGAAATTACTCTGGAGGTAAATGATCACCAATATGTACAAATAATCAGCTTGTTTTTGGCTAATGTTCCCATAGAAGGAAAAATAGATGCAGAAATCACCGACCAGGTATATCCCGGGGTCTGCGCAACTGATGTCCCGGGATGTGCCAAAAACGCCCAACCAATGATGATAAATTTGAAGGATGGACAGAGAGCTGTAAGAATTAAACAGTACCCGCTAAAAAAGGAAGATAGAGAAAGGATTCGTCTCATTATAGAGCGATTCCTAGAATTAAGCCTATTGAGGGAATGTGAATTGGAATTCAATATGCCTATCCTCTCTGTTCAAAAACAAGACGGGTCCTATAGAATAATCCAAGATCTGAGGGCCGTTAACAAAATAATGGAAGACCTATACCCCATGGTTGCTTATCCATATACCCTACTGACTACTCTGACTCCTTACCTAACTTGGTTTACAGTTTTAGATTTAAAAGATGCCTTCTTTTGCCTCCCTCTCCATGAAGCCAGTCAGAAAATTTTTGCTTTCGAATGGGAAAACCATAAGAGTGATCAAAAGACCCAGCTCACATGGACAGTGTTGCCACAAGGTTTCAAAAACAGCCCTACAATCTTCGGGAACCAGTTAGCAGGAGCCCTGGAGTCATGGGAACTACCATCAGAAGAAGGAAAGGTACTATAATATGTAGATGACCTCCTTATCGCAACCAAGACCAGAGAATCCTGTGTTGTCTGGACTGTAAGTCTATTGAATTTTCTTGGGCTCCAGGGATACTGGGTATCTCAGAAAAAGGCACAAGTGATCTTGCAACAGGTTACATACCTTGGGTATGAAATCAGTGCCGGACAGCATTTCTTGGGACAGGCCCGGAAGGAAGCTATACATCCCTATATTCCTCTCAGGTGCACAGACCCAGTTTCCACAGTTCATAAACCCTCTGCTTCCCTTTGAGTTTACACATTAGCTCCCTGCTCATCCACGCAGGTCTTCTGCCTCTCTTTCCCGATTTCTTACTCAAAGGGATGCACCTATCCTGTGCTTGGAAGAAGTGCTGTTTAAATGCTAGCCATCTCTCACAGGCTCCCTTGCCTTCTAACAGCGTAGCCCACGGGATAGCTCCTAAAGGGTTGCGGAAGAGATCAAAGTTAGCTCTCCCAAAATTCAGGGTAGCTATCCTGCTTTTTGGCTTGCTTCTTCCACTCAGGATCTTGAACTGGATCATTTCGTGGGATAGTGGAGTTAGAGGGTAGTTCATTTTGGCAGCAATGAGCTATGGAATTTTGTCAGCTGCTTTGTGATACTTTGCTGCCACTGATACCAAGTGTTTATGAAGAGCAAGCAACTGCATATGTTGGGGCAGATAAAGCTTACTCTGTTTACAAATACTCTGAAACTCCTGGGTGTTACTTAAAAAAGTAATCACTGGAATAATATATATATACACACAATATTTATCATAAGAAACACTTTGGGAAAACAAGAAGCCCTGTGGTGGTTCAGCCTCAAACAGTGGCTGAGAACCACATGCCAGCTTGCTCACTGCCAGAGGAGAAACAGACAGAGCATCCATGGGTTGGGAGAAAGACTGACAGTTTACTGACAAAATCACCTTGAAAGGGGAACAAAAACAGCCCACAGCAAATTTCACTTACACCCAGTGATAACACAGAGTACCTTATTGCCCTGACAATACCAGAGTGCTACATGCCACAAAGACCAACCAATGTCCCAACTGCACTTGAACTGCCCAACCAGCTCCTTTTATGGGGGAGTGATGTCAGGTGGTGTGGAAAACAGCCTGGGGCTAACTCAGCTCACATGTGCTGACTCAGCTCACCTGGGCTAACTGCTTGGGGAGTTTAACTCTGGCCTGGCCAGAATCAGGACAAGCCCAAATATATTTCAGAAAAGCTGAAGAAAATGTTGTCCTGGTTTCAGCTAGGATAGAGTTAATTTTCTTTCAAGCAGCTGGTATAATGGTGTTTGGGATTTAGGATGAGAGCAGTGCTGATAACACACTGATGGTTTTAGTTGTTGCTAAGTAGTCAAGGAGTTTTCAGTTGTTCATATTGCCCTGCTAACAAGAAGTTGGGGTGGGGCAGGGCGCCAGGAAGCTGGGAAGGGACCCAGCCAAGACAGGTGACCCAAACTGGCCAAAGAGGGTATTCCATGCCAATTACATCATGCTCAGCATAAAGGGCGGGGGGGAAAGCAGTGTAAGAGGAGCACGCAGCTCCAGGACATGCAGTTTTTGGGGACAGTCCAGCTTCGGGATAGCTCTGAGCTGTACGGCCTGAGTTGTGCGGTTTGGTGAGAAACTGCATTTGTGTATGACCAGTTTTGTATATAGAATCATAGAATCATAGAATGGTATGAGTTGGAAGGGACCCCAAGGATCATAGAGCTCCAACCCCCCTGCCACAGGCTGTATATTTTGCTATAAAAGTCCTATTATTGTTATTTCTCTCTCTGCTGTCCCAATAAACTATCCTTATCCCAACCCACGAGGTTTGCCTTTGTTTTTTTTTCTTTTCCCTTTCCTCTCCCCAGAGCAAGCGGCCAAGCGGCTGACTGTTGCTCAGCTCCCAGCTGGGGCAGAACGACAACAATGTCATGGAACAAAGATACTATAGTACAAGGTTATCACCAAAAATACTGTATTTTTAACCAGCAAGATGTTTGAGGAGCAGTCTTTATACTCTTTTTTTCAACAAAAAACCCCACAGTTTTTGTCCCCCAAACAATAGACAATACATGCATTAAAGTGACACTTTAAGAATAGGAATTTTGATCTTTATTTTTTTAAACACTGCAAATAATTAAAAAAATGTATCTAACCCTCCCCAATATATTGGTTAAATAAAGATTTCCTGTAGCATGATAAATAAGAAATCTATCAATACACTTCAGCTTAGACCATGTTTAGAGAGAAAAAACCACCACAAAAATGACTTTAGAATAAAATTAATCTTGTTGAATTCTCTTGCATATTTATACTATCTTGAACATCAACTTTGCCCATATAATTATTGTATTCCTTTCTTTCCTGCAGCATGGCTACTCTTAACAAGGTTGAGTGAAAATTACAGTAAAATCCCTGTAACTAGATAAATAATGACCCTGATCACTGATTACATGGAAATATTTGTTTTGAATTATATAAATCAAAATATTATGGATAAATAAAAGCAAAAAAAAAAGGCATATCAGCGGTTCTTATCAAACAAAAGCACACTGTTGTTCAAGATCTCTACTAAACTAACAAATTGGACAAGGACACATGACCTAAGTTGTTTATGTCCGAAGAGGGACTTTATCTACAAAAGTATGAATATCTAAAATAGCCATTAAATATCTACAACAGGCCATTTTAATTTTCTAATTTGTGACAGTTTCTCCAAAATACATTTACTTTATTGGCTTCTTAAATAGAGGTAGCTCATTTGTAGGCCTTGTTAATATACTGTGCACACTTCATTAGTTTACTAATGTAATGCAGGGTAACCATGCACAGAACTCCAAGATCAACAGCATATACTAAGTTATTTGGGCTTTTTTTTTCTTCATGCGGATTAACATGTCCTTATTTTCTCCTAGTATTTCATTATTTTGTGAAGAATGCATAACAGGGGAAGGGCCATTAGGCCAAGTAATCTGAAAGTCTTTTGCATCTTATAACGAAGTCTAGCAATGTCTTCATATGTAGTGCATTTACCCCCTTTTGCAAATTATGCAGTGAGCTGTGACTGATAGCCAGCATAAAGTGTCTTCTCTGGTTTAAAATTTTAAAAAGTGTTTCACAGTCATGTAGACAGTATAATTAAAAATTACAGTTCATGCACCTTGAAAATACAAAGGGTCTGAATTATAGAAAGTAAATTGCCCTTATGGCTTCATCAGCCTATATATGTCAGGACAGTGCCAGTTAATTAGTGAAAAAAGCAAGTTTAAGGTTTCTGTAAAACACATGCTAGTTTTCTTGCACTAGTGAACACCTACAATATACAGGTTCCAAAGATGTTTTACTGCCCTCCTTTCCCATTTCTGACATTCAATTAAATCACTTAATTTTGGCAAGCTTAAAAGGGTTTCTGTCATCTTTTTGCCTTCAGCTTCATATTAGAGGCACATACTTCTGTACTCAAGCACAATAATGCATATTGAAAATCATCAATTAAAAAAGCAACAGCAATGAAATATATTTCAAGTGGGAACAGCTATAAAAAGGAAATGTGTTTGTAAATACTGTCACACTGCAATGCTGTGTTAGGCAATTCATGTATTAGCATGCTGAATATGTATTTTTTAAGAATATGCTCAAATGATCTAAACATTGCTACAGGATCAAATCAATTAAAATATACCAGAGATAAACCAGTGGCTCTTGAATTTTGCAATCAAAATATATCTATAAAGCATGAGTAAACTTTTGGTTTGTTTTTATACACACACCCCCTCCAAATATGTCAAAACAAAACAAATCCCAAATCTTCATTAGACACCACTGGATTGTTAATTTTTTTTTTTTTGTTACAGTTCTATTTATATCACTAAATCCAAGGTGGTCAATGTATTCCCAGGTTTAAAGAAGGGATATTATAATGTACTACAGAGTCAATGGTGGAACCAGATTTGCTATGTTTGTAAGCAAGATCAGGACCAGTGTGCCGGTTTTGGCTGGGATAGAGTTAATTTTCTTCATAGTAGCTAGTATGGGACTATGCTTTACATTTGTGTTGGAAGCAGTGCTGATAATCTAGAGATGTTTTCATTATGTAGTGCTTAGATAGAGTCAAGGACTTTTCTGCTTCTTACACTGCTCCACCAGCAAGTAGGCTGGGGGTGCAGTACAAGTTGGGAAGGGATACAGTCAGGACAGCTGACCCAGACTGGCCAAAGGGATACCATATGATGCAGTGCTCAGCATATAAATCCGGGGAAGAGAGGGGCATTCAGAGTGATGGCGTTTGTCTTCCCAAGTAATCATTATGCATGATGGAGCCCTGACTATGGGAAGTAGTGAATAGATTCTGTGTTTTGCTTTGCTTGCACGCATGGCACTTGCTTTCCCTATTAAACTGTCTATATCAATCCACAAGTTTTCTCACTTTCACTCTTCTGTTTCCACCATTGCACTGTGGGAGAGTGAGCAAGTGGCTGTGTGGTACTTAGCTTCTGGCTGGGGTTAAACCGTGAAAAACAAGAATAACTCTTCTGATCATATATTTAGAATGTCACTGTAATATATAACCTACAACTACCTGCTTTAGCTTTATTGAGTAAAATTATTTGACTCCTTAAAATTGTTAACAATAGCAACTATGTTGTTGTTAGATCTAAGTTTTCTGTAATTCCTGAAATAATGATTAACTGATATGATGTTCTGTATTTTTTAATGATATTTTTAGGGAGATAGCATATATGCATTAGTACTTATGTTCAATGGTTTGAAATGTTTCTAAATTCACTTTTCTAATTAAGGCTATTATAAAGGTAAAATTAACCAAAATCAAATCTGCCAAATACAAATTCATATTTAAGAGCTTAAGTTCCAATCCTAGATATAATGCCATATATTCTTCCAACAAAACCATTTTCTACATCTATATAAAGTCCTGGCAAGATTTAATCATTGTTTTGACTGTGAATGTCCTCTGTGCATCTCCAATTTACTTTCACTCAGGAACATACAAATGATTTTATACAGCACAATACTATTACCACTCTGTACTCTAATAAGCTCTTTTTTTTTTTGCTTTTAAAATCAAAACAACAAATGCCTAGTCAGAAATAAGCTGACAAAATTTACATTCTTCTCTTTAAAAATGTGAATAAAATGTTATTTAAAATGTGAATTAGCTGTAAGACATACAATAAAATTACGTAGATACATATCAACACAGAACATTCATTTTGCCAAAAATCAATGATTACAAAGCCAATATGGATGCTGCCATATATATATAAAGAGATGTATATACAATTATTGTAGCATTCATAATTGCACTATACCTACAACCAGTTTTCAATTCTAAAGTGTTTTATGAGGGAGCAAAAAATAGCAACTGTTCTTCTTGTTGTTTTGGAGTTGAGAGGGTTAAGGATTAAAAACGTCTGATTAGTATTTATTTATTTTGCTTTTTCCACCTCTCCTCTGCTTCTGAGAGGCAGCAATTTCTGTGCTAAGTGCACTCTAGTGCTACTTGGCATTGTAGATAATGAATCAAATGATGTCTCTCAGTTCTCTGTAGCTTGCTAGCAATCATGCACCTGATCAAAGAAGACATTTCAAACTAAGCTGCTCATCAATGTGTACTACATTTTTGTTCTTAAAAATATGCACATTTAAATTTCAAAAGTGATTTTCTTATTGTTCTGTTTACATTAATAAATCTTTCTGAAGACTATCATGCCATCTCTGACAAGGAGAGTTAAACTGTCTTCTATACGTGTATACCTAGTAGCATGTTCACTCACACTGCTGTTTCTGGCATTAGAAAATGGAACACTTTCTAAAAAAGGGAACATTTGTGAATAAAGGAAAGAGAAAATAACATCACATGGTAATTAAAAAGAGATTCTATGATATTCCATTAATATCCCAGGTTTAATTATGTCATTACTGTCTTCTATGAATCTTTCTGAACAGTGAAAGCATGGTTAAATTCTAAGCCCATACACAACTATTTCTATTTTGCAATCCCAATATTCAAGCCTCAGAAGACAGAATGAAAAAACCCATGTCAAGAATTTAAGAATCACACTATCAGTGCTTTTGATCCTTCAGAGAAAGTACATTCTGTAAAATTTGAATGAGTGATAACTTCAGTTCTGATAATAGCAATTTTCCTGACAAAATCACTCCACAAAAAATATTTTTGGAAAACAGCCATTGTACCTTTAAAAAAATGGGGCAGGGGAGTGGAGGAAGGAAGGAGAGAGAAAGGGTCACAGAAAGAGGAAACCATCTTGATTTTGCTTCAGTACCAAAAAACTGTTATACTTTGTCAGTGTTATGACTGAGAATTTAAAACACATTGAGTCACAAGGTTTTGACTAAAAATACAAGAAAATGTATTGTGAATGTACTTCAGCATCTTTTGTTTTTCCTCCATATATTTTAAATAAAATCATAATATTAACTAAAAATTCTGTGGACATACACAGAGTCCAGGCCAGTAATAAATTAGTATTATGCAATTTATTTTCACAGATAATACAGTCCCTCTTGTGTATCTTCAGTCATGCAAAGATGGTCTTGAAGAGCCTCCTAGGCAGTTAGACTAGGTTGTATTCCTTCAGGTTTAACTGTAGGATTGTGTCCTTGACAGCAGCAAAGACGAAGCGTATATTCTCTGTATCTGTAGCACATGTGAAGTGGGAGTAGATAATTTTGTCACTGTCTGGATTCAGGTCTACAAACATCTTCAAGATGAACTCTCGTGCTGCTTGTGCATCCCGTTGTGGTCCTGATAATTAAGAAGAGAAAGTCAGTTTTTCCTACACTCAATTCAGTATTTCAGCTTCTTTAGGAAGGGAACCTTAGGAGCAGAAAGCAGAAGAAAAACTCAGTCTGTGATCATTGTATAAGAGAAGGGAAAATTTTTAATAATAAATACCACCATATACTATTTTTTCCCAGTATGTCTCTTGGGTTTGTGTGACAATGTTTTGGAAGTGGTGGGGAATTGCAGGGGTGGTTTCTGCGAGAAGCTGCTAGAAGCTTCCCCTAGGTCCGACAGAGCCAATACCAGCTGTCTCAAGGACAGACCTGTGGCTGACCAAGGCCGAACCAATCAGCAATGTTGGTAGCACCTATGTAATAATATACTTATGAAGGAAACAAAATCAAACCCTGCAAACATCAGCTTTTTTGCTGCCAGAGAAAGGAGTGAGAAGATGTGAGAAATTTTGCAGACACCAAGGTCAGTGAAGTAGGGGGCAGAGACACTACAGGCGCTGAAGGAGAGATTCCCCTACAGCCAGTGAAGAAGACCATGGTGAAGCAGGCCATTCCCCCTGTATCCCATGAAAGATGATGGGGAGTAGATATTCCACCTGCAGCCCGTGGAGGACCCCATGGCGGAGCAGGTGGAGACACTTGAAGGAGGCTGTGACTAATGGGAAGACCCCACTGGAGCAAGTTCCTGGCAGGAACTGCAGCTTATGGAGAGAGGGGCCCACACCAGAGCAGATTTGCTGGGGGAACTTGGGACCCTGTGGGGTACCATGCAGAGCCGCTTGCTATCATCTTCGACAGGTCTTGGAGAACAGGAGAAGTACCTGAGGATTGGAGGATAGCCAATATCACTCCAGTCTTCAAAAAGGGCAAGAAGGAGGACCCTAACAATTATAGGCCAGTCAGCCTCACTTCTGTCCCTGGGAAGGTGATGGAACAGCTTGTTCTGGATGCCATTACCAAGCAACTGGAAGAGAAGAAGGTCATGAGGAGTAGTCAGCATGGATTCACCAAGGGGAGATCGTGCTCGACCAATCTCATAGCCTTCTATGATCTCATCACCGGCTGGGTGGATGGAGGGAGAGCAGTGGATGTCATCTACCTTGACTTCAGCAAGGCATTCGATACTGTCTCCCATGACATCCTGATAGAAAAGCTAAGAGATCATGGGATAGATGAGTGGACAGTGAGGTGGCTTGAGAACTGGCTGTCAGACCGGGCTCAGAGGGTCGTGATCAGTGGAACAGAATCTGAATGGAGGCCTGTGACTAGCGGTGTTCCCCAGGGCTCAGTGTTGGGTCCAGTCCTGTTTAATATCTTCATTGACGATCTTGATGAGGGAATAACATCCACCCTCAGCAAGTACGCCGATGATACAAAGCTGGGAGGGGTGGCTGACACGCAGGAACACTGCGCTGCCATCCAGCGAGACCTGGACAGGCTGGAGAGCTGGGCAGGGAGAAACCAGATGAGGTTTAATAAAAGCAAGTGTAAAGTCTTGCACCTGGGGAGGAATAACCATCAGTATCAGTACAGGCTGGGGGATGACCTGCTGGAGAAGAGCTCTGTGGAGAAGGACCTGGGGGTCCTGGTTGATGACAGGTTGGCTATGAACCAGCAGTGTGCCCTGGTGGCTAAGAGGGCCAATGGGATCCTGGGATGCATCAGGAAGAGTGTGGCCAGCAGGTCTAAGGAGGTGATCCTCCCCCTCTACTCTGCCCTGGTCAGGCCCCACCTGGAGTATTGTGTCCAGTTCTGGGCTCCCTGGTATAAAAAAGACAGGGATCTCCTGGAGGGTGTCCAGAGAAGGGCTACGAAGATGATTAAGGACCTGAAACATCTCCCGTATGAGGAAAGGCTGAGTGAGCTGGGGCTGTTCAGCCTGGAGAAAAGAAGACTGAGGGGGGACCTAATTAATGTTTATAAATATCTTAAGTATGGGGTGCAGGGGGAATTGGCCAACCCCTTTTCAGTCATCTGTGGAGATAGGACAAGGGGCAATGGCTGTAAATTGGAGCACAGGAAGTTCCGCACCAACATGCGGAAGAACTTTTACACAGTGAGGGTGACAGAGCACTGGAATAGGCTGCCCAGGGAGGTGGTGGAGTCTCCTTCTCTGGAGATATTCAAGACTCGTCTGGACGCCTATCTGTGCAATATGTGCTAGGGAGCCTGCTTTGGCAGGGGGGTTGGACCCGATGATCTCTCGAGGTCCCTTCCAACCCCTACAATTCTGTGATTCTGTGATTCTGTTCCTGAAGGTCTGCACCCCATGGAAGCCATGTGGGAAGGACTCATGTTGGAGAAGTTCATGGAGGACTCTCCTATGAGAGGGACCCCATGCTGGAGCAAGGGAAGAGTGTGAGCAGTCCTCATCCTGAGAAGGAAAGAGCCTCAGAGACAACGTGTTATATACTGACTGCAACCCCCATTCCCTGTCCCCCTGTGCTGCTCAGGGGGAGGAGGGAGAGAAATCGTGAATGAAGTTGAGCCCAGGAAGAAGGGAGGAGTGGGGAAAGGTGTTTTAAGATTTGGTTTTATTTCTCATTATCCTACTCTGTTTTGATTGGGTAATAAATTAGATGCATTTTATTCCTTGTTGAGTCTTTTTTGCCTGTGTTTTTAATTGCTGAATGTTCTCTCCCTGTCCTTGAGACTTTCACTATATCTTTTCTCCCCTGTCCAGCTGAGAAGGGGAGTGACAGAGAAGCTTTGGTGGGCATCTGGCCTCCAGCCAGAGTCAACCAACCACAACTACATACAATTTGTAAAGAAGACAATGGGTGTAAGGAAGAATGGGCAGTAATATTTTTCCTAAGAATCTCTAAGCAAAATAAGGCCAAGTCTACTGCATTTTGTCATTATCGCAGTGTAAATGGGGCATGAGCTCTGGTGGCAATATGCTTACCATCATACTCTGGGAAATAATCAACTAAATGGGAGTACATAATTTTCTCCTCTAAGAGATCTTTTTTATTTAAGAACAGAATGACTGAAGAATTCTGGAACCATGGATATGTGATAATTGTCTTAAAAAGTGCTTTGCTTTCTTCCATTCGATTCTGGAATAAAAAAGAGACAAATTTATGCAGTCACGAAAATAAATTTTTTAAGTTTTAAAAACCAATCCATGCAATTGCATTTATTTCATAAACAGATCCATTTCATCTTTTCTACCTTCTTACCAAAATGTAAGATTTAACTGATTCATTTACAATTCATAGGTAAGTGGTAAATTAAATATGCAGGCAGTTTCCTTTTGCAAATGCAATGACACAAGCATAATTATTCTTTAAAACACAGGTCACAGACATGATAGTTGTAACAGGTACTGTTGTAAATACTGACTATGCACAGTTATGAACAGCCAAAAAATTTGTGGGTACTGAAATATTTGTGGTTCAAGGCAGAGGCAAGTGTACAAGACATAATAAACAAGTTCTAAGAACCTTATTTATTTTATATGACTTTCCTGAAGTCAAATAATCCTTTTTTTTTTAGAGAGATCAGCTTTAAAATAGCTCCAGGTAAATTTGGAATTTACTTGTTGATTACCTGAGAATATTTCCCCAGATCAAAGGCTTATGACATAAGGTCTTACAAATGGTAAATTTGCTTCTAACACCATTGGATTATTTTAATTACTTAATTGCTCCTGAAAAGCATTTTGATTATAGTGGAAACGTAAGTGAAGCATACAATTCTGTTTGTAAGGGCCTTCTGATCCTCTAAAATTCTGTTGTGTTTTGATACAATTCTGAAGAACTGTTAGGTTGACATGATGCAGTTAATACAGAGAACAAATTGAGTTCGGTACCAGGAATTAACCCTACTTCCATTATTTGGAAATATCTAAGGCAAGCATGATTAGCTACCCATGGAATTTATTTTTTTAGGAGCTGCCTCCTGAAAACAACATTTTTACCCCCGAACAGGCATCCAGAGAACAAAATCAAGGAAGTGAAAGCTGCAGATTCTGCTGTTGCTGACTCATGGAATCATGGAAGCATAGAATCTTTTAGAAAATTACAATCATTTGGAAGAGACCTTAAAGAATACTGAGTCTAATCGTTAACCTAACACAACCAAGTCCACCACTAAACCATGTCCCTAAGCACCACAGCTACACAGCTTTTAAATATCTTCAGGGATGGTGACTAAATCACTTCCCTGGGCAGCCTGTTTCAGTGCTTGACAACCCCTAATATTCAATCTAAACATCCCCTGGCACAACTTGAGGCCATTTCCCCTTGCTTCTTGGGAAAAGAGACTGACACCCACCTCACTACAACCTCCTTTCAGGTAGATGTAGACAGCAATAAGGTCCCCTCTCAGCTTCCTTTTCTCCAGGATAAACAACACCAGATCCTCCATCCGGCCATTCTTGTAGATGGGCGTCACGTTTGCTAACTTCCAGTCAACCGGGACCTCCCCGGTTAGCCAGGACTGCTGATAAATGATAGAAAGTGGCCCAGCGAGCACTTCTGCCAGCTCCCTCAATACCCTTGGGTGGATCCCATCTGGCCCCATAGACTTGTCTGTGTTCCTAAGTGGTGTAGCAGGTTTCTAAGCATTTCCCTTTGGATTATGAGGGCTTTATTCTGCTCCCTGTCTCTGTCTTCCAGCTCAGGGGGCTGGGTACCTGGAGCAAAATTGGTCTTACTATTAAATACAGAGGCAAAGAAAGCATTAACTACCTCAGCCTTTTCTTCATCCTTTCTCACTATGTTTCCCTCCAAATCCAATAAAGAATGGAGATTCTCATTAGTCCTTGTGGTGGTTTAGCCCCAGCCAGCAAATGAATGTGCACCACACAACCACACTCTCTCTTTCCCCCCCCATGGAGGGGGGGAAGGGAAGGAATTAAAAAAGGGTCACCTATCGTGGCTGTGTCCCCTCCCAGCTTCCTGGGTGCCCCCGGCCTTCCCCTTAGAAGGCAACATGAAAAGCTGAAAAGTCTTTAACTGCTTGGCAACAACTAAAAACATCAGTGTGTTATCAACATTTCTCTTATCCTAAATCTCAGACACAGCACTACACTAGCTACTAGAAAGAAAATTAACTCTGTCATAGATGAACCTAGGACAGTCCTCCTATTGTTGTTAAAGTAGTTAAAACTTTTTTTATTGTCTTTTATGGCAGTAGTCATGTTAAGTTCTAGTTGGACTTTGGCCCTTTTAATTTTATCCGTTCATAACCTCACGACATCCTTCTATTTCTCCTGAGTTTCCTGCCCTTTCTTCTAAAGATCAGAAGCTCTTTTTTTCCCTGAGTTCCAACCAAAGCTCTCTGTTCAGCGAGGCTGGTCTTCTTCCCCAGCAGCTTGGCTTTTGGCAATAAGGGTGGCCTGCTCCTTCACCTTTAAGGTACAGTTAAATTTGCCAGACAAGAAGATACATTTTTCCCATGCATATTTGCAGTATTTGGACATATATGGTTAAATCCATATTCTAGAAAATATCTTAATTATTACCATAAACAAATTAGCCTTGTTTAAATGTTACATCTGCTGCCATCATTGCTAAGAGGGTAACAGCACACCTAGGAAGTTTCAGTTTGTTTATTGCAATGGGGACTTTCAAAAAGGCTTTGTTTTCCCCAAGACCCATGAGTACTGTCACAGATGAGTACTTTTGAAGTCTCAGATTTTAAAGCCTTCTGCTGCTTTGACAGGTTTTAAGTATTTTTCTACAAGTGATTATTATTATTATTCCTGTGCAATTTTACCTGAGGTGTTCTTGAAGGTTTTGCTCTACAAGCAATTAAATTAATTTTTAAAATAGAAGCTAACTATGGTGCAACAAGAACCAGCAAATGAACTTATAGACAGTAGTCAAACTTACTTTTGCCTTTTTAAGTTACATTACAGTTGCTTAAAATTTTAAACTTTAATTAAAATCTTGCAATGGATGAGTTTGGCCTCAAACAAACCAATACCTTAATTTGACTTCTTGGCTAATAGGGACATGTGATTTCACTTGAATTTCTCCATCAAACCTAAGCTTTAAGCTAACCAAAAGCATTCCTTTGAGATAGCTATGAAAAAGTGTTTTCTTCTAAATACCTCAAGGGTTGTAGAAATCCAGGCTCCAGAACCAAGCCCTCTCAGGGCTTATCTGTCATCCATGGCCAGGATGACAGATAATACGACCAGGAGTTACCTAAGGTCATTGCCCTCAGTTACAAATTTCATTTCATCTCTGATTTAAACTCAGTTTCTAGATCCAACACATCCTTAAGATTTGCTAGTTAGGTTCTATCTTTCAGTTTACTTTCCCATATTTTTTACTGAAATCGTACTTGTCACAATTTTGCGTGGCTAGGTTCTAATGGAGAAGGGGGGAGGTCTGCAGGGATGGCTCCTGCAGGAAGCAGCTAGAAGCTCTCTGCAAGCCCCAGAGAGTAAACATCAGCCGATTCAAGGCCAGAGTCATTGCTGACCAAGGCCGAGACAGTCGGCGATGGTCACAGCACCTCTGTGAATCACATTTAGGAGGAAAAAAAATGCAGGCAGCTGCATTTTGCCACCAGAGAAGGGAGTGAGAACACGTAAGAAGCTGTGCAGACACCTGTTGAAGAACAGCTAAAGGAAAGGGGGCACGACCCCCAGGTACAAGCCAGGCTCTGAGGGTCACAAATATACAGTTATGGAGTAGGCCTGTTGGTAGTGGCTTGTCAGCATGACTTGGCAAAATGAGGGAAACAGGAAACAAACAACTCAGCGGAACTGAAACCCAAGAGGAAGAGGAAGAGGAAGAAGAGCTATGTTTATGCAACCTTTGGAGCTTAGCCAATGAGAAGCTGACTTGCAGGCATAATTAATGATGGTATAAAAAAGGGTGATTGAGCAATAAAGGCGGAGTTTGTTTCACCACCCAGAATGAGTCGACTGCTGGCTTCTCCATGCCGATATCTCCTCCCTGGGGGGGATTCCCTCCCCCCGCAGACACCAAGGCCAGGGAAGAAGGAAGGGGGCGGGGGGAGAATGAGGCACTCCAGGTGCTGGAGAGAGAGATTCCTGCAGCCCATGGAGAAGAACATGGTGAAGCAGGCTGTCTCCCTGCAACCTGTGGATAATGACAGAGAACAGAAATTCCATCTACAGCCTGTGGAGAGACCGACTCATGCTGCAGCAGGTTTGCCGGGGGACTTGTGACTGTGGGAGACCAGGCTGGAGCAGTCTGGGCCCGAAGGTCAGCACCCCACTGAAGGGAGCTGTGCTGATGCAATTGGTGAGGAGATGATGCCCCGATAGAAAGGACTCACGCTGGAGAAGTTCGTGGAGGACTGTCTCCCATGGGTGGGACCCCATGGTGCAGCAGGGGAACGGTGTGTGTGGAATGCCCCCCCAGCTAAGAAGGAAGATAACTCGGGAGGAACTAGCTGAAACCCCCACTCCCCATTCCCTGCCCCTCCCCATGCCACGATCGGGGGGCCCTCCATGTGCCTCGATGGGGGGGAAGAAGGGAGTGAAGTAAAGCCTGCTAAGAAGGGAGGGGTGGGGGGAGGTGCTTTAAGACCTGGCCGCGCTTCTCATTACCCGACTCTGGTTTCACTGGATGTGTAGTGTAGTTTTAATAAATTAGCTTTCTTTCCTTTATTCTGTGTTGAGTCTGTTTTGCCCATGACACTAATTGCAGAGTGATCTCTCCTTGTTCTTATCTCCTAAGCCTCTCAATATATATTTTCTCCCTTTTCCGTCTGAAAAGGGGAGTGATAGAGCGGCTTTGGTGGGCATTTGGCCTCTAGCCAGGGCAAAACCATCACAGTACTGAGAATCTATTAATTCTTGTTCAAAGACCTCAAAATTATGCTTGGCCCCAAACCATAAGTAGAGATTATTTGTATATTCTGTATACAAAAAATGGTTATTAAACTGTTTTTTTTTATGAAATATCATTAATGGAATAAACAGTTTTTCATAAATATTCACACTGCTGTGTGATATCCCAGAATCGAACAAAAGAGAAAGTGTGAAAGTAGTTAACACTAAAGTTTAAATTGTATAAAAGTAGAGCATTATATAACAGAAAAGTAAATTAGAATAAAAGTTTATATATATGCATGTGCGTGAACATGCATGAAAAGATAAAATACATAGAGCAAATAATTTTGGCACAGAAGATAAATGTGTTATTTCCTTTAGTTTCCGGATAAACAATGGGTTGTGGAGATTTTATTTTCCACTGAAATCATATTTTAATTATATCTGGGAGTTCATATTATTTCTCTGCTCCATGTCCAATTTTTCTGGACTGCTGAAAGCAAATAAAAAAACTCCAATGGTTTACATTTTTTTTACACAATGCAGAAAAAAAAGTGCTCTAATCTCAACATTGTTTTCTTTCAGCTTTTATGGTAAATTACGTAGGACTAGCCTGTGAATAAAGAACTCAAAGTGCTGGAAGAAAAGTGGAAAAATGAAATACATTCTTCAGATAATTGTCTCCATGAAGAATGAAAATATCTTGACCTCTGACCTCATGACATTTCATAGTTTTGGCCCACATCAAAATAAAGTATGACTGGAACATTCTACCAGTTTGTCAGAGCACACTGATGAATGCTACAGAAGTTCCATCTAGACTTTGGATACTCCTCTATTTTCAGAAGTATTTTGTCCAGATGCAAAACATGAGCATATAGGCCTGCATCTAGATAGCTGTATACAAGCAAAAATGAATAGACTGTATTAATGTATTTCATGTAATTTTAATACAACAGTCTTTAACTTGAATATTTTTTAACAATCCAAACAACTTTAATCTATACTGCCTAGGACAACTTAAAGATATTGTTTAAAAACACCAAACATTTTAGCTAAGCTGAGTAATTTATTAAAGATGCAATATGACATTTCAAACCCAAACAAAAGCTTGGAAAAAGGAGCAATACTCTTTATTTGAAAAGAACATTTCCCTTCTCTAATTAATTAGAATCAATAATGTAAAAAACTCTCTTAAGAGGATTTTAAATTACCTCTCTGAATAGGACATATAAATGAATCAGACTGTAAAAATAAAGATTATTACTTATATTTGTTTTGTTACTCAGTGAAAACCCCAGCAAGTAAACTTCCTATGAAATGCAAGCTTTTAAAATTCTATTAATGTTAATATTAAAATGTCTGTTTTAACAGAGGCCTTTCAATTATTCTTTTATATGTGGTTTCATTTACCAATGAAAAGAAATCACTTAACAAGTAAAATAATGGAGAAAATATTGTTTTCCTAAGGCATAAAGATAGATATGCATGTGCATATATGTATATAGAGTAGATATTATATATATAGGGCACTAGTGAAATTTCTTACTCAAAAATAAAAGTGGAAAGAATATTAAAGTTCTAAATACTAGTGAAATTTATCTGCAACTAAGTTATAAACTCACATTTTACAATCATATTTTGTATATATATATATTTAACAAAAATCTATTAACTCTGACCAAAATTATTTAAACTGACATTTCTTCTCCAATTATTTCAGGCAATGGATGCTCTGCTTTACTGCTAAAAATCATCTTTTATCAATCAATATTTTATGCCATCTCTAGCTTTTCAGTGTCCAGTGATACCTCAGAAAATACTTTTGATAGCTTAAAAATTTTCAAAATTTAATTTAGCTTATTATAAATTTAGCAAAGTTTAATCCATTCATTTAGCTGAACTGTTGTTTTCCTTTGTGAATACACATGTAAAAAAGATCCCTCTATATAAAAAGCCCATACTTATATAGACCACCATAGACCTACAGAAGTTATATGAAATCATGTAACTCAGACTTTTAGTGTGTTAACATGGAAAAGACATACAGCAGCCTTCCACCTCCAATGTTTACCAACAAGGCGACAGGACCCATCGGCGAACAGGGCAGATTTTTTCTTATTTTCCAGCCATTCACTACACAGTGGGGCCTCTTCAGAACGCATCACTTCCTCCTCTGGTGATATTCCAAAATCTTTGCCTTCTGTCCAGTCTCTGAATACTTAGAGGATTCCTGAGCAATTGGGGTTTCCTATTTGAGCCCCCTGCATGATGAGCTGTTTCTGACTCTCATTCATACTGGAGTTCTAGCATGCCTGGCACTGCAGCACTCGGGGGTGGTGTGATTTACATTCAGGCCACAATAGTCCACCATCAGCCTCCACTCTCCATTAGACTTCTGCACTGGCCATATGGGATTGCTGAAGGGTGAGCACGTTCTACCAGTCACTCCCTAACTCTCCAGTTGATGAATCAGCTTCCGAATAGGAGTCGGGGAATCCCTGTTGGTACGGTATTGTCATCTATACACTGTCATGGTAGCAATTGGCACCCAATTCTTTGATGTTCTATGCAGACCAATAACAGCCCATGGAACACTTCACTTACACCCAATTACACAGCTTACCCCACAGCTTACCCCACAGCTTACCCCACCCATACAAGGACAAACCAGACACCCTGACCACATCCAGAGCACTCTAGAGCACTTCCCCAACCAGCCCCTTTTATGGGGGAGTTATGTCAGGTGGTGTGGAAAACACTCTGGGCTAACTCAGCTCACCTGTGGTGACTGCTTGGGGAGGTTAACTCTGGCCTGGCCAGAACCAGGACAGATTTTTTTTTTTTTTCGAAATGTAGAAAAAATGATTGTGTATCAGAGGTAAGGTCATTTAAAGAGCTGAGAATATCTTTCTTAAAAATAAATACATAAATATGCAAGGAAACATCACATTCTCAGTAAAATTATAAGTAATTTCACCTTTATGAAACGTGGAGACTGTCTAAGCCTGCAGTTCTGCAAATTTACTTAAAAATTCACATTTTAGAACAGCTGCAAGCTGTTGAATTCAATTTCAGTGAATTAATAACATTTAAGTTCATGCATGAGATAACATGTTGTTTTGAAAAGAGTGGACCTTGATTATGGAATATATATTCCCGATATAGGATACTGTAGACATAAATTTGAAAAGTCAGTGTTCACTACTCATTTTTCAGTCCATTAAAATTTCTTCATTCCTCCTTTTACATTTAAGAGAAACACTTTATTTTTTAAAAATAATTTTTAAGTGAATAACTACTCTTTGCCAATTGGAAGTGATGTCATATACAAAAGCATGTGTGTGGGGTGTGATGTCCATGTTTTTTATCTTTCCAATTCCACCATTTTCCTGCTAGCAGAGAGAATAGGCGGTGAAAATGCTTTTACAGATGCCTTAGATTTTGTGATTGCTTCTGCAGGTATAGAGGACAATAACTGTAGGAATATGTCTCTAGTTTTCTTTTGTCATTGTTGGGGTTTTTTTTTATAAGTATTGTTTCTCTTTTACTTCAGGTACACTTGTCACATTTTCCTTATTGTGTGTCTGAAAAAAAAATACATGAGCATGCATTCTGACAATAAAAATGTGAAATACTCTCAGGGCAACTTTTCTATGTAATGGAGGTCTGGAGTTTTTTGAGGTACTGAGATGTCACAGTCTTGGAACAATTCTGACTTTTTCCTTTATTAACAGTAGTTATATCACTATAGGGTATATAATCAATATATAAATACATATGTAATTTTACTTTATGAAAAAATGAAATATAAATTCCTAATTAGTTCATTCATTTGCACAAGTGTTTAGATAAGTCAGCAATTAATTCTGAAAGAATTTCAGATAGAAATATTCTCTTAAAATTCCTCTGAAACTTTAAGAAAATATTTCTTTACTGTGGTGGACTGACCCTGGATGGAGGCCAGATGCCCATCAAAGCCATTCTATCACTCCCCTTCTCAGTTAGATGGGGAGAAAATATGAGTCGAGATGAGTCATCTTCTTCAATCACTGCACCAACGTGGAGGAAGGGTCTTCACCTGGGCAAGGGTCTTGACCTATGGGTGTGGTTTTTACTATTATACTGAAGACAGTTCAGTTAGGTACGCCTGAACTTCGGTTTTCACTGCCAAATTGGCTGTGCGTGTATTAGATGTTCTTAGTGTTCCAGGACAGTTAGTTTAGAGGTGTTCCTTTAAACAATTCCCTTTGATCCTTTTCTTAGCAACCACCTAGCAACTATCTACAATCGTTCTTAATTATAGGGCCATTGTAATACAGAAGCATGGTTAAGTTTAAAAATAGATATCAGTTTCACAGTTAAAGAAGCAAAAGGTCTCACTGTGTCTCAAATCTGGTGGTTAATTTGGCAATATACACACAGAGCAGAGGTATTTTATTGCATATTTTGCAGATATGGGTGTACGTCCCAACATGGTACATCAGAGCTCCATTGCAGTGGTTGTCTATACACTTAATATTAACATATTCATGTTTATACTACATATGCATTATTTATCATTATATGATTGGATAAAAAGCCTTTGCCTCCTATGTAAATTAGTGCGCATGCCTAATAGTTCTTTCTTTTGAGTCAGTTGTGTAATTACGGTGGGTGGTCCATGACTTGGAATTACCTTTCCCCTGATTTCTTTCTTCTTTGGCAATCTTTAGTGGTTCTTCAAGGTTTGTTGTTCAAACTAATGATATTTCAGTTATGCTTCTACTTTTTGACAATCATATATATTGTTTGGATAAACATTAACTAACACAGAGGTAGGGCTATACAGTGGACAACTTTTGCAGCAATAGTCTTGGTTTGAATTACATGCTGCATTTGATTTCACTGTAACATGGATACTGTGGCCTTCAAACTTATGTGTAGAAACCATCTATCTGTTTATCCCATATTCTCTAACCAAAACAGGGCTGTCTTGCCACCATAAGACTCCCTCCTTCATTGCTTATCTGGATGGTTTGCCCTGCTGCCACAGTGGCAGTTAAGCTCTCAGGGTGGATCTCAAAGAGATTCGCTCCAGCGGTTTTGCATCTTGTGAATGTTTGAGACATTCCTCAGACAGGCTCAGGGGATCTTCACCCCCTGTTCCCTTATCAAGTTTCATCTCTTACCATTGTCCACGCTCTTCTGAGAAAATGTCCTTTGTTTCAAGGGGTCAAATTAGCTTTGATATTTGAACTATTTGTTTGGATAGTTTGTTCTTCCAATTGGTCTCTGACAACCTGGCACTTTAACCTTGTTGAATCTCATACAGTTGACCTTGTCCCATTAATCCAGCCTGTCCAGATCCCTCTGTAGAGCCTTCCTACCCTCAAGCAGATCAGCACTCCTGCCCAACTTGGTGTCATCTGCAAACCTGAGGGTGCACTCGATGACTTCATCTAGATCACTGATAAAAATAATAAACAGAACTGGCCTCAATACTGTTCCTTGGGGAACACCACTTGTGACCATCTCCACTGGATTTAACTCCATTCACAACTGTTTGGGCCCAGCTAACCATCCAGTTTTTTACCCAGTGAAGGGTGTGCCAGTCTAAGCCATGAGCAGCCAGCTTCTCCAGGAGAATGCTGTGGGAAACGGTTTCCAAGGCTTTACTGGAGTGCAGGTAAACAATATCCACAGCCTTTCCGTCATTCTCTAAGAGGATAACCTTGTCATAGAAGGCCATCATGTTCGTCAAGCATGACCTGTCTTTCATAAACCCCTGCCAACTGGGCTTGATCACCTCTTGTCCTGTTCATGCCATGCGATGGCACTCAAGATGATCACCTCCAGAACCTTCCCTGGCACTGATGTCAGACTGACAGGCCTATAGTTCCCCAGATCCTCCATCTGTCCCTTCTTGCTAACCTCCAGTCAACTGAGACCTCCCCAGTTAGCCAGGACTGCTGATAAATGTTAGAAAGTGGCTCAGTGAGCACTTCTGCCAGCTCTATCAGTAGCCAAAGTGCTTGTTGCTCTGTTTTTCTTCTTTTCCCCCTCAGAGTTCTGCCCAATATCGAGCAGTATTTGGTAGATACTGGCCAGGGCCCAGTGCAGAGATCGGCGATGGGCAACACGCAATTCAATATGAATTTTAGGTGAAGCCATTTTATTGGGTGAAATCACACAGATTATATACATTTGTTACTGCAAACGTGGCAAGCTAAAAAACTGCTAATTGGTTACACACACTGTTCACACCAAACCGATTGGTTAGTAATTATAACGAGTTCTGATAAGCATATCTTATAGCTAAACATTGTTAGTTTACCTTTGATGTCTAAAAGCATCCGCACACCTGCTGTTTTGACCATCTACTATGTCTGGTTCTTAACATGTTCAGTTACTCCCAAGTACCTTCCCATAACTCCTTCTTGGTTTAGGGCAGTTTATACCCCTGTCTTCAAGGCCGCTGTGTTTTGAGAATGTGATTACCAAAAACCTCTCAGCATAAAACCTCTCAGCATGAGTACCTTTCCTGTCTCACGGGAACACAAGGATATTGTCAGGGCCTATGTCTTCTGTGAGGAGAGTCAGGCTGCTGGCAGGCCTGCTGCCTTCCCCGACAGCCCAGCACAGTGCAGTAAGTTGTGCCTCTTTGTAATAGCCACAGCATTTTCCTTTCAAATATTCTATCTCTTTATCAGGGTTCTGTAGTTGTTCAGCAGTGAAATTCCAAGTCATTGGAGGTGAGAAGTTCTCTAGATCCCTGACCGTATTTTCCTACATGCCATGCCACCCATGACTGACTATCCAGCCTCAGGCCAGATCTCTGGGTTGTATTCTTAAAACAATTTTTTGTTTTCATTTTCACCAAGAGTTTAGAAATACTTCTTGTGGCAACTTTCTTCTGCTCTGTTTGATCATCTTTTTGCACTGGTGAGACCACACCTTGAATAATGTATTCAGTTTTGGGCCCCTCACTACAAGAAAGACATTGAGGGGCTGGAGTGTGTCCAAAGAAGAGCAACGAAGCTGGTGAAGGGTCTAGAGAACAAGCCTTATGAGGAGTGACTGAAGGAACTGTGTTTTTTTAATCTGGAGAAAAGAAGGCTGAGGGGAGACCTTATTGTTTTCTCCAACTACCTGAAAGGAGGTTGTAGCAAGGTGGATGTCAGTCTCTTCCCAATTAGCAAGTGATAGGACGAGAGGAAACAGCCTCAAGTTGCACCAAGGGAGGTTTAGACTGGATATTAAGAACAATGTCTTGACCTAAGGGGTTGTCAAGCACTGAAAAAGTCTGCTGTTGGGAAGTGGTTAAGTCACCATCCCTGGAGGTATTTAAAAGCCATATAGCCATGTTGCATAGGGTCATGGTTTAGTGGTGGACTTGGTAGTGTTTGGTTAACGGTTGGACTCAATGATCATAAGGGTCTTTTCTAACCTAAATTATTCTATTATTATACAATTTGTATATGGCTCAGAAGTTCTTGGCAAGCTGCCACCAGTGTTTGGAGAAGCAATTCGATTTTCCCCACAGTACATGTTCTGCTTGTTGCTTATACTAACATCTTTGTTTACTCATCACGTTGACTGGGAGGACCAGAATTAATCTGGACAAGGCCTCTGGATGAAAAGGGCAACTAATGCTATCAACCTCTATTTTTTTCAGTGGCATGAACTAATCTTTAAGGTTTAGTAGTCAAGTTTTTTTGTACCAAGAACATCACTTGAACATTTAATACTGAAAATGGACTTATCTGTAATGAGGTTTTGAGACTGTTCTATATGAAAACAGCCAATGTAGTGGTGCCTTTACCGTGAAAAATAATTTTAAAAATCCAAATATAGCAAATTATTAGACTTGGTTTTCTCATTTACTTTTAATACATTATTTACCTGACCCATTAAATCTCTGAATAAAAGTGGGGAGACCAAAATAGCAGCAACATTTCAAATATTCTTCTAAAACAGTGTTTTAGGAATGATTTTAATACTGGTTTTAAGATATACAGCCTTCCTTTTATAATTTTACTCCTAGGACAGTAAGAGAGAGCACTGCCCATGGGATATCCTCTTTAAAGAAGTCATTACCTTTCCCATCTCTTCCTCCATGTTGCCATCACGTTTTTATGCACATACAATGTACTGAGTAGCAGTATTTTGTGTTATACTAATAAAAGTAGATTTGTTGTGAATTAAGGCTATTGAATAAACCTTACAGAAGATTGCAGGGCACTTTTCAGCATATGAAGCCTATAATTAGGCAACACAGCCTTTTGAGCCAGTTATCATAATTTATCAAATACGTATGGTATTTGGATTTCCATTATGGTCTGAGATCAAGGCAAGGAGAAAAAACACAGTGTCCACATCTTCGTATGACCCTTATGGAATTTATTTAATTTATCTGGTACATGTGATGGCTCATGCTCATTCATTACTAACATATTGATGAATGATGCTAACATATTTACCCAAGTATTAGACACAAGATACCAGTGTGATTGTTTTGGTTTTTTTTTTTTTGTAAATCAAAGGCTTTGTTCACAGTCATAGCAATGAAGTTATAGAGACTTATGGTATTTATGATGTATCAGGACTGATGGACAGAATTCCTGGGCTCCTGTGAATCTAGTAGGTTATATGGGAGAAAAACAAACAATGAGATCTCTGATAACATTGAGAGGCTGACCAGAAATGTATGCTTGATTCAATTTGATAAAACTGATTGTTGCGCCCTTGGTCTTTATGGAATCAAAATATGATTGGACAGGGCTCTGAGGAATATGATCTAGTTGAAGATGTCCCTGTTCATTGCAGAGAGAGTTGGACTAGATGACCATTAAAGGTTCCTTCCAACTCAAACTATTCTACGATTCTATGATTTCTAATTAAACTTTTGTTTTCTCCTTTAGACCCCACTTTTAAAAAACATTTGGTACTTTTTTCTTCACTAGTGGGTCTTGCAAATATCCTGCACAGAGACCAGTTATTAGAGTTGAAACAGACCCTCACAACACTGCAATATGTGACAGTGTAGTGCAGGAGGCTGAGACAGCTTCTGCAGAGCAGCAGCCATGGTAATGTGCATAGGCAGAGCCTTCTGTACTTATCCAGAGGTTGGGTTTTTTTTGTTTTCATGTGTAGGATTTTGTTCCCCACACACACTATTGTACTGGAGCTTTGCACTGACTCTCAGGAGGAGATGCTTAAAACTCCTTTTTTTGATGCTTAAATTGAACAGGGGGTGACCTACAAAGAGCAAAAGACTTTCTGACCTATTTTTCAGAATGAAAATACTTATTTTCCAGGTCCAAAAAAAAAAATTATGATAAATTTCTTACTGAAAGGGAGTTTAAAACTCACTGAAGACAATAGAAATCTTAATAATAACATCAGTTGGTACTGGGTCAGGTCAGTACTGTTTTGTTGGCTTTTTCAAGGTTGTTTTCTTGGCTTTTCTTATTCCTTAAGGTGAATTAATGCTAGCTGCTGTTTTAACTTGCAGGCTATTTTGCTAACTATCTAGTTCAATCTTAATTTGCATTAAAACTGTAATTCCAGTTCAAAGTGCTTGTGTGTGTGTGTGTGTGTGTGTGGTAGCGGCATGCTGATTTATTAAGTAGTTGTCACTCTCTGATAGTACTTATGAACAGAGTAGGTGGGTCTTATTAGTACACTTATTTCTGGATAGGAAAATTTAACAAACAGCCTGTCTTTTCTGCAACAACACTTTCCCTAAATAACTTAATTTATCTCCCAGGTTTTCTGGGAAACTGCTCTGTGCATTTGTAAAAGAATTATTATGGGGGTAGATTCAGAAAAATTATGGCTAAGTAGAACCTTTTGACTCCAGGAGATTTGATAGAATATGTCAGAATTTTGCTGTTTACTTTGTCCCAAGATCTTCAGCTCCTCGTTTCATCCTGGAGAATCTCCAGAGTATATTGCACAGATTGATTAAGCAATTTAGTATAGATGTCTTGCTATATTATTAATGAAAATGTATAATTTTCCTCAATTGGCTACCCTTTTCATTCAGTTCCCAGAAGCTTTTCCAGATAAAATTTCTATTTCTAGAAATATCAGTTTGAAATTACTGCTTTATTTTCTATGTGTTAGCCAGCAGGTGGCAATCTCTTTGAAAATACAGTTTAAAAGTACACAGAATCAATGCCTCATTTTGCAGTGCTTTTATTTTATTTATCTCCATTTTCAAATTCATAAATATAATTTACAAGTACAAGATTAATGCAGTACTTCATCTTCTAAACTGAAACAGATTTTTTAAAGAATCTTCTATTTGTTTCCCTCTGCCTGTCCTATATACAACTTAGGCTCTTCTCAAGGTATTAAAGGAAGAAAAATGTGGTGGTTTGACCCTAGCTGGAGGCCACCAAAATCGCTCTATCACTCCCCTTTACAGCTGGACAGGGGAGAAAACATATCTTAAAACACCTCCCCCCACCCCTCCCTTCTTAGCAGACTTCACTTTAGTCATGATTTCCCTTCCTTCTTCCCCCCCATTGTGGCACGGGGAGGGGCAGGGAATCATAGAATCATAGAATGGTCTGGGTTGGAAGGGACAAGAAGGATCATAGGGTTCCAACCCCCCTGCCACAGGCAGGGCCACCAACCTCCAGGCCTGGATCTACACTAGGTTGCCCAGGGCCCCATCCAAGCTGGCCTCGAACACCTCCAGGGACGGGGCATCCACCACCTCTCTGGGCAGCCTGTTCCAGCACCTCACCACTCTCTCTGTAAAAAACTTCCCCCTAATATCCAATTTAAACCTTCCTTCCTTTAGCTTTAATCCATTCCCCCTTGTCCTGCCATTGTCTACCCTTTTAAAAAGCTGATTCCCCTCCTGTTTGTATGCTCCCTTCAGGTACTGGAAGGCTGCGATGAGGTCCCCCCGTCAGCCTTCTCTTCTCTAGGCTGAACAAGCCCAGCTCCCCCAGCCTCTCTTCGTAGGGGAGGTGCTCCAGCCCTCTAATCCTCTTCGTGGCTTCTCTGAACCCTCTCCAACAGTTCCACATCCTTCTTGTATTGGGGGCCCCAGATCTGGACACAGTACTCCAGATGGGGCCTCACGAGGGCAGAGTAGAGAGGGACAATCACCTCCCTGTCCCTGCTGGCCACCCCTCTTCTGCTGGAGGATACCATTGGCCTTGCGAGCTGCAAGAGCACACTGCTGGCTCATGTTAAGTTTCTCATCCACCATGACACCCAAGTCCTTCTCAGCAGGGCTACTCTCAAGGAGCTCTTCTCCCAGTCTGTATCTATGTCTGGGATTCTTCCGGCCCAAGTGCAACACCTTACACTTTGCAGTGTTGAACCTCATTAGGTTCACCCGGGCCCACCTTTCCAGCCTGTCAAGATCCCTCTGGATGGCTTCCTTTCCTTCTGTTGTGTCAACCACACCACTCAGCTTGGTGTCATCCGCAAACTTGCTGAGGGTGCACTCAATTCCATCATCGATGTCATTGAGAAAGATGTTAAAGAGAACCGGTCCCAAGACAGACCCCTGGGGGACCCCGCTTGTCACCGGCCTCCACCTGGACATAGACCCATTGACCACCACCCTTTGTCTACGTTCTGTCAACCAGTTTCTTATCCACTGGATGGTCCACCCATCAAATCCACATCTCTCCAATTTAGAGATAAGGATGTGGTGGGGGACTGTGTCAAAGGCCTTGCACAAGTCCAGGTAGAGGACATCGGTTGCCTTCCCTTTATCTACCGATGCTGTCACTCCATCATAGAATGTCACCAGATTGGTAAGGCACGACCTTCCCTTGGTGAAGCCGTGCTGGCTGTCCCGGATCACACGCTCATCCCTCATGTGCTCCAACATGTCATCCAGGAGGATCTGTTCCATGATCTTCCCGGGCACAGAGGTGAGGCTCACCAGCCTGTAATTCCCTGGGTCTTCCTTGCTCCCTTTCTTATAAATGGGAGTGACGTGACCTTTTTTCCAGTCCCCGGGGACCTCGCCCAACAGCCACGACTTTTCAAATATGATGGAGAGCGGCTCGGCAACCACATCAGCCAGCTCCTTCAGGACCCTGAGATGCATGTCATCCGGCCCCATAGACTTGTAGACATTCAGTCTCATGAGGCGGTCTCGGACTTGCTCTGCCCTTACAGTGGGGGGGGGGGGGGATTTACTCCCCCAGTTCCCACCTAGAGGTCCAGGGATGCAAGGTTCTGGGACTTGAGAATTATGAGAATCCTGGCTGCCAGAGAAGCCCGAGGCAAAGAACTCATTCATTACCTCAGCCTTCTGCACATCAGTTGCAGCCAATTGTCCTTTCTCATGGGGGTTTCAATCAGTTCCTCACGAGTTGTTTTCCTCCATAGTCTGGGGGCGGGGGGTGTGAGGGGGGGTGGGGGGGGCATTCCTCACACTCTTCCCCTGCTCCAATGTGGGGTCCCACCCACCGGAGACAGTCCTTCACGAACTTCTCCAACATGAGTCCTTTCTCATGGGGCTTCAGCTCCTCACCAGCTGCCCCAGCGTGGGTCACTTCTATGGGGTGCAGTCATAAATTCGTAGAATGTCTCTCAGTCTCTCAAGCCCAGACTGCTCTTGCCTGGTCCTCCATGGAGTCACAAGTCCTCCCCCCAGGAAACCTGATCCAGCATGGATTTCTCATTTCTATCTCATTCATCTCTGTGTCTCAATCTCTCTCCATGGGCTGCAAGTGCTGGCAGAAGCTTGCTCCAACTCTGGTCACAGCGTCTTCTGTATGCCTCCACCTGCTCCAGCATGGGGCCTCTCCATGGGCTGCAGGTGCGGTCTCGTCCTTTTCCATGGGCTGCGGGGGCACACCCGCTTCACCATGGTCTTTTCCATGGGCTGCAGGGGAATCTTTCTCTCTGGCACATGGGGCACCTCCTCCTCCCCCTTCTTCACTGACCTTGGTGTCTACACAGTTTCTTACATCTTCTCACTCCCTTCTCTGGTGGCAAAAAGCAGCTGCTTGCTTGTTTTTTTTTTTCTTCCTAAATGCGATTCACAGAGTTGCTATGACCATCACTGATTGGCTCGGCCTTGGTCAACAACGACTCCGGCCTTGAGTCGGCTGGTATTTACTCTGTCGGGCCTACAGAAATCTTCTAGCTGCTTCTTGCAGAAGCCACCCCTGCAGGCCCCCCCTCCTCCTCCACCAGAACCCAGCATACAGAAACTACAACACATATTCATTACTTTTCCGGTAAGTCATTATCATTGGTTTCCACCCTTTCCCACATGCCTACTACAGTATTGAGGTGGTCTTCAACTCAGTTCACCTGTGCTAACTCAGCTCACCTGTGCTGACTGCTTGGGGAGGTTAACCCTGGCCTGGCCAGAACCAGGACACTCTTCTCTTTGTCCCTGAGGACAGTTTCCCGGGGGTCCTATTGACCAACTCAGGGCAACGTGTTGAAGCCCCCCACTAGCACCCCATCCCTGCTATGTCATCGCACAGCTTTTCAAAGACAAGCCTTGTATTATTATCCGCCTCCCCCTTCACATCTAGTTTAAAGCCCTGTTGATCTTTCCCACAATTTCTTGGGCAAACATCCTCTTCCCCCTTTGAGAAAGGTGGTTCCCATCTGATACCAGCAAGCCTGGTGCAGTGTAGGCCATCCCACTGTCAAAGAAACCAAAATATTTGAGCTGACACCAGCCATGAAGCCACGTACTAATAGACTGAAGTCCACCCATCGATCATGAGCCCATCTATATGTTGCATCTCTTCCTTGATGGCCTGAAGTATCATGGGCCCATCGAGTTATAAATAATTCACCCTTATGTGGCCAGTCCAAATCCACCTGAACCACTTCACTCTTAGTAGCCTAAGACTGAATACATGGGCACCTACGTGATGTACTTTTACAATCAGCTTCTCCAGATGGGCAGCAATATCTTGCCACAATGGGGCAGCCCACAGCCCACAGATGGGTTTGCCTCTGCGCTGAGAGTTGCTCTGTTTCCATTTCTGCAACCACCCCCACAGGGCATTGGCCACCATCCAGGAGTCAGTATGACTCATGGTAGAGCATTGGCCACTTTTCTCTATCGGCAATATCCAGAGCTATCTGGATGGCTTTCACCTCTACAAACTGGCTGGATTCACCTTCTCCTTCAGTGGCTTCTGCAACTCATCGTGTAGGACTCCTGCCTTCCACATCAGACATTTTCCTCACAATGCAACAGTGAACATGGCATGCTACTCCTTTTCAAGTAGTTTGTTATACAGTGGTGCCTCTTCAGCATGCGTCACTTCCTCCTCTGGTGACATTCCGAAATCTTTGCCTTCTGGCCAGTCCAGTAACTGCGATTTCCTATTAGAGCCTGCTGTGTGATCAGTACAACCCACTTACTCCATGTAGCATCAGTTGCATGATATGTAGAGGGGACCCTCCCTTTGAACATCCAGCCCAGCACTGGCAGTCAGGGTGCCAGGAAGAGCTGTGCTTCAGTACCAGCCCCTTCTGAAGCAGATCGAGCCCCTTCATATCTCCTTTTCAGTTGGAGTGTAACAGGCTTCAGACCCTCTGCCCTCTCTTCAGTTGAAACAGGACCACCCCCTAGATAGTATCCAGGATCAAAGAGACCCTGTATCCTGCCCCAGGAAGGGCATTTAGGCAGAAACCTAAATGAATAGGATGAGTGGAGGCAGGTTTGTGGCGAGGGCAGAAGGCGAGTGCCTTCCTTGCCTGCCTCGCCTCCACAGATTCTAAGAAATAGATATGAGGCCCTGCTGGAAGGTGGCCAGCCTGTTAATGAGGTGGCTGATAGGAAAACTAAACCTGAGGTATTACCACAGGTAGATAGCCATTCTGGCCATATAACAACCTCTCCCAAAAGGAAGACTAAACCTGAGGTCTCACCTCAGGCAGGCAGCCCTCCCACCCATATAACAACCTCTCTCAAAAGGAAGAAGAGAAGAGTTATAGTTGTTGGAGATTCACTTCTAAAGGGAACAGAGGTGGGTGGGGGAGGAAGCTGCATCCTGTAGCCTGAAGGGATTGAAAAGAAACTTCAAGGCCTTGGGATGGTTGGTGAAAGACTCTGGGGTGCATTTTCTCTTCCCTCCTTCCAGTTCTGGAAGATGACATGGGATGTGATAGAAGGATCCAGTCTGTAAATACATGGCTCAGAGACTGGTACTACAGGCAGGGCTTTGGCTTCTTTGGTCATGGCTGGCTTTATAAGACAACAGGCCTGACAGGAGTACATGGGAAGGGCTTATCGTCCAGGGGGAGTAGGGATTTAGGAAGAGAATTAGCTGGCCTCATCCATAGGGCTTAAAACTAGATTTGAAGGGGGATGGGGTTGTTGCTGGGTTCTCACCAGTGGGGCAGTGTTTTGGTAATAATGAGAACCAGAAGACCTCACACCCCCTAAGGCAAAAATAGTGTGCTCGGCTTGCTCCCTGAAATGCACACAGTATGGGGAATAAACAGGACGAGTTGGAAATCTCGTGCAGTCAAGGGGTTATGATCTAGTTGCAATTACAGAGACTTGGTGGGACAACTCACATGACTGGAATGTGACCATGGATTACTATGTCCTTTTTAGGAAAGATAGGCCAAAAAGGAAAGGAGGTGGAGAGAGCAACTAGAATGTATTGAGCGCTGTCCAGGGGCAGATGAGGAACGAGTTGAGAGTTTCTGGGTGAGAACTAAGGGACAGGCTAGCATGGGGGATGCTGCTGTGTGTGTCTATTACAGGTCGTGTGATCAAGAGGAGGAAGTTGATGAGGCCTTCTACAGGCAGCTGTTAGTAGCCTTGCAGTCGCAGGCCCTGGTTCTTATGGGGGATTTTAACTACCCAGATATTTGCTGGAAGGCTGGCACAGCCAGCTGCTCACAGTCCAGGAGGTTCCTACAGTGCATTGCTCATAACTTCCTAATGCAAATGGTGGATGAGCCTACTAGGAGAGGAGCACTGCTGGATCTTGTAGTTACTAACAAAGGGGGACTGGTGGAAGTGGTGAAGATTGAGGGGTAGACTTGGCTGCAGCGACCATGAGATGGTGGAGCTCGAGATCTTATGCAGTAGGAAGAGAAGAGCAAGTAGGACTGCAACCCTGGACTTCAGCAAGGCCAACTTTGGCCTCTTCAAGCAATTACTGGGGGAAATCCTATGGGACAGGGTACTGGAAGGAAAGGGGGCCCAAGATAGTTGGTCCATATTCAAGGACCACTTCTTCCAAGCTCAAGATCAGAGCATCCCAATGGGAAAGAAGTCAGGAAAGGGAGGCAGAAAACCTGCGTGGGTAAGCAGGGGACTGCTGGGCAAACTTAAGTGAAAGAAGAGTCCACAGGTCATGGAAGGAAGGGATAGCCACTTGGGAGGACTATAAGACTGTTGTCAGGGACTGTAGGGTGGAAACTAGGAAAGCTAAGGCCTCTTTGGAATTGAACCTTGCAAGGCAGGCCAAGGACAATAGAAAGGGCTTCTTCAAATACATTGGAGACAAAACTAATGCTAGAGGCAATGTAGGCCCTCTGTTGAATGAGGTGGGTGCCCTGGTGACTGAGGATAGTAAGAAGGCAGAGTTACTGAATGCCTTCTTTGCCTCTGTCTACGCTGCTGGAGATTGTTTGCAGGAGCCCCAGATGGCTGAAGCCCCGGAGGAAGTCAGGATAAATGATGAGTCTGACTTGGTTGATGAGGATTGGGTCAGGGATGAATTAAGCCGTCTGGACATCCATAAATCCATAGGTCCTGACGGGATGCACCCGAGGGAGCTGGTGGAAGTCACTGCTAGGCCACTATCCAACATCTTTGGTATGTTGTGGGAAAAGGGAGAGGTGCCTGAGGACTGGAGGAAATCAAATGTTACTCCAGTCTTCAAAAAGGGCAAGAAGGAGGACCCGGGTAACTACAGACCGGTCAGCCTCACTTCCATCCCTGCAAAGGTGATGGAAAGACTTATCCTTGGTGCTATCTCTAGGCACATCAAGGATAAGGGGGTTGTTAGGAGCAGTCAACATGGTTTTACCAAGGGGAAGTCATGTTTGACCAACCTGATAGCCTTTTATGAAGCTATAACCATGTGGATAGATGATGGTAGGGCAGTAGATGTGGTCTACCTTGACCTCAGTAAAGCATTTGACACAGTCTCCCACAGCATCCTTGTGGCTAAACTGAGGAAGTGTGGTCTGGAAGGTCGAGTAGTGAGGTGGATTGAGAGCTGGTTGAAGGGAAGAAGCCAGGGAATTTTGTTCAATGGGACAGAGTCTAGCTGGAGGCCTGTGTCCAGTGGAGTCCCTCAGGGGTCGGTACTGGTACCTGTACTGTTCAATATATTAATTGATGACCTGGATGAGGGAATAGAGTGTACAGTTGGCAAGTTTGCTGATGACACAAAACTGGGAGGGAGGGGTGGCTGACACACCAGAGGGCTGTGCTGCCATTCAGCAAGACTTAGACAGGCTGGAGAGCTGGGTGGGAAAAAGTTTAATGCAATTTAACAAGAGAAAGTGTAGGGTCTTGCATCTGGGGAAAAACAACCCCAGGTACCAGTATAGGTTGGGGACTGGCCTGTTGGAGAGCAGTGTAGGTGAGAGGGACCTGGGGGTCCTGGTGGACAGCAGGATGACCATGAGCCAGCAATATGCCCTTATGGCTAAGAAGGCTAATGGCATCCTGGGGTGTATTAGAAGGGATGTGGTTAGTAGGTCAAGAGAGGTCCTTCACCCCCTCTACTCTGCCCTGGTGAGACCACACCTGGAATATTGTTTCCAGTTCTGGGCCCCTCAGTTCAAGAAGGACATAGAACTCCTTGAAAGAGTCCAGCGCGGGGCCACCAAGATGGTTAAGGGAGTGGAACACCTTCCTTATGAGGACAGGCTGAGGGAGCTGGGCCTCTTTAGCTTGGAGAAGAGGAAACTGAGGGGTGACCTTATTAATGTTTATAAATATGTAAAGGGTGAGAGAGTCAGGAGGATGGAGCCAGGCTCTTCTCAGTGACTGCCAGTGATAGGACAAGGGGCAACGGGTGCAAGCTGGAGCATAGGAAATTCCATGTGAATATAAGGAGGAACTTTTTCACTGCGAGGGTGACGGAGCACTGGAACAGACTGCCCAGAGAGGTTGTGGACTCTCCTTCTCTGGAGACATTCAAAACCCGCCTGGATGCATTCCTGCGTGATTTAGTCTAGGTGATCCTGCTCTGGCAAGGGGGTTGGACTAGA
Source organism: Porphyrio hochstetteri (assembly GCA_020800305.1). Taxonomy (NCBI): domain Eukaryota; kingdom Metazoa; phylum Chordata; class Aves; order Gruiformes; family Rallidae; genus Porphyrio; species Porphyrio hochstetteri. The sequence continues at coordinate 3,690,568 of CM036937.1, forward strand.
TGATCTTTTGAGGTCCCTTCCAACTTCTAATATTCTGTGATTTCGAGTTTTGCCTGGTGCTTTCTGCCAGATACTACAGTTAGGGCCGCTCTCCCCAGCTGCAGTGCAGAGCACATTTTTAACATCTGTCCCTGCCCTGTTTAGCCCAAGGGCTACGACATGAACAATTTTCTGTTTAATTTGTTCAAAGCTTGTCACTGCTCAGGCTCACATTGGAAATAGTTCTTCTTATGGGTTTCGTGATAGAGAGGGCTTCCAATGAGACTGCAATTTTGGATATGCATTTGCCAGAAACCCACAACACCTAAGAAGGCTTGTGTTTCCTTTACGCTCTCTGATTAAGACATGGCTGCCATTTCAATGTTTGCATTTTTCTTCTTAGCTTGATGGTATTAGGGTACATTGTGCACCGGTGTCCACTAGAGCCATATACACTTCTGGGTCTGACATGCCAGGCTATCAGATCCAAACAGTCCAATAATCCTGATTGTCTCTTTCCTCCACCTGGCTGGAGGTAGGGCCCCTCTAATCCTGGTCATCATATTCGTTACTCACTTTTTGCAAAAAAGACTTAGATGTCTCTTCAAGAGGATCATAAGTATGTTCAGGCCTTTTATTCCATCTGAGGAACTACCCGCTGGAAATTAGAGCAGCATTTTTTCTGGAATACCTTTTTTTGACCGTTCTGCCTTGCAGCTCATGTACTCATGCCTCTGGGTTCGAGGTAGGTTTTCCAACTGGCTTTCTCATGTCCTCTCTATGGTCATGCAGATAAAACCACAGAGTGCCTCAAGGTGTGTACCCTCTCTATCCTTTCTCTTGAGCAGAGGAATGCTTACTCTTAATAGCAAAGATACTGGTCCATCCAGGTGGGGAATAGGACATATTCTCTCTGAGTTGCTGGACTTTCTGTGGTAGTTTGTCTTCAGCTGAGATGAGGGAGGCTTTCTTTGTATTGCCAGAGTCGCCAGCCCCCTCACCTCATGTTGGTACCAATTTGTCTTCCTGGTCCATTGCTGCCAATGAGTTGGTGTACGATGATGGTGCGCTCTGTACAAACTTCCACTACATGGGAAGTGTCCATTGGACTTCATCAGGATCAGTGGGTAACTGCACATTGTCTGGATCATAATAAACCATCCCCTGCACAGCAAATTCCCTCAGGTACTCAATACCTCCCTCCATGGTGGTCCACTTTCCTGGGTGACATATATCTTCACCGAAGGGATACCTTTTGCTCACTCTTGAAAGGAGTTGCCTCCAGAGGCTGAGGGCTTATGTCTTTTTCCCAATTGCCTTGTCAATGCCCCCTTCCCTAGGCAGGGATCCCAGTTGCTTGGCTTCCCTACCCTCTAATTCCAGGCTATTGGTCTCATTATCCCAGCATCCAATAATGAGCCAGATGACAAAGTGCTCACCTGGATGATGGCTGAAATCCTTTCGTATATCTCTCAGCGCACTCAGGAACAGGGATCACCTCTAGTTCTCCCTCTTCCTCCTGTTCTTGGTTCACAGTCATTGCTTACTGAGCTGATTTTTTGGTGTATATCTTCTTCTGTATAGGGGCAACTGACTGGCAGTCATGACTGTATCACTTCCCAACTCCTGCTGGCCACACTATTTCTGATACAAGCCAGGATGTTATTGGCCTTTCTTGGTCACCTGGTGTCCTGGTTTCAGCTATGATGGAGTTAATTATTTTTAGCAGTGGATGGAATGCCATGTTTGGGTGTTAGGATGAGAACAGTGCTGATAGCACCCTGATGTTTCTAGTTGTTGCCGGGCAATCAAGGACCTTTCTCAGCTCTGCATACTTCCTTACTAGTGAGAAAGGAGGGGACGTAGCCAGGACAGGTGACCCGAACTGGCCAAAGAGAATATTCCATGCCAGTTACGTCATGCTCAGTATAAAGGGGGACTGGGGGGAAGAGGAGGAGACAACACCAGGACGGGCAGTTTCCGGGTTCGGGGACGGCTCTAAGCTGTGCGGCCTGGGTTCTGTGGTTTGGTGAGAAACTGCATTGTGTATCACCAGTTTCATCTATTTTGTGCTTTAAACTTCTGTTATTGTTATATCTAGTTTTCTGTTATTGTTTAGTAAACTATCCTTATCCCAACCTGCGTGGTTCTGGTTTATAGGTTGTGGTTTCTTTTCCTCCTTCTTCCTTCCCTTTTCCCCCTCCCCCAACTTTCCCTCCCCCTTCCTTTTAAAAGTACAAGCGACTGTGTGGGGTGCGGCCCTCGGCTGGGGCAAAACCACGACAGTTATTTTGGCGCCCAACGTGGGGCACGAACGGTTGGGATAACGGTAGATCTGACCCTAACTATCGCAATTAAGATAAGCACTGTTGTTTAAGCAATCTCTGGTCACGATGCTGTGGTATTTATTCACAAGGCTGTGGTATCAAAACCATCGCATGCTGTATACAATCCTGGCAGGATTCTTTACTCTCTCAGGTCTGCGGCTCCCATATTTGTTCCCATACTTCATTATAGTGTATTTTATGATATCGGTCTATGATACAATAATATCGATGACCATGAGCTTAATCTGGTACTTGTATGAGGTTTTGCTGTCCTGTCCATTCTTTGGACAGGGAGGGGTTAATAACAGCACTGCTTTCTTTTCCTTTGGGCTAAATACAACAGCTCTTATGGCAATTTTTGAAAACCTTCAATATCTCTGGGATATTCAAACTAGCATTTTGCTATTGGTAGGTTTGGGGCAGATGGTTCAGTTTTTGTTATATATCAAGCATAGGTTTATGAATACCACTGAAGAGCTTTCTCCGAGACAGAATAATCACGAGTGGCAGGGCATGTGGCAAAGTATGGGCAAGTACCTAGGTACTTTCTCACGCCCGATGGTTTGGAACTTCACTCCTGAACAGCTACAAGACCCCGATCAAGTGACTGCATACCTAAAGAAAAATTGCTGTAGGTTTCCCAGAGATGGACACCTTACTGCACTGTGCTGGGCTCTGGCCACTATTTATCAAACACTGCTTGATAGCAGGCAGCATTGTCAGCACTGTCAGCACTGTCAGGGAGAAGGGAAAGGAAACAGACTGGCAGATACTATAGCTGCTGCAACCACTGGGGCTGACACTGCAGCTACTGCAACCCCTGTGACCGACACTGCAGCTACTGTAATCTCTACAGCAGACACTGCAGATGATCAGAAAAGCCAACCCACACCAGTGTCTGTTGCTCCCGTACAAAAGAGGAAATGCACAAAGAAATCAGTTCGCACAGTGACGGATGATGATGATGATCAACCAGGGCCATCTCGAGGATATCAGGAGGAGGCAGAACCAGAGATTGTTACCCGATCCCTGACTTTGAGTGAGCTGCGTGAGGTTCGAAAAGATTTCACCCGCCACCCAAGTGAGCACATTATCACTTGGTTGCTCCGATGTTGGGATCACGGGGCCAATAGTTTGGAGTTAGAAGGCAGAGAGGCCAAGCAGTTGGGATCCCTAGCTAGAGAAGGAGGAATTGACAAAGCAATTGGGAGGAGGCCGGAAATCCTCAGCCTCTGGAGGCGACTACTGTCAAGTGTGCAGGAAAGATATCCCATAAAGGAATATATTACATGTCAGACACCCAAGGGTAACAGCATAGAGACAGCTATCCAGCACCTGAGAGAATTAGCTGTACGGGAGATAATTTATTATGATCTGGACAATTCACGGCTTCCCGCTGATCCCGATGAAGTCCTATGCACTCCAGCTATGTGGCGTAAGGTTGTACGAAGTGCACCAGCAGGGTACACCAATTCACTGGCAGTAATTGACTGGACTGATATGGATCCACCAACCGTAAATGAGGTGGCCTGCCGACTCAGGAAATACCAAGACAGTGTTTCCCTCTCTGTCATTGCAGCAGTAGAAAAACTGGTTCAACGACTTGACAACAATGTGTCCAACTCCCAACCCGTATGGAGCAATGTTGCAGCTACTGGGAGAAAGCGTCCATCGTTCCAAGAGGGAGAATACACACCACGACGTACATTGTGGTTTTACCTGCTTGATCATGGAGAGGACATGAGGGAATGGGATATGCAGCCCACCTCAGCCCTTCGAGCACGAGTAAATGAGCTGCGGGGTAAAACATTCGCACAACGAGATTCTGCCAGGAAGAAGGCTGCACCAGTTTCTACTGGGCAGTTCCCTAGACCAACTGGAAGGCCTACCTATATGTCTGATGTGTCTTATCCTCTTGAAGGGACCTCTAAGTCCTTTATGCAACCAGTGGAAAACAAATATGATCAGCAGCAATAGAGGGGCCCTGCCTCCAGCCAGGTGGAGGAGAGGGATAATCGGGTTTATTGGACTGTGTGGATCCGATGGCCTGGCACGTCAGATCCACAAGAGTACAAAGCTCTGGTGGATACTGGTGCCCAGTGTACTGAGCATGACGTAACTGGCATGGAATATTCTCTTTGGCCAGTTCGGGTCACCTGTCCTGGCTACGTCCCCTCCTTTCTCACTAGTAAGGAAGTATGCAGAGCTGAGAAAGGTCCTTGATTGCCCGGCAACAACTAGAAACATCAGGGTGCTATCAGCACTGTTCTCATCCTAACACCCAAACATGGCATTCCATCCACTGCTAAAAATAATTAACTCCATCATAGCTGAAACCAGGACATTATCCACCCCTTA